>CM062291.1:331735540-332335540 GCA_031216915.1 Pictodentalium vernedei | reverse complement strand
AGTTCTTATTTTATCTGTTTGTTGTAGCATCAGACGGTCCGTGTGCGAAATCCGATGCGAAGTTCTACGCGGCTTTAAGAAAATGTTATTGGAAAACGAATAATGCGCAGTCAGTTGATTATTTTGGAGGCGAGTCTGAATGTGGTGCTTACGGAGGATATCTTGCAACAGTCTACGACAACGACGTTATGACTTTCGTATACAACAATGTGTAAGTGCTTTTAACTGTACTTTTCCAGATGCATCTCATTTTCCAATTGCTGCCTAACATACCCCATCTTTTGCTTTTGCAATAAATTCACAGACCGACGCACGCGTTTAAATGTGTTAATCGATATGGCAGGACTGCCAGCGCGAAGGACAAGGCGGTGTTCACACTGCAAGCGATGGTCGAAGCGAAGCGATGCGGCAATAAAGTCTATGCTATACATCGTAGGGGAGTGTTCACATTGCGCGCGAAGCGAAGACATTCCTAGCGATAAAATCTAAAAATTAAATATCGACGCGCGAATAGAAGCGAGTTGTCATGACAACCAAGTATATATCTAGCTGGAGGCTGTCATTTTCCATAGAACCATGGACGTGGAAAGTTTAATTTCAGAAGTATTCAAGCGCCCAGTTGTTTGGTACCTGAAAGATAAAAAAGACTTTATTACTCAACAATGGAAAGAAATTGCAGAAGAGCTTGCAGTTGGAGGTAAAGTATTCTTAAAGAACCTGCAACTGAAATCAAATGTTCACACATGATCATTCTGCTAAGGAACAGCCCCCCTCATACACGAAATAGTTCACACATTCTTCTCTTATCTCGCAGGCTTTCCTGGCAACAGCTCTTTGGTTAACACTTCCACTTTTTTATATGTATATTCTGGAATGCGACCCCCCATCGCCTGCAGTGTAAACACGGCCTAAAACGAGAGGTCGCATATATATATATATATATAGAATATACCCATAGTAGATTGGTGTACCAAACGTTCACCTCGAGTGGTGAAGGGGTGTTAACCACGAGCCTTCGGCGCGCGGTTAATACCACTTCACCACGAGTGGCGAACATTTGGTACACTAATATACTTTGGGTATATTTTATTTATACTATCATCGTCAGATTAATAAGAATCGCTATTATTTTTTCTCGATTTTACTGACAACAGAAGTACATAAGAGCAAATCTGTTTTTGTTTACACGAGCATCGGTGGGCGGTACTTTCGCTGTCAGTTTTATCGCCGAAACGAAATGAAAAAAGAAACTGAGCCTTTTTCGCTTTAATAACATATTAACTTACTATTTCGAGTTATGCATGCTTTATTAACATGAGACAACGCATGTTTGTTAATTTTTGACATCTTATGAGGTAAACCCATTTAAAAACTAAATAAATAATTGCCACTTCCAATTCACTCTTCGCGAGGCGACGTGCGATAAATTTAGACAAGTTTGCATTCAGGTCAACGTCACCAAAGGTCGACGGGGATGTAGTTCCACTGTTGGTGTAATTTTTTTTCTATTGAAATCCTATTGCTGGCGTGTTTATCACGGTTTGTGTTTAAAGCTAAAAATTATGTCCTTGGCTTTTCATATATAGTAGAATAGGTAATCATGGTATAAATTTATATAACTGTATACTTTATCGTAATGTATACGCCAAATTGGCCGTGATTAAAGGATAAATATAGAGCGCGGTAGCTTAGTGGTAGACTGTTGCGCTTCTATGCTAGAGGTCCCGAGTTCCATCCCCGTCCACGTTGCGTCCTTAGGCAAGGCTCTTTATCCCGGTTGCCTACATGGGGACACGATGACACCGTGTACTAAAGCGTACTGCACGTCGATGGTGCACATGTCTTCAACCAGTCTAACCCTGCCTGTGCTGCAGTGTATACTTACGGTGGTGGGGAGCTGGCAGCTCCTCTTCGATGCTCTGTGGTTCTCTCCGGGTACTCCGGCTTCCCCCACCTGTAAAACTGTCACGATTAGCCATTGTGCATAAGTATTTGACCTTAAACACCAATAAACAAATAAAGGATAAATATAAATTGTTTAATGTCATCTGTAAAAAATGCACATATCACGTTAATAAATATACTTACTTGGAAGGAAATTATTAAAAGGACACTCAGTTGAAAACTCATCCCTTGAGTCCCAATGTGTTCTATGTGCCCGTAGGCACATAGAACACATTGGATCTCAGGGGATGAACAATGCACAAAAAGAACATATTTTGTTATCGCCAACCAAATTTGCGAGGGGAACCCGTGTTACTATTTTTAAATATCGCTAGCTATTCAGATTATAATTGTGGTGCACGGTTTGTAGAAAATGCCACTGAAATTTCCCTTCTTTTTAAAAACAGTCAGCCAACGATAGCCGTTTGACACATGTGTGAGGGACGGAGTTTCATTTTCCGCATGGTTTAGTGTTGTTGTAGATGGGAATTTCATAGAACAGGCGTGTAACAAATAATGGATATACATTTTAGGAACACGTGGATATCTCATGTCGCTTCACCATTTGAACACACAAAGAAGACGACATTGGCAAAACAAATTTTTGAATAACTAAATATTTTCAGTTATGCCCCCAAAAACGCAGCTAATGGCCTCTCATTTGAACAAGCTAGTTGTATTCGGTCAAATTATAATGCGTCAAGTATTTCACGGTTGGAATCCAAGTCTTCAACTGAAGGGAATGTAATATATATATAGTTACTCTCTAAAATAAATTATTAGAAGGACACCCAGTTGACAACTAAGTGTATAATATATATAAAATACATATGGTTTTTCCGCAAATTTTTCCACAAATTTTTCCGCAGACTTCGGCTCGCTGGCCATTTTGTTTCATCCAGATCTTTCAAATCCTTTCAACATACTTCGAAAACACTGAACGCTTATTGAGAATGATCCAGCCTTATCCCAGACATTTCGCAAGCCTTCAGTTGTGTTTTTCAAGCGTCCAAAAAACATTCGCGACATTCCGGTTCGAGTCAGCCTCAGTCCAGTCAATTCTGGAATTGGTGAGCCAAGCTTGTGAAAAAAATCAGCTGTAAAACGTGCACAGTGGTGCCTATATCCGATTCATTCAATGGAACCTTTTAAAAAATTTTGCCGCGGCACCTACAAAAGTTCAAATGTACAATGTGGAATTTGTCAAATCCACAATGTCGGCGAAACCCTACCCCGTTTCACATATGTGTGAATAACCACCGGCCATTAAAACAAATGGAGCACGATTGTGCTATTACACGACATTGTATGTCAACGGGCCACCCTTTTGCTTCGTTTTAGGCCTTCATCATTGAATCCATGTCCGACAGGACAAAAGCTTAGCGTGTCGCACGGGAAACATTCTGGATCGCACAGTTATGCACGTGTAGACCTCTGGGTCTCAACAGAACTTAACTTTACATTCAAACTATTCGTAAGCAGGGAAGCAGGGACGAATCGTCCTCTCGGTTTCCACGCGATCCAAGTTGTTTTCTCGCGGTCTAGGCACTCGACAAAGATACGTAACTGTCTATCAAGGATCGCAGTACTAATTCCGTAAATTTCAAGGAACTGCATTCAGCGGCCTGGACGCATTTTATTTTTGTTCGACGCTACTATTTCCATCATCTTCATTGTTATTTTAGCCTGTTTGCACATTTTCGCCATTAAACTACCGCGAAATCTGTCTAACTTTTATCTTCTGGCGATCATCCAAGTGTTTTAGGCAGCGTTAGAGCACACTAGTAATGGTCTTGTAGATTCTAGTTTCAATTAGTCGCTTCCCTACACCAGTAACGGCGAAATACAAGTTCTTAGTGGCACTATCCCCTTAAGGGGACAGTACCAGTGCATCACCACGTCGTTTAACACCAGCCAGATAAGCATCAGACTGTAATAGGAACCCCAAGCGGGCAGTAGGCCCGTGGGGGTTGCACATACCCAGTCATAATCAATGTGTTCCAGAACAGAATACTCAATGCCGTCAATGTAATTGTTTGAATTGGAGAGTTAGTTTCAATGAAAAATCACGTGACTTCCGGTGTCGAATTGCCCATTCAATTGCAATTGGCTTACCCCTTCTGGGAATTTATGGGCTGATATCAACGATCAAACAAAAATGTCAAATACGTTCGTTTTCTGTTGTAACCCCATTGATTCATTTGCACCTCTGACTTCAGAGTGTGAACACCTTGATTAGTCATCGTGGAAACATTGGAATTACTAGCAAGACTCAATAAGACCATTTCAGCTCTGGGCGTCTCTTGCCCTATCACCTGGACTATCCAGGAAGATAGGTAAGAGCGTCCATCTGACTATGGAGTTTAAGGTTGAAGAAGGCGATATCAAAACACCACCCTCCTCGGGGAAAGGTAGTACCTTTGATGGGAGGATCCCCTCTCACACTGGTCCTCACGGGAGGAGGTCAGGAGGCCCTGGAGAGAGTAAGAAGAAAAGAAAAAAGAGCCCATCAACCAAACGGATGGATTTCCGACGCCTGGAGGCTTTCCTGGAGAGGAAGAGAGAGAGAAAGGCGAGGAAATGAAAGAGCCAGAAGCAGCCACCACTTCCGCTGATACTCCCACAGGCACACCCATCTTACTTCCAGCTCCACAGCTGGAAATGTCGGATGTGGAAAGTCATGTGGAGACTTAGATGGAAATGGAAGCTGTCTTCCCACCACTTTCTGATCCCTATTCGCCTCTCTCTTCAAAACCAGAAAGCCAGGAACAGAACACCGAGTCCACTCCACCAACACACATAACTGCAGAAACCCTGGTAGAAAGAGCGGAACAAACATATCAAGAAGCAACAGACTGTCCACAACAATTCAAGACTGAGGAATTCCAAAAGACAGTGGCACTAGCTCAACAATTAATAGCAGCGATCGAAGCAAAACACGGGCCCTTACTACTAACTACACCAACACCACCACCAACTACTGCTGAAGTTCTATCACCGACTCAACCACCTCCTCACAAGAAGAAAAAGAAAATACACAGACGTCACTAACTTTCTCCCTTTCACTTTCCCCCTTTAACACGCTCAGACATGGTGCAAGCAAAAGCAAAAAGCAAAAGTAATTCTACTATACAGTAAGAGAGGGTCGAAATGGGCTTGCCCCACAGCGTCCCTGTGTGCCTTCGGCGCGCAAAAACCATTGGATTAGTATGAGGGCTGAATCTTCCCGAGGCTGAATCTTCATGACCCCCCTTTCACAAACTAAATTGCCATCACTTATATAGAACCATAATCAAGGAAATGACAGTACTATGAAATTCCCATCTCTGAAATTCTATAAATTCCAAATAAATTTACAGAAATTATACAGCAAAATAAAGGATGTGAGTATAGAACCACAAAGATATGTATGCACCTCACACACTGACACACAGTCAGCATCATACATCAGCGGTTCCTTAAAGTGTGTTATCGGTACCATATTTGTACCAGAACTGATAATAATAAAATAATATTTCATAACAACACATGGCCAAATATGCTTCAGGTGCCCAGGAACAATGATGGGAATTCAAAATGCAGCCTCAAAGCTGCATGGTGGTGAATGCCAACGCTGTCCCATTTTCCTTGAAAGGTGGAGTCCTTTACAAATAGTTTTTTGTCATGTGATGCTCTGGATACTCCTCATTTTTAATAGAAATCAATTTCCTAATTCTAAAAAAAATCCAGAAAAATGTCAAAATACAGAGCTATGACCCTTAATTCGTTAATATTTGCCTGTTTTCAAATTGTTTTCATAATAACTTGGAACATATAGCAATAGATTTGATTCAGTATTGGTACGTGTGACTTTCTTAACGTCTTCAATGAGTTCAAAAATTGGTACGTTTCGGCGATACAGAGCAGAGTTGTGGTCTTTAATTTGTTGATTCTTGCCTGTTCACAGTTCGGTACTGTGATAACTTCAGCAAATATCAATGGAGTTTGTCAGTGTTTGGTATGTGAGACTTTCTTAACAATGTCTTGAATGGGCTTGAACACTGGTGCCGTTTGGCCATACTGAGCAGAGTTATAGCCCTTAATTAGTTAATTTTCCCCCGTTTTAATCTCGTTAGTGCTGTGACCTGCATAATTATCAGAATATTTGGTCAATATTTGGTATTTGAAACTTTCATAATAATGTTTTGAAGGAGTTCGAAAATTGGTATAGTTCAGCCATACTGAGTGGAGTTATGGTCCTCAATTAGTTAATTTTTGCCTGTTGTCAGCTCATTAGCATGACAGCCTGAACAAATATCTATAGATTTGGTCAATATTTGGTATGTTAGGCTTTAGCAATGATCTGAAGGAGTTCTGAAACTGATATGCTGCTGACTTACTTGCCCTCAGTTAGATAATTATACTCCCACTTTTTTAAAAAAAAATGGAGTATACTGGATTGCGCCTATCCGTGAGTCTGTGTGTCTGCGCATGCATCTGTCCGTATGTCTCTCTCCACACTCAGATGCCTGCCCGCATTATAACTTTAACATTACTGTTAAGATTTCCATGAAATGTCCTACAGTTGTTCACCATCATACACGTAAGATCTTTAAGGAGTAACAACTGTTTTGTTGTTGAAATATTTTTTCTGCGAGTTATAGCCCTTTGAATATACAAAATAGCCTATTTTTGTCAGTTCGCCTCGTATCTCTGGTTTGCATTATCGGATCTCAATTAAATTTGGATAAAGATTGTTTATGGGAAAGGCTTTCAAATTGGTCTCTAATCAGATGTATTACTTTTCACTTGTGAGACTTTTCCCGCTTTTTAACTTTGAAAATCTGCCCTTTGTCTCGTAAAATAGCCAGTTTTTTTTGTCTGTTCGCCTCATAGTTCAGGTTTGGGTGATCAGATTTCAATAAAATTTGGAATGAAGATTATTGATGGGAAAGGCTTTCCAATGAGTCGCATCCCTGCAGTAAAACAAAGAAAATTCATGCAAATCACCTCCCCACATGTGGCATTATGTCTTTGTTCTCTATCTCTCATGTGGATGGTCCATTTGTCACTAGACTTCAGTAACAGGTGTTTCTAGCCTTTACAGTTACTACTGGCTGGTGGAACTGATGTTGCTGCAAAACAAAAACAATAATTTCACATCTCAGTGTATTTGATGACTGGATACAAAAATGTCCAAATACTAACAATTTTTCAATCATATTGGCCTTATATTTACTATTTATCATCACTTTTTGAAACCAAGATGGAAACTACTAATCAAATTTTTAAAAACAAAAAATACCCTGCATCTCACATTCGATAATCTGATTGGCACAAACTATTAGTAACAGCTTTACGTTGATTTCACAATTTCTACTGGGTTACATTTCTCTCTGCTGTAAAACAACGACAATAAGCCCCTCGTGTGTATGCCTGGTGTTGAAAATATGTCCATCTCAGCATTTTTAGAGAAGAAGGGGAGGAGGTGGTGGGGGTGCATATGCCATGCTTAGAATGCCTTCTTAAAATTGCATGAATCTGTAGAGTTACTCTGGTACTTTGAGTTCAAAAATGGATTTCTGAACACTTCAAGGATTTTACATAAAAACATTTTTGCCTTGAGATTTGTTGCAGGGTCCATTGGGTGGGAGATTTTGTCTGTCATCTGACACAGCCTTATCCTTGAAACTGGTATGTCAGCACCTCTGGTCCAATCTCTTGCATTTGAAATCTATCCATATGTCCGTCTGTATATATGTCCATCTGCACTCTCATGTCTGTTTGCATATATCTTGAACATTACTTCTCAGATTTCAATGGAATTTGGAATAAAATTGTTTATGGGAAAGGCTTTCAAGTGAGTCATGCTGCTGCAGTAAAACAAAGAAAATACCTGCAAATCGCCTTCCCACTTTATTTTATTGGGATTATATCTTTGTAGGGGGGGGGGGGGGTCATGGTTTATGGTTTATTTCTTCTCTGGTCATTGTTAGGCAGTATACCCCGCAAAGTGGCCCCCTCTTGTTTTTGACTGTTTTCAGCTTGTCAGCACTAAATTGAACAAATATCAATGGATTTGATTTTCTTATGATACGAAAAAAGTCTACCCCCCCCCCCCAACCCCCCCCCCCCCCCCCCCCCCATCTGCGATGTGTGACCCTTGTTTCATTTTTTGTTAAACTGCAGGAATTCCAATCCCAGCTTGCATATTTCAGCATTCAGGTTTAGGCTTAAAAAAATGAAAATCTGTTCCTTATGCCCCCCCCCCCCCCCCCCATGGTCCTTTTGGCTGCTCCATGCACTCTTTTTATAACCAGTCCAAACTTAATAAAATAAAAATCAGATGGTTTATGTCTCCTTGAGTGCAACAAGACAAGGCTTTGCAATGCTTTTGCATTGCAAAGCCTTCTTGCACCCAAGAGACCTAATGCATCACCACCCATACTATTCTATAGATTGTGGGGCCTAAAACAAAACAAACCAAGAACATTAACTTTTTTAATGGCAAAGAAATAATTACAAAAATACAGAAAAAAACGCCCGCCCAAATGCAATTTTACAAAAATGGCCTGCGAAACACAAGAACTACTTTGTGAGGCTTTATCATGATTAAATCTTGTAGTATGAAGATTTTGGTTCAGACCAGGCCATAACTTCTTAACATTTCACACCATCTTGTAAAATCTAAAGCTAACTTTGCAATAAATTGAGTTATTAATACCGTAGTGGGATGCTAAAATTCTTTATAGAAGTCTGTGTCATCTAGGTTTTTGGCATAACTCTATCCAAAAATTATTCTAAAACAATGTTGGAAAAGAGTTCTCGTAGAAATAGTCCGAGGCTTCTTGGAATGAAATGACATAAGCTGATAATTTTCTTTTCCGTCAGAGGAATAAAGGAATCTTTTTTACCTTAGAATAGGCAAATACACATCAAGCGTCTTCAACAACTTGTGAATATTCTTTTTATTCTACATCAGTTATTTCCTCTTTAATGTTTGCTTAACTTAACAAAGACAAGATAAGCTGTTGCCATCACGCGATTGGAAGTCTATCTGGTCACATTTTCATTTAGCGCAGGTTATCCCGTAGTTCTTGTCCCATCATCTCGGAATTTCATTTGCAGGTTTCAGGTCATATCTAAATGAGAACGTCCTCTTTTGGTTGCGATCGATTAATCAGGATGGCTGCCCAAGCCCCAAAACATTTAGCACAGTCTACAAGTCATAATTATGAAGGGATTTCATTGTAACTTGATAGGACAACTCTGTGTAATGTCTAGATGAGAGCGTCCCCTTTTGGTCAGGATCTGTCAACTTTGATGACTGCTCAAGCCCAAAACCTGAAAACATTGAGCACAGTATACGTTATATTTAATATGGGAGGATTTCATTGTAACTTGATATGATGATTCTGTATGATGTCTAGATGAGAACTTCCCCATTTGGTCGTGATCTGTCAACCGTGACTGTTGCCCAAGTCCCAAACCTGAAAATCTTTAGCACAGTCTATAGGTCGTATTAATGGAGGGATTTCATTGTAACTTGGTAGGATGACTCCATGCAATGTTTAGATGAGAATGTCCCCTTTTGGTCGTGATCGTCAATTGTGGCGGCTACAGGGGCCCAAAGCCCGAAAACCTTTAGCACAGCCTACGGGTCGTATTTATGATGGGATTTCACTCTAACTTGGTAGGATGACTCCTGATAATGTCTAGATAAGAATATCCACTTTTGGTCGCAACTGTTCAAACGTGACAGCTGCCAAAGCCCCGAACCCGAAAACCTTTAGCACAGACTACAGATCGTATTTTTGAATGGATTTCATTGTAACATGGTAGGATGAACCGGTATAATGTCCAGACGAGAACTTAAATTGGTCAACCGTGATAGCTGTCCAAGCCCGAAACCCAAAAACATTTAGCACAGTCTACAGGTCGTATTTATGAAGAAATGTTATTGTAACTTGGTAGGATGACTCAGTGTAATGACTAGATGAGAACGTCCTATATTGGTTATGATCGGTCAACTGTGATGATCACACGGGCCTGTGAGTAGTATGTCTCGTATGTTTCACCTCTTATTGGCAGGATCTCATGCAGGATCTCATGTGACGTCATAGTCACGTGACCAAGTGGCGCCATGTTGTGTTGTCATGGTAATCCGCATGAGCGACCATGTTGTGACGTCATCCCCATAGTGATACGTGGTGTTAGTGCGCATGCGCATCGCGTGTTGTTAGGGTGATACGTGTTTTCGTCGTTCATTTTGTATACTGGAAGCCGCCATCTTCGTTTCTGTGGTAGCACGTAGTTGCTATGGTACCCAAAGGCCTACAACAAGGCAGGGATATGTCCATAGGGTGTGTTCGATTGAATAGGAGTATTTTCCCGATTCAAAAAATTATCACAAACAACCCGACAAATTGTACTACTTCGAATACTTTCCGAATTCTCTCCTTCTATCTATATATGTAGTAGTTTTCGTCTACCTAGGCATGTTTCTTTGCCCTGGAGTAGACCCCAGTAGAGATGAAGAGCCTATCAGCTGGAACAGCTTTACTTATTATTACTATATTTAGCTTTTCTGGTCTACTCTTGTTAGTTCTGACCCTATTCCGTGTACTCTTGTTGTTTCATTTATCTAGATCATTTATATAGATTATAACTAACCAATCAGATTGCTTGATTTCCCATAACCTGTATGCAGAGTTATCTCCCCTGTGTATAAGAAAAGTCTATATCATTTCCAAATATCCCCTTAAGCTACCGAGCAGTTACTGATAAGTCATTGCTCGAACGACTCGAAGCCCACCGAGCAAATGAGCTATCGAGCAATTGCTCGTTCGAGTGACTCGAACATATTGTTCGTTGACTCATTTCAGTATTTGAGGATACCTATGGCCCGGTATTGTATTATTTGAGGATACCTATCGAGGATACCTTTTATAGGATACTTATCTGAGGATACTATTACCTGTACCACAAGACATACCTATCCCAAATATCCCTTATAAGCTATCGAACTGTTACTGACAAGTAATTGCTCGAACGACTCGAAGCTCATCGAGCAAATGAGCTATCGAGTAATTGCTCGATCGAGTGACTCGACATACTGCTCGAACGACTCGAAGTCTTTCGAGCAAATGAGCCAACGAGCAATTGCTCGTTCGAGTGACTCGACATACGACTCTTAGCCTCATTTCAGTATTTGAGGATACATATGGCCTGGTATTGTATTATTTGAGGATAGACCATAGACCAGTAGTGGCCTTGGAGCTTTGGCGACAGGATGGAAGCGGTTGGCAAGACTACATTAGACCTCATCGAGGGATTACTCATGGTCCTCATGGCCCCATCCGACAAAAAGAGGCATTCTCCAGAAAGTATCCTCGATAGGTATCCTCAAATAATACAATACCAGGCCACAGGTATCCTCAAATACTGAAATGAGGCTAAGAGTCATATGTCGAGTCACTCGATCGAGCAATTACTCGATAGCTCATTTGCTCGATGAGCTTCGAGTCGTTCGAGCAATTACTTGTCAGTAACAGTTCGATAGCTTATAAAGGATATTTGGGATAGGTATGTCTTGTGGTACAGGTAATAGTATCCTCAGATAAGTATCCTATAAAAGGTATCCTCGATAGGTATCCTCAAATAATACAATACCGGGCCATAGGTATCCTCAAATACTGAAATGAGTCGACGAGCAATATGTTCGAGTCACTCGAACGAACAATTGCTCGATAGCGCATTTGCTCGATGGGCTTCGAGTCGTTCGAGCAATGACTTATCAGTAACTGCTCGACAGCTTAAAGGGATATTTGGAAATGATATAGGCTTTTCTTATACACAGGGGAGATAACTCTGCATACAGGTTATGGGAAATCAAGCAATCTGATTGGTTAATTATAATCTGTATAAATCATCTATATAAATGAAACAACAAGAGTACACGGAATAGGGCCAGAACTAACAAGAATAGTCCAGAAAAGCTAAATATAGTAATAATAAGTAAAGCTGTTCCAACTGATAGGCGCTTCTTCTCTACTGGAGTCTACTCCAGGACAAAGGAACACGCCTAGGTAGACGAAAACTATTGCATTTATAGATAGGAGAGAATTCTGAAAGAATTCGAAATAGTACAATTTGTCGGGTTGTTTGTGGTAATTCTATGAATCGGGAAAATACTCCTATTCTATCGAACACACCCTCTGAACATACCCCTGTCTTGTTGTAGGCCTTTGGGTAACATAGCAACCACGTGCTACCATAGAAACCAAGATGGCGGCCTCCAGTATGCAAAATGGACGACGGAAACACGTATCACCCTAACAACACGCGCTGTGATAACGTCACAACATTGCCGCTCACGCGGGTTACCATGACAACACAACATGGCGCCACTGGGTCACGTGACTATGACGTCACATGAGATTCTGGATGAGATCCTGCCAATAAGAGGTGAAACATACGAGACATACTACTACTCCTGTGATCGAGATTTGTTTAGCACAGTCTACAGTTCACATTTATGAAGTGATTACATTGTAACATGGAATGGCAACTCGGTATGATGTCTGGATGGGACTTTCCTATTTTGGTCACGATCAGTCAGCCATTACCATCACCTGGTCACGCGATCTGGATTCATTTAGTACTGTCTACAGGTTATTTTTATAAAGGGTTCCAACTGTAACTTAGTATGATAATTTTGTATGATATCTAGATGAGACTGCCTAACTTTGGTCATGATTGGTGACTTTCATTGGTCAACTGTGACTGCTCACCCATCATGTGACCAAGATTCCTTTAAGAAAGTCAACGAGTTATATTTATGAAGGGATTTCATTGTAACTTGATAGGATGACTCGTTTTGGAATAATTTCATTATTTTACTGTAACTGTGTAACTTTGGTTGACATGCATTAACTGTGAGGGCCACATTATCCCACCCCTCAATCTTTTGTACAGTCCACACCTCAAATAAGTTTTATTGAATACCTAGCATACAAGAAACAAAAATTAATATATTCTCAATTATTACAATTCTTGCACTTCATAATCCTTTCATAAACATTGAACATTATCCTTTTCATCAAACACACCACACAGTCAAGTCAAGCTAAAGTGCCATTGACACTTTCATCAAGGAATAGTGTTCATTTTTGAAAGCCCAAAGTAATTTTGCTCATCAGAAAAAGAAATGAAAAACACTCTTTTAGCTGAGAAAGATTGAAAATACTTTTAAATGAGACAAATCAAGGACAGTATTTTAATGTTTCCTATTTTGGGCACACCTTTTACCAGCTTGAATTTGAGGTGATTTATACAGCTTGGTCACTTTCCACTGGTGGCAATATTTCCACAGACGCAAAGAATATTAAATTCCAAGCACTCATTATAGGACACTAATTATAGGAATTATCCTCAAAAATTTAATTAAAGTCGCACCGGGTACTACCCGGTGTTCATTAACTAAAATTTTGCTGATGATGATTTTTATTACCAGGTAAACGCGTGCATGGTCATCACTGTCCATGCGTGTATTACGACCATCCCACTGCGGCTGAACTGTAGGCCTGTAAATTAGATGGATTATCAGACTATAAAATGAGTCTATATTATTATTATATTTTGCAAAGTCTCAAATAATATTTCTTACTTTTCATTTTTAGACTTACCCCTTTAACTTTGAAAATTCGCTCTTTGCCTCATAAAATAGCCAATTGTTTTGTCTGTTCACCTCATATTTCAGGTTTGGGTTATCAGATTTCAATGAAATTTGGAATCGAGATTGCTTACAGAAAAGGCTTTCAAACGTTCCTGCTGTAAAACAAAGAAAAACACATGCAAATCACCTCCCCACATGTGGCATTATGTCCTTGTTCTATAAGGTTTGGGTTATCAGATTTCAATAAAATTTGAAATGAAGACTGTCCCCCACATGTGACATTATGTCTTTGATCTACATCTCTTATGTGGATGGTCCGAATGTCAATAACAGGTGTTTCTGGCCTTCACAATTACCTATTACCTTGCTATAAAACAAAGACAATAATTTGCCTGGTAAAATAGCAAATTTTTTGTCTGTTCGCCTCATATCACTAGTTTGGGTTTTGCGGTTCTCAATGAAATTTGGAATGAAGATTGTTTATGGGAATACCTTTCACAGTATCATGGTTCATTTCTTCTCATGTCATTGTTTGGAGGTATGCACCGTGCCCCCCCCCCCCACCCCCTCTTGTTACCAGTATAGGTATTACTGTAGTAAATATTTTACTTAGAGTTACCTGCCTTGAAAATATGCATTCGGAAATTACTTCTATGTTTTCTCCAAAAGTAAGCAGCCTTGGGAAAAAAATATTATTTTAGTAAACATTTGAAGCATTCTACTGACATGATAACATCTTACATTAATGTTGAATATTCCAGATGAATGAAGAGTATGATTTGATGACTTTTTGGACCTGAAAAATACAATTGACTATTGGTGTGTTTTGTTGGGATTTATCTGGAATATATGTGCATGTAACCGATACTTCATGTGCATTTTTAGCTCACATGACTGGAAGCCGGGGGTGGGGGAGGGAGGGGGGTAATAACTTTGTCATCCATCGCCTGGTGTCTATCTTCCATCCGGTGTGAACTCCACATTATCGACTTCCCATAAACTACTGAGCCAAATTCTGCGTGATATTTGTTATACAACATCTCGGGGCAGAGGGGGGGGGGGGGTGGAGGGGGGGGGGTGATCAGATTCATGTTTGTTGAAATCGAATCCCAGGGTTAATTTGTGGGCTTTCTATGGGAGCCTGAATTTTAATTTACATGTAGTGCAATATGAGGAAATTTCTTTAAAAAACTTCAATCTACCAGTGAGAATCCTTTCATATTTGGTACACAACATCTCTTTGGAGGTCAGATTCAAATTTGTCCAAATCGTTTCCCTGGATTAATATTTGAGCTCTCTATTGGAGCCCAAATGTTTGACTTAGTACAATATGAGGAAAAAATCATCTTCTTCAGATCTACCAGTCAGAATTCTTCCATCTTTGGTATGTAACGTTTCTAGGGAGATCAAAATCAAGTTTGTTCAGTTCTTGTCTCTTGCTTTATATTTGGGCTTTGTGGGGAGGTAGGTTAGGTTCAAGTTTCTTAAATGCCATTTCTTAGTGTTTTTGCATAAAATTTCCTTGACATAACAACCCTTGAATGATTGGAAGTTCTTGTCGACAGCTGTTAGAATTGGAAGCAGTCAGGAAGTCCTACATGTAATATAATAATCATCTGACATGAAAACTAGAGTTATGAATAATTTCATGACCTTATTCCTCTGTAATATAGATAAACCATGGCCAACTGCATGTGACCCAAATTACTTCTTTAAACCACTGAAAATCAGGGTGGGGTACATGTATTGTCATCACGTTTTGTCTGTTGTCTGTCGTCTGTTGTATATGTTAAGTTGTGTTTGAGTCTTCTCCAAAACCAGTGAGCCAATTCAAGGGAAAGTTTGCGTGAGTTACCTGAAGGGCATTGCGTTTTTGTTCAAACCGATAATCTGGTGATGTGGTGAGGGTAAATGCTCTAAAATGTCTTTTATAATTTTCTCATGAGCCAGTAGGTACATGTACAATGACTTGCTATTTGGTATGGAGCTTCCGTCTGAGATGTAGTATCAAGTTTATTCAAATAAAGTTTGTAGAGCAAAAGTTGCCTTTGAAAATGGGATGGGCAAAATTTTTGTTCCTGCTCAAAATTTTTATTTTCTGAACTGATCGTCTGATTTGAACCACATTTGGTACATGTATATGGTATTGTTGAGTCATAAGTACTTGATTCGTGCAAAAACAAATCACGTGTCCCCTTGGGAACCCCAGGAACTACAAATGTAAATATTTTCAAATGACCATGCTTCCCATTATTATTATTTATTGGTGTTTAAGGTGACATATTTACCCCAACCAAACCTCATGGAACAGAAAACTATTATTTGGTATGAAGCATCCTTTGGACCAGTAGAATGGAATGGTAAAAGAAATGGCCGTCCGTTGTCCAGAAACATTGGTCAGAATCATTTAATGCATGGCATACATAATCTTTATAGGGGTTGGATTCATTTTGTTAAACTCACATCTGAGGGCTCTGTAAGGGGGCCCAAATTTTAATTTAGTGCAATATGAGGAATAATCTTTGAAAATCTTCTTCAGTTCAACCAGTCAGAATCTTTTGATATTTTGTTTTCAGCATCTTTAAGGGATTCAGATCTAAGTTTGTTCAAATCATGTCATCGTGTTCATATTTGGGCTGCCTATTGGATCCCATATTTTAACTTAGTCCAATATGGGTAATAATTTTGAACACAACTCTTCTCCCAAAACAGCAATCAGAATCATTTAATATATGGCATTCAGAATCCTTATAAGGACCGGATTCAGTTTATTCAACTCAAGTCCATTGGATAATAATTGAGCTCTCTAAGGGAGCTCGAATTTTAACTCAGTGCAATATGAGGAAAAAATCTTTGAAAATCTTCAGATCCACCAGTCTGAATCTTTGACATTTTGTATACAGCATCCTTGGGGATGTCACTTCTAAGTTTGTTCAAATCAAGTCTTTGGGTTGATATTTGGGCTCCCAGTAGAGTCTGAATCTTAACTTAGTTCAATATGAAGAAGCATATTTAAAAATCTGCTTCTTGAGATATTTGGTTTTTAGCATCCTTAGAGGCTTCATTTTTAATTTAAATTCCCTGGGTTGATATTTGTGTTCCCTGTCGAAGGGAGTGGGTCAAATTTAACATAGCGCAAAATTTGTAATATTCCCAAATCTTCCTCTCCAGAACCACCACTCAGAATCGTTTAATATTTGGTATACAACATCCTTCAGGTTTGTTCAAGTTAAGTCCCTAGGTTGATATTTGTACTCCCTAGTTATTGCATTACTGAAAATCTCGGCATTATTTCTGTGGTAGCATCCCAATACTAGAAAAAAATCATCTGGCATGAACAACAGAATTATAAATAATTAAATACCTTCATTCCTCTGTAGTGCTGCTAACTAGCCTTAGATGCAAATTAAATCCTTCTTTAAACATGGTCAACTCATGAGCGCCTCGGGCCCCAAGGGGTCTCTTATTTGTTGCATCACCCTCTGTCAGAAAAAGTTGTCGGAAAGGCTATACTTGACAAAGATATTTGAATGCCAAAATTAAAGTGATGAGATTTCTTTTTCGTTTGAACGTTAAAATGGGCACCAATGGGAAATATTCAGTAGTGTGATACCTAGGCCAATAGGAAATAAAATTTTTTGGGATTACAAATCCGATTTACTATTATTTTTTGGAGATAATTTCACAATTAAATGTTCATTAGGGGACCACATACACCTTACAAAACTGTTTTCTTGTTTTGAAAAGTTCTATTGTTGTCACAGTCAGCATTAAAGACTATATATTGCCAAGAATAAGTCTGTTGATGCAAGCTCATCCACATCTTGAGCAAGTGTAGCCTCTGGAGCACACAATAACCTCTGTCAGATCCCAGATAACAGCCAGTTTTAGCATAATTACCCAAACCATGATTTCCCCTCAGAGTACTAGGGAGGGGTAGAGGATTCTATCCTAAATCACCATTCAAACACACAGCGAGAAAACCTATATTGCGCTTTTATTTACTGGTATGTAGAAGTTTTTTTTCTCCATATTTTGCCGTTCAAAAAAATGTAAGAAAACAGTTTCTTCATTATATGCAGAAACAGGAACTCGCAATAAAAATGCCCCCAGGGAATGATCATAATCGACCTCCTCTGTGCGTATGCGGTCGAGTTTCCGTTTCCGCATCGATGAAAGGTCCATTCGCTTCAGCGCAATTTCTCGCTGTTGTTTCATTTGCGCACGAAAAACATGGGCCATATCGAAGCGGTCGTCGTCGTTTCACCCGTGTTCAAATCTCGATAAGTGAAAGATAACAAACGCAGTTTGGATCAAAAGTCTCTGCAAATGTACAGAAGTGTGTGTTCAATTGATTGCAGGCGGCAATAAAGTCGAAAGGTTGATATAAATCCCATTTTTTGTGTTTTGAGTTTGGTTGGGGAATTTTACAATGGATTTGAATGGGAGAAATCTGAAAGAAGGCGGATAGCGCGTACTCAACAACCGACAAGGAACAGTGTTCTGAAAACCATCCATTTAGTTGCAAACTGGAACTCATTCTGGTTGGGAAATTTTAAGCGCACAAAACATTCGGGTGTGTCTGTAAATTTCAAAGCCTTCAAAATACACTCATAGAGCATTCCATCTGTGTGTGGTTTTGTCAGAAACGATTTACATACTTTTGTTTTGCGCTTAAAGTGCATAACGAACTTAGCAATCCATTTTATCAACATAGAATTTGTTGAATGCTTGAAAGCATCTAACACAGGTGCCGGATGCGCCCTACAATTTTTAAGGTTACTACCAAAACTGTGCACAGGTTTCTTTGGCTCTGAAGTCTCATAAAAGACAGATATACCCGTAGCCAGATTAGAAATTGATTTATATTTGGCATTGTTGAATTAATATCTCACAAATATCAGGGTGTGTGTGTGTGTGGGGGGGGGGGGGGGGGGGGGGGGGGGCGTCTGAATAAAAATTTGCAGACACAGGATCAATCATTTTTTTTTTGCACCCTTCAGACCCCCACCCCCCCTCTCTCTCTCTCTCTCTCTCTCCTGCCATATTTCAATATTTATTATTTGTTTCTGGGCCAAATTTTATCAGCCCTTCCCTTAAAATTTAGAAAAGAGCATAAAATGCAGACGTAACCCTGTCTAACTGAAAATTGCTCCATTTCTAAATATGTAAGACAATTATCCTGACTATTTCAGCATTGCAATAAACCTTTGGGACGCAAGGGAGATAATTGTAATGAGTTTGCATGGGAATAGGAACAAAATATTGTCAAATAAGTCTGAATAAGTCACTGATTAACTCTGATTAAGTCTGAGGTAATTCTTTCCCTGATGCCCAAGTCTGTATTAGATTATTTAGCAATTCTACCTGTTTCGATTAAATTGAAAAAACACTCTTCATTCCTCAGTTTGGAGCAGTAGGGATAGCAAAAGTGCCCCTTCCCTATTTCTGTGGTATGCACATGTGACATGAGGGAAGCCCAACTCATAGTCTAAATGTCTGTATATCCTGCTGGGGTAGAGTGTGGGGGGGGGGGGGGGGTGGGGGGGCGTATTATGATTTTTATAAAAAAACTTTATGAAATTATTGTGGACTGTTTTCTCCTCCAATTAAAATGCAGTGGTCAGATAAGATTAGGAAGCATAGGTTCAAGCCCATGCCTATACATGTACATCCATCAAACATTCATAGCACACTGAATTAGACTGATTAAATCATAATTTCAAATAGTTTCAAGTTTACATTTGAAAATACTTGCCATGTAATTCATTTGTTGATGCAATTTTGCCAATAACTTCTCTATAACCTTGCAGACAACATTGGCTGCAGGTACCAACATGAATTTTTTTATGTATTCGGAGTTACCCACACCCCTAATATGCCATTTATATGTTTAAATGGCCCTGCCTACCATATAATTAATTATATAAGTTTAAACAGGCACAGAACCTATTTTATTTGGATGAACAAACAGCATTTTTGGCCATTTACGCATTTTTTCTAGTCATGCACCACCCAAACAAAACCCACCCACTCACCCACCCACCCCCTCCTTGTATCTGGACATTTTCGGGTGCCCTCGCCCTGCACATATTGGGATATATAGGCTGAGATAGTTAGCTAACTCATTACTTATAATTTGAGCTGATTAATTAATAAATTACTGATTGCATACTGATTTTAACTTCACTTGTCAAAGTCAAGATAAGCTATTGCCATCACATGTGCGGAAGTCGGTGAGTCTGTTCACATTTTCTCCGGCACAGGATATACCCTGTCTGATCATCGCCAAATTCCATATGCGGGTTCAGGTCGTGTCTAGATGAGAACATCACTTTTGGTCGCGATTGGTCATCCGTGACGGCTATGCGGGCCCGAAACCCAAAAATCTTTAGCACAGTCTACAGGTAGTATTTATGAAGGGATTCCATTGTAACTTGGTAGGATGACTCCGTATAATGTCTTGATGAGAACGTCCTATTTTGACCATGTCTCGTGACCTAGATTTGTTTAGCACAGTCTACAGTTCATATTTATAAAGCTATTTCATTGTAGATTGGAAGGATAGATCAGTATAATGTCAAAATGAGACGCTTGTATTTTGGTCACGATTGGTCAACCATGACCACGATTGATCAACCATGACGGCTACGCAACCCAGAAACCCGAAAAACTTTAGCACGGTCTGCAGGTCGTATTCACGAAGGGACTCCATTGGAACTTGGCTGGGTGACTCTGTATAATGTCATGACGGCTGCGCGGGCCTGAAACCCGAAAACCTGTAGCACAGTCTACAGGTCATATTTATGAAGGGATTTTATTGTAACTTGGAAGGAAGACTCCGTATAATGTCGAGACGAGAACGTCCTATTTTGGCCCTGATTGGTCAACCATAACGGCCGCACATGCCTGTGACCTAGATTTGCTTAGCGCAGTCTTCAGTTCATAGTTATGAAGTGATTTCAATGTAACTTGGAAGGGTAACTCGATATGGTGTCTGGATGAGACTTTCCTATTTTGGCCACGATCAGTCAGCTGTTACCACCACCTGGTCACGCGACCTGCATTCATTTAGTACTGTGTACAGTTTTTTTTATAACGGGATTTAATTGTAACTTGGTGTGATAACTTGATATGATATCTAGATGACACTGTCCTATTTTGGTCATGCTTGGTCAACCGTGACGGCTGAGCCGTCTTGTGACCAAGATTCCTTTAGCAAAGTCTACGAGTTATATTTTTGAAAGGAATTCATTGTAACTTGACAGGATGACGCCTTTTGGAATAATTTCAGTGTAACGTGGTAACTTTGGTTGACATACATTATCTGTTAACTATGAGGGCCACATTAACCCACCCCTCAATTCTTTAGTACAGTCTACACCTCAAAAGGAGAACATCCCCTTTTGGTCATGATCGGCCAAACGTGATGGCTATGCGAGCCCGAAAACCTTTAGCACAGTGTACAGGTTGTATTAATGAAGGATTTCATTGTAACTTGGAATGATGACTCTGTATAGTGTCTAGATGAGAACGGCCCCCTTTTTGTCGCGATTGGTCAACCGTGACGGCTACTCAAGCCCGAAACCCAAAAACTTTTAGCACAGTCTACAGGTCGTATTCTTCAAGTGACTCCATTGTAACTTGGTAGGATGAGTGTATAACGGCAAGATGAGAACGTCCCCTTTGATGGCGATCGGTCAACCAAGACGGCTGCACGGGCCTGGAACCTACAGGTCGTAATTATGAAGGGATTTCATTGTAACTTGGAAGGATGACTCTGTAAATTTCTAGATGAGAATGCCCTATTTTTGCCGGGTTCTATCAACCGGGACGGCCACAAGGGCACGTTTCCTTGATTCCTTTAGCACAGCCAGCAGCTTGCATTTTTGAAGAGATTTCGTTGTAAATTGGTAGGATGACTCGGTATAATGCCTAAATGAGAACATCCTATTTTGGCCTTGATCGGTCAAGCGTGATGGCCGCACTGGCGCGTGACCTAGATCTGTTTAGCACAGCCTACAGTTCATATTTATGAAGCGATTTCATTGTAACTTCGATGGATAACTCGGTATGACGTCTAGATGAGACACTCCTATTTTGAACAGGATCGGTTATCCGTGCCCGCCGCCTGGTCACGTGACCTAGATTCCTTTAGCACTGTCTACAGGTTGTTTTTATGAAGGGATTTCATTGTAACTTGGTAGGATAACTTGGTATCATATCTAGATGAGACTATCCCATTTTGGTCATGGTTGGCCAACCATGAGGGCCGGACCATCACATGACCCAGATTCCTTTAGCAAAGTTTACTTGGGTTGGAATAATTTTACTGCAACTTGGTAACTTTGGCGGACAGTCATCAACTTTGAAGGCCACATTAAGCCAGGGCTCAGCTCTTTAGTACAGCTCACACCTCACTTTTTTCTAATTTGAAAATATAACATGCAGGGAACAGAAATCAACTTTTTCTCAATTATCACAATTCTTGGCGTATTTCATAATCCTTTCATAAACATTGAACATAATCCTTTTCATCAAGCACTACACACAGTCAATGTAAGCTACAGTGTCACTGACACTTTCCTTTAGCTCAACTTGACGAAGTCAAGATAAGCTATTGCCACCACGCCTGCGGGGGTCTATCAGTATGTTCACATTCGCGTAAGCATCGGCTACACTCCGAAGGTTTTGTCCGATCATCACAAAATTTCTTATGTGGATTCGAGGTCATGTCTAAATTAGAACACCCCCTTTTGGTCGTGACCGGTCAGGCGTGACGTGATGTGGTCGAAACCCAAAACCTTTAGCAGAGTCTAGAGGTTGTATTTATGAAGAGATTCCATTGGAACGTGGTAGGATTACTCCATATAACGTTTAGATGAGAACATCCCTATATTGGTTGGGTTCCCTCAACCATGATGGACACAGGGGCACGTTACCTAGATTCCTTTAGCACAGTCTACAGGTTGCATTGATGAAGAGATTTCATTGAAAATTGGTAGAATGACTTTGTATAATGTCTAGTTGAGAACGTCATATTTTGGCCATGACCAGTCAACCGCGACAACCGCAGTCTCGTGACCTAGATTTGTTTAGCACAGTCTACGGTTCATGTTTATAAAGCTATTTTATTGTAGGTTGCAAGAATAGCTCAGTATGATGTCAAGATGAGACTCTCGTATTTTGGTCACGATCGGTTAATCATGACCACCGAACAGGCCCGTGATCCAGATTTCTTTAGCAATGTCTACGAGTCATATTTATGAAAGGATTTCATTGCAACATGGTAGGATCACTTGTTTTGCAATGAATTTTCTGTAACTTTGGTTGACATACGTTATATGTGAGGGCCACATCGACCCAGGAGTCAATTCTTTTATATCATCTACATCCTAAATTATTCTTATTGAAAACATAGTATGGCGGGAACAGAAATTAAAATATTCTCAATTATTACAATTTTTGTCTTATTTCGTAATCCTTTCAAAAACATTGAACATTACCCTTTACATCCAACATTACAGTCTGTCATGTTAAGGTACAGTGCCATTGACACTTTCATTGCAGGTATGTATAGATGGCCTGCTTTCGCGTATAGACTACAGTACCACAAGAAATTGATATTTTCTGCTGTCTTAAAACCTCAAATTATATAGATATTTAGCTGCAGCCTTTTAAACAGCATGGAGATATTCATAGGATGCGCTAAAACCTACCGCTACAGTCACGCAGAGTCAAAACGTGTAAAAATAACCCCTCCTTCCGGGGAAGGGGAGGCACCCCATTAAAGTATCCATTCCTAGTTGGATGGAATGTTCATAGTGCTAACCCCCCCCCCCCCCCCCCCCCCCCCCCCCCATTGAAATCATCCTAGCTTTATTCCCGATAGGGGAACATGTTTAGTACTGTGATACCTAAATGTATGGATGAAATTACACCATTGCAGAAATTCGATTGCAGAATTTTTTTTTCTAAGGAATGGTTGTAGAATGAAATATTTTAATATGTTGCATCACAGGAACACTGTTTTTATTCTATTAGGAGGGTGTGTGTGTATTATGTTATTTATTACTGACTATTGCTCAGTACCAATTAGGTTCCAAGATCCTGTGGTTACATGCTTTGGGGTTTCTCATTGCGCCTTGCGTATTATCATATTTCATCCTAGTGGGCCACATGGTTCATTTTAAGGCGACGGACTGCAAACAGATTTGTTTAAATCATCCAGTTATCATACTTTCATGCAATACATGGAAGTATTTTGACGTTTCTAAAATTCCAGTTCTTTTTTATTTTCGAATATATATTTCGATTTTATATTCAAATCGGATTTCACCGGCAGTTGGGGCTTTCTAGAATACATTTTCAGAATTTGTTTAACTGTATTTCTTTACCTCTTCCTCTTTACTTTTATCCCGCTTTCTTTTCTTTGCGGGTGGTATTACACACCCATCAGTTGGAACGTGGCTCACGAGAACGTTTATCGCCACATTTCATTTCTTTCGTCGTCTGTGTGTATTTTGTCTTATTGTGTGTGTACCCTAAAGAAGGTCTTCAGCAGACCGAAGGCGAGGTGAAAATTGTCTTTTTCTTTTCATGTGCTGCTTGAGCTTTATTTAGACGAATATCTTTTGCTTTAGGCTCTTGCATTTCTCAGATCCAGCACACTTGAAACATATTTGTTTTATCAGAATATAAACCTTATATACATATATATATATAAAACACCATAACCGATATTGGGCACATTTTCTTCTCGTACTAGAAGGTAAATGAAGGTTGTCACCACCCGAACCAACTCCAAACGTTGATCGTCAGCAAGTTGGGTTGGGGGAGACAGATCTGTCCTCAAACAACGTAGTTGGAAACACTGCTGTAGTTTGAGGAATACCTTGTAATTCTAGCTCCCCGTCATCAACGAAGCACTTACAGGTGTGGATTAGATATTCGACTCAATATGTGTCGCTTCGAAATGGATTTTATTTTTGTTGATACACTTGGAATAGGGTTCTCATGTGGTGCGGCTGGACCCGCTGATTGGCTTTATAATTCCAATAGTAAATAGCAAATTAGCAAAAGGTGGTCCCCTTGTAAAGTCTTTCTGAAGCAATCTTAATTCTTTATAGCAAAACGTGGACAGCGGTAAATTGGTTGGTCACCGTGTGCCCGTCGTTAACTTGTGACGACCACCTGAAGCTAAGCTTTTGCCAAAACTACATCACCTAAGTTTACAGAGGTACCACAGACCTTCAAATCGTATCTATCTTTATGTTTCTGCTATGCCTTCCGGGCAGCAGCCGATGCAAGGTCGTGGTAAGATACGAGTCTCTCCTTAAGATCTGCAACAAATTCTGAAATAGACTTTTCTGTTGTAGAACTTTTACGCCCAAACAAAAGATCTATAGGAAGATCAGGGTCTCTACCAAACACGAAAGAGGTAGAGAAACCAGTGCTCTCATGTCTGGTACAGTTATATGCAAGGATTAACGGTCAGGCGAAACTTTTCCAAGTTTTCTTTTGCTCCGGTTCCATTCATACTAAGAAATGTCTGATTGAATTGTTGATATTGGCCATATCCCATCGATGGTTAGGTGAATCTCTGTATTCCACAAGGATGACAAAGTTCGTTTATCAAAGTAATCCCAAAGTTACTTTTCCTGTTCCGAATGTAAACGACGTGGGAAATCATAGAATGAGTGAAGAGTACCTCAGAAGTGATCTTGGCAGTCAGGTTCCTGGTGGAAATGCTTGAGCATGTTTTGTAAAATGGCCGTAATCACAGGAACATATTGAAATTCCTCTTTCGGTGCTTCTGGAGTCCTGAAATCCACGCATAACAGTTCTAAACGACGTAGTAACCAACGGTACTCTTGAATTTGTTTTCGATTTTCGACGCAAACATCGTGGACAATTCGTCCCCTGAGTTCCAATTTGTTCTATGTGCCTACTGGCATTGGAACTCAGGTGACGAATTCTTGATCTTTATTTCCACAATGCCATCTAAGCCAAACCAATGCAATCTCTTTTGCTCACTGATACCGTAAATCTGTTTCTGGATGATCTATATCCATCTGCAAACACGTCAATACAGTTCTAACATGAGAAGATGGCAAGGCCATTTACTGACGAAAATCAGCATTACAGTTTCTCTGTAATTTCCCTCGGTGAAACTTGAATATATTAGTTTTTGTACAGGGCGGGTTGTACGTTTGTCCCAGGCGGCGTAGACACAGGTACGAACTGCTGCCATCCACGAACTCAAAATGGTATCCTTTTCCTGTAATCCCCCAAGCTCACAGGCCACTAGTCGAATTCTGTCCGTAATTCGATACACAGAACGGCATGCGCGTGTTAATGGGTTAATCACTATGGCACGAGGACAATTATTAGAAGGACACTCAGCAATTCATTACTATCAACAAAAATAACACATTTTTTCGCCAACCAAATTTGCGTACTCATACTCTTCTTCAGGATATTCATTATCCCCTTCATATATCGACTCTATTGCGTATTCGCTATATTCGTACACATCAAACTCGCCATATCCTTATATGTTAGACCTTTTATTTAGTTATTTCGCAATTAGTTTCGGGTGATCAATCGGCTGCTCTTTGATTTCCAGAAGTTCGGCACGTGGCCGGAAAGGATTTTGATTTTCCGTATGGTTTAGAGTTGCTGTAGATGGGGATTTCATAGAACAGACGTGTAATAAAAAGATGTACAGGTATTCTTTCCTACCGCAGTTATAGATACCCCAATCAATAAATATTTAATTCCTTTTGAAAACATCAAGATATTAACATTATGGTTCCAGGCCGCAACAGCGTCGACTGTCTTACATAAGTGAACCGTTGGCCCGAGAGCTGATAAGCTCAATCAACCTCAAGGAGCAAGCCTAGAAATAAGCCATCTGTCATTTGCAGAATAAGGTCCCCAGAAGGTACCTCTTTCTGTTTAGGTTTGGGACCTTGATTTAGATTGAGGTTCACGGAGGTTCACGGAGGGTACATTTAGTAATGCTACCCTGCTGTACAGGGTCGCATCACCAAAGTCTCCATCTGGGCACCTCATTCTGCAGATGGCAGTCTGCTTATTTCCAGTCTTGTCTGGGAGGCATATCACCAATGTCTGGATTCACAACTTTTTCAAAAGAATCTGACACAAATGCTGAATAACACATTGTTTCGACAAATGACTGATGTGGCTGCAGAGAATTGCATATGCTTTTTTATACAATTTCTATCAATTCTTTCTTCAACAGAAAGATTACTTTAATATCCTGGTGACTTGGACAAACAATCAGCATGTGCGTTCGATTTCCTTTGAGAAAATTTTCAAAAACAAATGCACCCAGCGCTTTGGTGTTGCACCTATCTTTGCAGCAGTCAAAAATTATGTTAAGTCTCGTTAAAGTTATTCAGGTGAATACGTTGTTTTTCAAGAAATGCACAACTTCTCAGTAAAATAGCCGAGAATACTTCATATTTAAATTACACCCCCCCCCCCCCCCCCCCCCTATTCACAATCATCACAATGTATTCGCTTTCGGAAGGTCTCAGTATGGCCTTTCCTTTGGAAAAACAAACACAATCAAAATCTTACTACACCTTTCAAATACACTCAACTGAATCACACAGCTGTGTGCTTGAACAATGGGTCAAAATGGTGAAATGTTCTCATTTTGGGAATAAATTTCCAGTTTTCGTGCATTAGTAGCGAAAACAAACTATGTTATAGAAAGTATTCCTCCACTGATGATTTAACAACATAAGATGAATATTCAGATAAAGTAAAAACATATGGGTTTCTTATTCATTTTTCAATAGGTGCGAGGTGTTACCTGGTCTCTAGGTTTTATACCTGGCTCAACTTCGCACCACCTGGTATGAAACCTACAGACCAGATACATCCCGTACCCGGTCACTTGCTGACTATGTAACTAATAACACATGGTTGCACAAAATTAACTTTATGGTTGTGTTGATGTAGTTGCGGTATAACCCTCGACAATGAATATGGCCTTAAATCTCGGAAAAAAACCCAATAAGAAACATTAACTGTTTGGACACAGTGATGTTAAATCAGACTTGGGGGGTATGTACTTTATTATAACATGCAGTATTATATTGGAAATTACAATATATTGAAGTCTATCTCTTTTTAGTAGTCACGATCTTTAGTCCTGTAAATGTTTCTTGTTGAAGTATGAAAAAGTACACATAATCAGGATCTCGTTTTGTAACTTATGCCATATTGTACCCAAATAAATGTCTATCATAATGCTATCTCCCCCATCGGGTCAGCAGATTGAGTTACGAACAGTATTTGGCCGAAACGTGCTTTAAAATTGTCAATCAATATCTTAGTGCTTCAATTCTGCAATGCAGTACTTCGTTTCATTTTTGTAAAATAGTTTTCATTGAAATGAATGTTACTTTTTCAACTGTTCCATGTCGGCATTCTTTGTGTGTGACTCTTTTCAGCAGACTGTTGGTTAGCTGTTTCATCATTCGTCCCCTGAGTTCCAGTGTGTTCTAGGTGCCTACTGGCACATAGAATACATTGGAACTCAGGCGATGCATTGTGTAAAGTTTTAACAGAATCTAGCAGTACAGTATACACATCTTGATTTCTGTTTGGCCTGTACATTTCCAGGCCACGTGACAGGTGGTGGAAATGACTTCAGGAAAAGGAACATGTCAAGATTCACAAGCCCTCCTTTTGCATCTATTCCAGTTTACAGAAAGCAAGTTCCCCATTGAGAATAGGAAGAGTATACTGATGAATATGGAATAAGAATATAGCAGCTTAATTCTATAATGCAGTCATCAAATAACAAGTCATACTGTGTACACATTCATATATTGCTAATTGAAGCAGCTCTGTTTGAGGTAAAATGCCATATCCAAATCCTATTCTTTTAGGTGAAGCCTTCCGCTGCACATATTTCTCAGATCTAGTCTTTGTATGCCGTACCTGATTGCCACTGTTCTTTTTACACACAAGAACGAAATTTTGTGGTTTCCATTTCGAGGACAACAGATCTCAAGACTCTTTAGAAAACTTAATTTTTGAAAACATTAGATATTGGTAGAAAGACTGTAAACATGGCGTGTAAAATGTCGACTGAAAAGTTCAGTGCAACGGATTCTTGCGGAAAGAAATTAATTATTCTCATAAATGTCTTTTTGACCCATTTAAAGAACAAATTGACATAGGATCTTGAGACTGTTTGAATACAAAACACGCATGTTCATGGTCTGTCGAACGCAATGATTACGACGCACCTATCCCAATAGCTTTAACCCGTCATAAAAGTACCGAAGAGTGAAATTTTAGAAACTTTTCATAAGTCATCCGATTTCTTTGAAAGTTGAATGAAGGTGTATCTCATAAATCGACGAAGTATGTTTATTTTATTTTGGATATCACTCACTACTTTTGAGTTATAACACCTGGAGTACTGGGGTCAAAATGTCGTGAAAAGGAAATTTTGTACACGCAATAACACCTAAACCACATAAATGTCAGGTTTGAACGTTTTAGTGATGTTTCAAGCTAGAACAGAAATAAATTTACTTTTCGTACCCTGGCGTTCAAAGTTTTTAACTTCGTTACACCTCAAACAAGATGAATGATAAGTGATCCAATTTTCGCGAATTGGAAAATTTAGTTCGTCATCACCAAAATAGGCACAATGCAAAATTCGTCTGATTTTTTAAAACAGACGTCGCTCAGTATGGAGCTGGCATTTTCCAGATAGCTCTTGCCCATTCCGATTTATGCCAACTTGAAATTTCGAGGTAATAACTTTTCTGAAAAATGTCGAACAAAGTGGCTGCGGGTGTGCGATTGCAATGGAATATTATGGATAGATCTTCAAATTCTATGGGATTCGTTATAGTCAAACGAGGTTTCGGAGTTGAGTCCCTTTATGCCTATATTACACCCTCTCGAAAAGGACCCTTTCTCTCATCCCACTGGCTTGAAATTTTACACATTGATGTTTCACCAGATTCCATATGGGTATGTATGTTTTGACTCACCGTAATATCTCTTACCGTTTCTGAGGTATGGACCTTTGCAATTTCGTGGTAATACCTCTCCCCATTTGTGACTTTTGGACTAATCTCCCTTTGTGAAAATCATTGCAGGGCACCTATCTTCAAAAGGTGATTATTATTCGACCCCATTCGCTGATTCTCATAGGTTTGTGTGCAATAACGGTGTGTTTATTTTTGGTGGATGTGTGCAAAATGTGTATTTGTGCATCCAGGCATCCAGGGACAAGGCCGAAAATCTGAGGACTTTCTTTTTTTGAGTGATTGCAGGCGAACATAATCTACTTGTTCCGAGATAATTTTCTTCGGTTGATTTTCGTCCCATCATATTACTGCTCAGAGGTTACCAGAGTAAGCACCATTATTATATGCTAGCCTGTGAATTATCGCCAATCATCTAAAATATATTTCTCGATATCCATCGAGTTGATGGATAACGAGGCATATCCCCCAGTGGCGTCCTAAATGACGTCACGCGTCGGTGCATCACTTCGCCTTCGATACTGTTACAAGTGATTCAGTGCCGGCTTTACCAGCAGTTCCAGACAATCTATTCGAAGCCGTTCTGGTGATTCTATGACTGAAACATTAGATGTATAATAATACTAAAACAATAAAGTAAAATCATTAGATGTATAGCAAGTGACTACAAGAGTGATATTGAGCTTTGAACTGGCTAACCTTTCCGAAAAAAAACAACTTGTTGATCGATTGTTTAGATGAGTCGGCGCAAATTCTTTGTTGTAAATTGACGTTCAAAATGTTCTGAAAATTAACAATTGTGAAAAATATGAGAATATTCTCATTGGTAGTATTATAATTATTAAATTTCATCTGTGAGTTGAACAATTAATTGGTTAAACTTTCTTGGGAAAGCGGGACTATTTTTTATGTTCGAGTGATTTGACTAGTTCAAGCTTGAAAGAACGATCAGCTGATCTTCGTTATTGTTTTGAAACGTTCGTATTTGCAATCGAATTGGGTTAAACATTGCGCAGTAAAATATCAAGTGGCATATAATAAACAGAAAACCTATGCTATTTTAGCGCAAGCGCTCATGAAAAATAAAACTTTAAGGTCCATACTCATGAGATAATTATCGATATTAACTAGAATAGCGTAGATATCCTCTGTACATTTTTCATGCGATGTTACGTTTGTTGTTATTTTTAAATCTTCCAGGGCTGCAGTCGCACAAATGCGACAAATATAGATAGTATTAAATGCGATTAGACCCGAAAATTATTTGGGGTTTGCCAATTCGACCATTTCGCAGCCGATAGTTGAATATAAATTGTGGCTATACATTACACACTCTGTCCCCATAGACCCGAACTGTCTAGTGGAAGAGGTGTTGGACCTCTGATTGCCAGGCGATGTTACAGAGGGTTTAAGCTCCTTGTACCAAAGACCAAGCTTCTAAATTTCTCTGAAAGATTATCGTATCCTTCAAACTATAGACACGTGCTTGGTGCCAGTCCACGTCTGAGACCACTCACTTTTAATTTAAGGATTTTCTAAACTTTAGCTGCTTCCAAATAAGTCTTCGAGAAACTGGCAAGTTTTTTGGTTCTCTCTTGACTTCTTAATTTACTGTGCTCTTTCTGTGCCTACTCCGTCAGTCGAATTCATTTTTGTCGTGGCTGACAATTTTTGTCATCGCAAGATATTTACAGTAAAGTTAGCTTCCCTTTATTTCCTGTCGGTAAATTTAACACTTAGAGTCTGGAAATTTTCGATAAAAATTGACATTTAGAAATATCAGCTAATTTGTATCATCGATGTGCGCATCATTTCGCAAATTTCATGCATTTTTCCTGTAAAATACTATAAAAATAAAGAAGCCGGCATCTTACACGTTTTTCCCTGTCAGTTTGTACGTTGGACTATTTCAGTCTGCTGAAACCCATTTGAAAATACAAAAACGGTGTTTTCACCATATTTTGATGTTCTGTAACTTAATGTCTCCCCATTACATCACCAGAGTGCACATCGTGACACAAAGCACAGATACCATCCTTTCTTTTTAATAAAAAAAGTATTGGAGATGAGATTTGCTTATTTTGTTCGTGTGAAGAATAAAAACTTGCAACTTACTGTAAAAACACCTTCGCTAAACAAAGAACCAACGTGGACACCAAGAGTTGCGGAGTATGATACTGGTAGATATTCTTGGATTATCTGTCAAATAGTTGCTTCTAATTACCTTGTCATAAACTCCTAGTGTCCTTTTGTAACTTTAACCCTTTACCTAACATGAAAAGCAGACGACACTTGCAAACAAAATTATTGAATAACTATTTTTTTTCATTTTTTGTCTCAAAAACAAAGGTTATGACCCCCTCATTGGAACGAGCTCGACGAGCTCGTTACAATGAGGGGTCATAACCTATGTTTTTGAGACAAAAACTGAAAAAAATGATGAAAATTAATTGGCGATTTTTGTGAATAGTGCTGGCCGGTTTTGGTCGTTACGTTGGGTAAAGAGTTAATAAACGGAAACAACAGACAACTCTGAAACCTACCTGTTGTTTCCGTTTATTAAAAGTAACTAAGGAACAGTTGGCTCCGCTATCTTCCGATCCATAAGTGCTTTCGCAACAATTACGTGCTTCTTAAAGGGACTTTCCTCGCTCATCAAATAATTTCAAGGGAGGTAACTTTACCGAAAGTCGATTTTCATGACAATATTAGTTAGGAATTTTACACAAACTATTCACGTTGATTATTATGCCAGTCTGTTTCATAACTGGTATTTGAATTGTGAAATCTCAGCAGCCGCGTACTACCGAGAATGAACTTCACGAATTCAGTCGAAAACCGAAGATGAAAGAACTTTAAAGTTACACTCCTTTTACTGGAAATGAGGCTTTGTCTATAGCAGGTCAGTTGCAAATCAAGAGGCTTCCAAATCAATTCAGAGTCGTAAATAATAATTTTGTTATCCAGTTCACAACACCTAATCCACATTGTCAGTTTAGAGCATACAGATATTTGTGGTTTCGTTTCTTTGCTCGCTTGCGAGATCATATTTCTCAAATCTTGTGATCAGTGTAATCAAATCACTCGTGAAGAAGTGACGAATAAATGGACTTATCTAACAATCATATTGACTTTGGCCTGAAAAACACGAAAAGTGTGTATATCACATAATGTGTTCCGATTCCGTACCATATAGACGACTCTTTCTGATTCCGTATCAAATAGATGACTCAACTCATTCTGATTCTGTATCATATAGACGACTCATTCTGATTCCGTATCATGCAGACGACTCGTTTCTGGTAACGTGACGGGCTATCATAACAGGCGCATGAATACATTCTATGTGCGTTTCAGTGATCGACCCAACATTATGTCCCAAACCTGTTTTAATAATTTAATATTTAATCTGTTTATGTGACAGAATTGTTAGATAAATGAATTATCATGATAATGCGCATATCCTGTGATTTGCATCAGATTCTTGGTGGTGTCCAAAGCCGGCTCGTTGAGGTCCCGTTCTGGACACCACCTCGAATCTGATACAAATCACAGGACATGCACATTATCATGATAATCACTATATACCAGCACGTTTCAAAACATTTTATAGCATTTGTCACGCTCAAATTTATTAAGTGTATGTATGAATTTAAATGAGATATACAAATTTAATTTTTGACATGTGCTACATCTTGTTTTTCTATCCACGACGTTTAGAGAATGATCGAACAATATTTTGTGCATCAAAAAGGGTGCCAATATTGGCTTGTAGGGTTCTGTTAGTTTTATTTAGGTACAGAAGCTAGAATGTGATACGTTTGCACAAGGAAAATATGATTTAATATTTAGATCAGCAGGCCATCGGTCAGTGGTTGATACATTCAATTTATCTTCACTAATAATTAATAACTACTGGTTCTTTTAATGCATGTTGTTGATTTGACAAAAATTTAATACTGCTAGGATTAGCCCCAAGCTATGACAAATTAACCCTCTGTACATTGACGTCAACATATTTCAATTTTAAAATTAAAATTTAACCAATACAGTATGTGTTTGACAGAGCTCCATGGTCTCTGTCAAACAAGATTAAATTCCCAGTTGTATAATGAAAAAATACAGCTTGAAATTTTGATATCTTCCTGCCTTTTGGTCCAACTATATGCTTGAGTTGAGTATTCGTTGATGGGAAGTGCATCATTTGAACCGCAGCAGCACGCCGGCTTACTTTCGTAATCAATCGCCATTGCAGGACTGATACATTCACTAGCACGCTCGCCAAGGCGGGTGGACATTTGTGCAGAAACGAGTGAAGATGTGAAAACTCACACTCTGTGTAACAGCTGTCTTTCAAGTTTCCTTTCTTCTCGTGGAATAAAAAAGTTCAAGGCGAGGCCAGTTGTTTTCTTATCTGAGAACCATTTTAGCAGCTTAATCGGGGGTGGGTGCTCGAGCATTGCGAAAGAAACTGACGAGCTGGAAGTAGAACCAAGATCTCTTTAAATAGGTTATATAACAAAATGCTTCAGCTTTAGAGAGAAGTATCTAGGGGGATCGTTTGTTGGTGGGGCGGGTGATCTTTGTTGTTCAAAGTGTGAGACACGACACTAGAGTTGAAGGGAAGATCGGAAAATGCAATGAGAGAGAGGGCCAAACGTGCAACTATGGAGTAACAGAGACCCTGGAACATTTCATTTTAGAAACCCCAAATATTTGCCTAGCAGAGCAAGACTCCCTGGGAAAGTAATAGAAAATGAAATGAAAACATTAGTGGATGAGGGATGACCTGAGGGAAATGGGCACTTTTATAGTTGGGGAGATCGGGAGAGCACCTACGGCCCCTCGTTCCACCCTTCCGCGCTTGCACTCGTGCCATATCGATTAACCCATTCGCACGCGTGTGTTGTTCTGTGTATTTATTGTGCCTCAAAATGGCCACGTAGGCTCTTTGAGAAAAAAGAAAGGCGTTTTCTCACAGGCTATGGATATTTCTTCTCTAATCTATATTCCCACTGAAAGCGCGCTGACACAGCGCACAAAACATGTACTGTCCTTCAGGACCAGTGACTCAAAAATTTTACTCATCAATATTGAGTTTGACGCTGTCGCGAATATTCGACTGTCAGTCGTTCTCTGCATAATCGATTAGTATTTTCCTTAGCTGGAGAATCGTTTCATTTTGACTCTTTAAATGCTTAGAAATTGAACGCTCCACCCCTTTGTGAAAACTACGCAGTTTTAGCTACACATTTAACAAATTTACACATCGAACCGAACGGGATATTTGGTAACCGATTGCACTCCGATATCAAAATGGCAAAGTTTTCAGCAGCAAATATTTCCCAAATATACGGGAGCGCGGTGGCTCAGTTGGTAGAGGTGCAGGCTGCAAGCCGAGAGGTCCTCGGTTCGAATCCCACCTGCGGCAACCGCGTTGTGTCCTTGGGCAAGACACTTCATCTCCATTGCCCGCGTGGGGGCACGATGACGCCGTGTACTAAGGCGTACTGCACGTCGATGGTACGCATGTCTTCAACCAAGCTAACCCTGTCTGTGCTGCAGTGTGGAGTTACGATGTTGGAGAGCTGGCAGCAGCTCGTCGTTGCTCGGTGGTTCTCTCCGGGAACTCCGGCTTCCTCCACCCGTAAAACTGCCACGGTCGTGATTAGCCATTGTGTATAAATATGTGACCTTAAACATCAATAAATAAATAAATAAATACCAAATATACCTTGTTTGACAGAGCTCAAGATATAATTGGTTAAATTTATAGTTAAGCAAGAGGAAAACAGAATGATTGGAGAAAGTTATGTTGCACTACCAGAGTGCTAGGGGTTAAATATGAAGCCTAAAATATGCATTCTTTTCCGACTTCAAAGGCCATAGTAGAGTAAAGTCAAATGATGGAATCTACAATCACACAAAAAATTAAGAGTTAAAAGTCTATGCGCCCTCTTCCTCAACTATTTCTAGATAATGTTGGAGCACATGTATCCTGTGCCTCCAGGTTACTACGTGCCTGTACATAACAGATAGACAGTCGGAAATGTGGTGCGTACGGCGCAATGTGTCATTTCAAAAAGCAGACTTTCCCAAATCCAGTGTGGACCATTGATCGCTTCAGTTCGGGATTTGCTTTTCTTTGAAATCTTAAGGGGTCACCTGTGTACGATTAATCGATTATAATCGATTACATCAGCCCATTAATCGACTAGAAACATTGATGATAGTGACACCCCTAATAGAGTTCGTTTTGAAAACTACAGAAAGGAAGACTCTAGGAACTTAGTGTTTGCTGTCTAACTATGACAAGATATTGATTTTCTGTATTTTCTCTTGATTATGTGTATTTGACACAGTACACATTTCGGATACTATTTTCCTGACAAAACGGTAAGCAGGCCAACAAAAGGGTAGTTGATTCGAGATATTTCGCTTCAAACAGAATAGTATACTTTATTCTTCCATGCACTCTAAAATTAGTTGGGTGAAAAATCAACCCAAATCGACTGGGTTGAGTGAATATGAACCCAATTGGGTTCATATTCACTCAACCCAGTCGATTTGGGTTGATTTTTAACCCAACTGATTTTAGAGTGTGTAAGCCGTCGATAAACACTTCCACACAAAGAGCCAAGGCCTGAAATGAAACTGTTAATAATAATTTTTTCGCCTTGTGCTGATTTGTCGCGGTCCTCCAATGAGGAAGCCAACGTCAAAACAGTCCCCTGTCGGGTTATTCCTCACCAACTCTCCTCCCCACTCTCAGTCAAAACTTTAACTTTTTATGAACAGTATATATAACTATCGTAGAAGATGTAAAGTATCCTTTGCATGAATATTCTTGACGGAGCCACCAGAAAAAATGACGTGATGATTACAGAGGACATGACAACCGTTACATATTCCCAGTTCCTTATTCGACATTCGTTATCAACCGACAAAATTAGTTCTAATGAAAGGCGAATACGTAACTGAAGATAAGTAACGGTTGTCAAGTGCACATGATGGCATTCCTCTGCTACGACAAGCAAAGCAAAAACAGTTTATGCTGACTAACTGGTGGGCCTACTGTGGATACATGTTACAATTTATCTTACAGAATTAGTGGCCAGACGACAACTCGACTTTGGCTTGGAATGAATGACATTGAAAAGAATGGCAATTGGGTGTCGTGGATGGGGCATGATATAACGTACACCGCTTGGAAACAATATAGACCTTATGATCATACAGTTGACACTTGTGTGGTACTGAAGGACAGATTGTTTCACGACAAACCATGCTCTAACAAGGATCATCATTATATAGCATTATGTGAATCGAACGGTAAGTTGAACAATACTGCACGAACTTCAAAACTGAATTATTCGTCATGAGGTTGTTATTTTGATCACTTGCTTTGAATATTTGGTTTAGTTGATCATTCTTTTTCACCTTTTGTATATATTTCTCAACTTCCTGCAACATTTTCACGCCGTGAAAATTTGAATTTTAGAATAGTTGCAAATATGGCATAAGTGGGCTGACTACCGGCCATGTCGTCTCCACAAGATTTAGCATTACACCCCCCCCCCCCCCCCCCACCTCCGCAAAATTAATGCGGCCTGAGTCCAACGCAGTGCAAATTCTCATGTATAAATCTTCAGATAATTGCATGTAATTAAACTAGAGGTACTGTGAGCAAGCTCACAAAGTGATATCCCCCGCGCCTGTCAGAACGGAATTATATTGCTTCATGCACATCGTCATATGGAGTTCTTCCATTGTGTAAAGTTTAAAGAAAATTCTTTAAACGGTTTAGGAGGAATTGCGCTTATAAGGACGGACAAACGGACGGACGGACGGACGGACGGACAGGGTGATTCCTATATTCTACCCTCCCCAAACTTTGTTTGCGGGGGGTATAACAATACAGTAATATTCACAATGTCGTGCTCTGTTATTTAGCCCTTTACTCAACGCAAACGATATCAAAATGTATTATTTTAAATAACATTTTTTCAAATTTTTCCCAAACCATATCATGTAACCTCTTGTTGGAACGAGCTCACATGATATGGTTTTGATGAAATGTTTTGAAAAAAAATTGTTTTCAAGTGCTGAATTTGCATATTACGCGGGCGGATGCGGTCGATTCATTGGGTAAAGTTCGTTTACAAAAACTCGGAGTACAACATTCAAACTAATGTCGATTGAACTCACGTAAACTCCCGTACTTCAACCGTAAGAAGGTTACAGGAAGCACTGTGTTTCCTCAACAGCCAGACCAGCCTACAAAAGCTTATCTTCGTTGTTCCTAGAGGTAAAACAGATTTTTTTTATGTTAGTCGTACACGCATGCATATAATATACATGTTTTGCTCGTTACTATGACAGTTTTGTGTCCGTCACCCTACACTCTGAACCTGGCACACGGATTACAACTCCCAGTATGACGTACCATTATTCTGAGAAACAGTCCTATTATCCATAAGAACAGGATTTAGGTCATTACATCTCCCCTGTAGTATCAGACGTAGTCTGGTACTGATGATACTGACAAAACGCACCCATTGTGATACTATGAAATCGAAAACGAGGCTGAGTTGCAATAGTGTCTTCATTTCCACCTCGCGCTATAAAATGAAGTATTTTATTATTCATATCTTCGTCGTTCTGCAAATGCATCAATTCATTTTTCAACGAATTTAGTAGAACCAACATTAGCTTTCTGCCAGATTCACCGAGATGATAAGGTTGATCGATTCCACCCTCCCCCCCCCCCCCCCGGAATGGGAATAAAGGTATCACGGAACGAAATATTTGAACAGAGGAGATCAGCATTTCCCATCTGAATGACGTATGCCCTCCCACCCACGTGACTTTTATGTACAAAACAAATCGCACGAGGAATATTCGCAGTGCACAAGCCTCATAAGAAATGGTCGACGTTTGCGCGATAAGACATAAACTGAATCGGTAATCTGATAAAAACGGATATAAATATTGAAACAACTTATAGAAATGGTCAGTTTTAATACAAATAACAAGGTAAATCTGAGGTGAAAATTAAACTCCATGTGTGCAGGCCTACAGTCTGAATCACCGTGGTGTTGTGTATTTTCGCTGCTTCGCAAAAGTTAAAAACAATACGAAATACCGATATAATAGCAAACTATTTTTAATGAGCTTTTATTTATTTTTTTCGTTCACACAAATTAGAGTCGGATTGTGGAATACGTAGTACAGCCATTATGGAATGATTCTTACCGAAACGTAAGCATGGCTGCATCTTCTATAAAACCTCGCTTTAATATGAGACCTCTTTCCTACTAGCCCAGAGTACCACAGACATGGCATATGGACCTTACAAGTTGCAGTCACAACGACCGTGCAATTCCCAATTATCATTTTCAATGACGTAGCCGGTGTTTGGGGTGGGGCTGGGATTCCCCGAAAAGTCGTCAAATAATTGCAGAGTCCCTAGACTAAAAAGAAACGCCCTCTCTGATTCACTTTCAAAACACAGATTTTTCAAATGTTTCCTGAGATGGATCCCTTGACCACACATGGGGGTAGTGGGCACTTCTGGATGTTTGATAAAATAAAGGGATTATAAGGCAAGACTTCATGTCTGTGAGAGAGAGTGAGAGCAGTGCTTGTTTACTATGGTATACAATTTCTGTTTTACTGGTAAAATAAGATCCAGTCACCAGTGCTTGGGGTGGAAGTCCTCTAAAAGGGGCAACGTGGGTATAAACGATTGACTAAACGTGACTTTATGTCCATGCTGTGGTCACGATTGACCATTGTATATAAATATGTGACCTTAAACACCAATAAGTAAGTACTCCCAAAACAATGATTGAAGCACACGGAGATAAAAATTAGATAAAAACGAAAGGTTGGAGACAGGGCGGTAATTCTTCAATATTTCCGGTTCGAGCCCGTGTTTTTTGAGTAATGGGGTAATAAGTACCTGCTTCATATTGGTGTGGAAGACACCAGATGAAAGAGATGAGTTAATAATTTCTAATATCCAAGGTGCAATATCTGATAGGCAAGATTTCAACAGCCAGGTTGGGATTACATCTAATTTGCAGTGTTTGGTGGGGGCATTCGTTATTAAATTCTTGAGACTTACAAGTGTTATAGGCTGGAAGGAATCCAGACACACATGGTCTGTCGAAACCCAAAACACAATGGGTTGTGTCAGTATAAGGCATTCCAGAAATATCTTTTTGGCAACTGTGAATTTAGTTAGCTGCTGTTTGCCGATTAATTCTATCTTCAGCGGATTAGACTGTTCTTCTACTCCAACACTTTCCAACCCAATGGCTAGCCCCCGAATTAAAGCGCGTGGGAGTAGAAGAAATAGACGAGAAGATGGCCAGGAGCCACTACTGTTTAACCTTTACAATTGTATTTTCTAGAGTAATATTTTCTACCTGTTAATATAACTGACTAAAATGAATCATTAGCATTTTAAAAGATGGCAATGATAATGGTTCATTTTAAAATGATAATGGTTCATTTTAACCCATTGAAAGTCATAGATTTCGACGGTTTAGCATTTTACACGTCGCCCTCACCGACACACCCTTTCTTTCCCTCTTCGAAAATCTGTGGATCAATGAAATGATATCGTGTAGATGCGTTTGTAATTGTTTATCAATAAGTCCAAATTAACGTTGATGACAACCCGAGTTCATTGAACGTTTTTTTATATTACGTTTTGTTTCCATTACCTGCGCCATCTGCAGATCAATTGGGAGGGGGGGGGGGGGGGGGGGGGGTTGGTAATGTGTGAAAACCACCATCTGTTAATTTATCCAGTCAAGACATATTCCGTCTGGATTACGGTCTTGGATATCGATTGCCATCTACAAGTGATCATTTACTTTCTTATGAGACTAAATGCGGGAGCGCGGTGGCTCAGTAGGTAGAGGTGCAGGCTGCAAGCCGAGAGGTCCTCGGTTCGAATCCCACCTGCGGCAACCGCGTTGTGTCCTTGGGCAAGACACTTCATCTCCATTGCCCACGTGGGGGCACGATGACGCCGTGTACTAAGGCGTACTGCACGTCGATGGTACGCATGTCTTCAACCAATCTAACCCTGCCTGTGCTGCAGTGCGGAGTTACGATGTTGGGGAGCTGACAGCTGCTCGTCGTTGCTCGGTGGTTCTCTCCGGGTACTCCGGCTTCCTCCACCCGTAAAACTGTCTCGGTCATGATTAGCCATTGTGCATAAATATGTGACCTTAAACACCAATAAATAATAATGAGACTAAATGCAATACTTGGACTAGTGTTATTATCTAGGGAACGTGGATTTTCTGGTTCTCGTTTGCGAAAGTCAGTCTCGATACCGGGAAGTTCCGGTTCTCGTTTGTAAATATCAGTCCCGATAGCCGGGAAAATGATAGGACAGAACCAGGAATCAATGGTTGCGTTCCGCAATCTTTGATTCCCGATTCTAGTCTCCGAATTTCTCGGGCAGTAGCACTGATTTTCAGAGCCGGTAACCGAAAAATTTCCGTTCGCGAGATTAAACCATAGTTCCAATAGCGATGCTGGTCTCTGAAGAAATTGATATTCGCCGCAAAATCTTAAACTATAATACGCATTCATTGATACCAAGGTCTGTGAATTTCCCAGGTCTTGTGAATGACTTGCAGTCCCGGGAGCCGCCGAGCCATTAAGTTCCCGTTCCCGGTATTAAATCTTAACTTGGACTTGTGTCACAGACATAATTTGTCATACTAAAGGACGGCTATGGTAGATGGGGGTCCCAGCATGACCAATTTGGCGTACAGCCCATGCTAATTAACCATGTTGTGTCACAACTACTAAATGTAATTTTATTTTTATTCCATGATTACCTATTCTACTATATATAAAAAGCCTATGTCATAAATTTTAGCTTTACACACCAACACGTGGTGAACACGCCAGCAATGGGATTCCAATAGTTAAAATTTACACCTACAGTGGAACTACATCCAAGATGACCCTTGGTGTCCTCGCGGTGAATGCGAACTTGTCTAAATTTATCACTCGCCGCCTCGTGAAGAGTGAAGTCAAACCGGCAATTATTTATCACGTTTTTAAATAAATTTACCTCACAAGATACCAAAAATTAACAAAACATACGTTGCCTCATGTTTATAAAGCTTCCATAACTCGGAATAGTATGTTATTGTGTTATTACAATGAAAAAGGACCGGTAATTTGCTCGTTTCGTTTTCTATTTCGTTTCGGTGATACAATTGGCAGTTAAGTACCGCCCACCGGTGCTCATGTAAACAAAAACAGATTCGCACGTGTGAATATTGATTTATTTAACATTTAAACTCTTATTAATCTGATAATCATTGTATAAAATATACCCAAAGTAGCTTGGTGTACCAAATGTTCACCACTCGTCGTGAAGTGGTGTTAACCGCCCGCCAAAGGCTCGCGGTTAACACCACTTCACCACTCGTGGTGAACATTTGGTACACCTAGCTACTTTGGGTATATTCTATATATCCACAAATAAATTTCCAAAAGTCTTGAGCGTTTTACCAAATATTCTACCTACATCATCAAGGCATTCCTTTTACGAAGGCATGCATTGCTGACATAATTGGAATATTTTATCAGTCGGAACTTGAACCATCACTGTCAGGATGAATCAGAATCAGACCCCCCCCCCCCTCCCAACAACAACAAAAAATGGATGACCTTCGAGGCACCCCTGGAAATATGTTATGTTTCGCTTCAATTATCTACGTCCTTTCAGATCATTTGTTTCAGAAGAGCAATATCACCTTAATATGAAAATCAACACAACCACATTTTGTTTAACCGCATACATCCAGTTTATTTTCTTAGAGTTCGTTTGCCCGAGTGTTTCAACCAGTTCAACATCGTCAACAACAACATTACCATCAACTTCAGAAGTAGTGGAGGAAACATCGGCAACAACAATGACCGCTTCAACTGATTCAACATCGTCAACACCAACATTACCATCAACTTCAGAAGTAGTGAAGGAAACATCGACAACAATGGCAGCGGCAACTGAGAAACAAGCAAGTAGTGTTACAAACCTGCACACAAAACATGCCACTAGAGGTCTTGGTAAGATTACATTTGTTATCCCTAATGGCGAGAGAGAGAGAGAGAGAGAGAGAGAGAGAGAGAGAGAGAGAGAGAGAGAGAGAGAGAGAGAGAGATAGATAGATAGATAGATATTTTTCAAAACAAAGAAGCACGGGCGCAGGTCGGCAAATCGATTTCTGTTGTAAATTATTTCTATGGAATTCAATGTTGTTTTAATATTTTTGAAGTTATATGACTTTATGGCAAAATGAACTCATCTCAAAAGTGCTTTCACAAGAATGTTTCGAAGACTGGGATTCTTTTTATAAGCTATGATGCATCGTTTGTTAATGGCTTCTGACAGTTTTGTATTTAATTCTGTAAAGTTGTTTTTGAAAATTTTTGCAATTTCGACATTGCGTCGATTATAAACCAAAGGAAAACAAATAATTTTATTTGGCAACCCAGAGTACTCTGTATTGAGTCCGTATGGGAGATAGGTCCTGAGCTTACCAATCCAATAGTTTTCACGCTCAAGTCGTTTGTCTGTTGTGGTTTCATCATCGTCCAAAAACGGAATTTGCTCAGTGGGTTGAAAACTGAAATGTGACTTAATGTCATGACCCGGGAGGTTAAAGTGGTCCGAGACTGCCTTTCCTGAATCTAAACGGATATTTGATAAATGGTTTTGCATTCTGACGCGCAGAGGGTTTTTCGTCTGGCCGACATATTGGATATGGCATAATTTGCATGTGATTAAATAAATAATGTTTTCAGAATCACAGTTGAAGCTGTTTCTAACTTGGTAAAACATACGGGTTTGTTCGCTAAAAAATGTTTTACCGGTATTCATGTAGTTCATACGATGTATGTAACAAATTTTGCGTTGACATAGATTTACTGATCCATTTCCCAGAACTGGGCGGTTATGCCGAATTTTCGTGGGGTGCGTTGGTTCAGAGTCCCGAATGGGTGTCTCTATCTCACGGATTGTGTCAGATTTAATTTTCCGCAAAAGGCGTTTTGAGTAACCGCGTTTAACAAGTGTTTTGAAAAGAATTGAACAGGCGTGATTGAGGTCGCTTCTTTTCGTACAATTTCTATGGAATCGAATAATTTGAGATTTTACCAACCCATTGAATAGTTTGGGTGGGTGGTAAGAAGCTCTATGGAGAAGTTGGTGAGAATCGGTCGGTTTAAAAAAGACTTTTGTGTCTAGTACGTTGCTATGCCGGAACTGAGGGCCCTTGAATACAGTTACATCCAGAAAATCAATGGTATTTTCTGAAATGCAGGGCTGTAATTTAATGGATTCATCGTGGTTGTTCAGGATTTCCAAGAATTCGTTGAAGTCATCACGGCCATGGGGCCATATGATGAAAATGTCGTCTTGGAACCTGTGATAACATAATGGCTGTTTTCTTGCTTTAGCAAGAGCACCTCTCTCCCATTCTGCAACAAAAATATTAGCCAAATTTGGACTGAATTTTTTACCCATACTACATCCACTGATTTGGAGGTAAAATTTATTGTTGAATTCAAAGTCGTTACCTTTCAATGATAATTCTAACAATTGCAGGATTTCTTCCGATGGTCTGTTTGGGTCATCGTACCTTTTGAATGATTTTTTTATTGCCTCTAGACCAGCGTCAATACCAATGTTAGTATACATACTTTCAATGTCTAGGGTGCTGAGGAGACTGTCGGAAGGAACCTGCAATTTGTTAATTTTCATTAAAAAGTCCTCGGTGACTTTGAGGAAGCTCGGATGGCGGCAAGCAATTGGTTTTAAATAAAAATCAATATACGGTGAAATGTGGTAAGATTCCGAGCCACAGTCGCTGACAATAGGTCGACCAGGAGGGGTAAATTCGTCACTCCAACTGCTAAGTGGTTTATGTATTTTAGGCAAGAGGTAAAACTTACGATTGTTTGAATCCCTCTCTGCAATTAAATACTCGACATGTTTTTTCTCAGTGAAGTCGTGGTCCAGCAAGCTTTTTAGAATTCCATTAAATTTTGAACAATTTTCTGCCAAATCGGTGCTTCCGATAGGTAAATAGATAGACAGACAGACAGACAGACAGACAGACAGACAGACAGACAGACAGACAGACAGACAGACAGACAAATAATGAACATAGATACAAGGGGTTATATCATTAGAGGCTTGTCCCGTCCCCACCCCCATCTTGGGGAAAATGTAGAATTTTACGAGGAGGATGATCGAGATGGGGTTGCGGTTAGAAATTTATCCCATCCAGTCACAAAAGAAATCAGATTTGTGCACTGATAACCACCTGCAATACTCTCATAAGACGAGAGTATCTCACTGCTCCATGTGACTGTCTTAGCAGTTATACTCATCACCCGTGAATGAAGGAACTTTAAAAAAAATAAATTTCTAGCCGTGTGAGATGACATGACGCCACTACAATACATTTTTCAATTTTCATTTTTCAGCTTAGTATTCCAGAGGCCTGCAAGACTTTCACAATTATATTTCTAGAATTATATTTTCTAGTTATGACTTTAAATGGATAAAAATGAACCATTATCATCCAGTTGGCAAATTGCCATATCCTTTAAAGTGCTAATGATTCATTTTAGTCAGTTATATTAATAGGTAGAAGAAACAATTCTAGAAAATACAATTGTAAAAGTTGTATAGTATTGGCTCCGTGTGCCTAAAAAATACGTCCTGTATCTAATCTACCATTCATCTCCAGAGTGATTGAGAAAATTATTTCCCAGCAGCTTCGCATATACTTAGATGCTAATCAGCTTTTGGACCCTAAACAATCCGCATAGCGTCTGTTCACTCAACCAGTCCGCTCTGTTGAGCGTTCAAAATGATGTGTTGGAGAATTTGGATCACGGAAAAGCTGTCGTTTTAGTACTTGTTGATCATTCAACTGCATGTGACACTATTTATTTATTTATTGGTGTTTAAGGTCACATATTTCTGCACAATGGCTAATCATGACCTCGACAGTTTTACGGGTGGAGGAAGCCGGAGTACCCGGAGAGAACCACCGAGCAACTGTAAGCTCCCAAACATACTAACTCCACACAAGCAGGGTTAGCATTGGTTGAAGACAGTGCGCTATCGACGTGAACTACGCCTTAGTACACAACGTCGCCGTGCCCCCACGTGGGCAATGGGGGTGAAGTGTCTTGCCCAAGGACACAACGCGGTTGCCGCAGATGGGATTCGAACCGAGGACCGCATGTGATACTATAGATCACAGGATCCTATCAGATAGGCTTCTTGACCGAAGCATACAGGGTGTCGCCCTAAAGTGGTCTCGGTTCTATCTAGCAGAAAGAAAGCAGTGTGTCACAATTGAGGGTATACAGTCGGAAACGGTATCACTTATGTTTTGGGATCCGCAGGGTTTAGTCGTGGGCCCCATCTTGTTTACACTTTACATGCAGCTCCTTGACGAGATTATTTACCCACACGGAATCGACTACCATTTCTATGCAGATGACTCTCAAATTTACATAAAATTCGACCTCTATGATTTAGCAGACACTGAATCAAAATTTCCGATTATGAGTGAATGCATTGAAGACATCAGGACCTTTATTCTTGTGAACAAACTTAAACTAAATGATGACAAAACAGAACCCATTACTTTCACAGCCAGGTATCAACAAGCACCAGACATTCTACCTCCTCCAAAAGTAGATAACCTACAACTGACCATGACTTCTCGTGTATCGAAAATCTTCCAGTCCGCATATTTTCATATCCGGAAAATCTATCGTACCCGGAAAATCTTAACGAAAAGTGCCACTGAATGTCTTGTGCAGGCATTTATCTCTTCCAGGTTGGATTATTGCAATGTTCTTCTCTGTGGGCTCCCCAACAAGCAGATAAATAGATTGTTGATTATACAAAATACAGTTGCTCGTATTGTGACTCGCACTAAAAAGAATGAGCATATTACTCCGCGGTTAAAAAAATCTTCATTGGCTTTCAATAGCAGCTAGAATTGAATTCAAAATTATTTTGTTTACATACAAAACAATAGCAAACCAAGCGCCTTCCTACATCACTGATTTGGTCAAAACATATGTGCCAAAACGCACGTCGCTCCTCGTGGTTCGACCTACTGGAATAGACCTCATATGTCCCAGTCTCCTGTAGGGGACGTTCCTTTAGTTGCAATGCTATGGGCTGCAGAACTTTCAGCAGAACAAAGCTGTCTGCATACTGCAGATGTTTCCATGGACATCTTGTCCTCCTCAACATCGCGCTAACACAGTGACCATTTCTGTCTCTGGATTTTGTTTCTTTCCATTTAGAGTATTTCGGTCGGCCTGTGACACCATACAGGTAGAATACGGCAAACGTCTCGACATCTGGAGGAAGCGCCGATTCGCAGATGTATGTAATATGCCGAGGTTCCTTCGGGAGGCTTGTGGATTCAATAAGTCAGTGCACATAGGTAACAGACGCTACTAGCTGAATTGCACTCTTGGTTTGAACAATATATATATTTAAGTTTACTGGAAGATGACAAAATACTATAGATTGTTGTGGATTTGAAAGTAAGCTTCAACCACATGACATAATATGCCCCCCCCCCCTCCCCCACAAGCCTTTGATACTTGGAATTTTGGTTTGTCGAATTTTTCTAGAGGACTCCCAGCCACTTCATTTTCTTGAGTTGTTTTTGTGCAGCTAACTTTGTCAGGACGCGTATTATATTCTTGATCGCATTTCATATTCCAACAATAAACATGCGGTGCGATTGCGTTTAGAGTTACTTCCCCTCGATTTCACACGCGACTTTCTCGCTCTTCGGCTTTCTTTTATCCCAAAGTTTTTATGTGCTATAGGAAAAACATTCTTGTTGAAAAATATTGGATGGAGTATCTTTCAAATCTTCACAATAAAAATGGCCCTCTCTCTTATTCTTTCTTTTCATATATTTCTCTCTTCATCCCACTCTGCCTTTGGCTGTATCGGTAGTAGTAAAGCATGTGCTCGATCGTAACCTATTGGTGGAGGGAAAGGTGGGGGAGGGGGAGAGGATTGACGCCATAGTCACGCGACCTAGTTATGTAATATTTGGTTGTTATGGTAGCCCGTGTGTGCGGCCATCTTGTCACGTTATTCCCATAGTGATACGTGGTCTTAGAGCTCATGCGAAGCGTGTGTTGCTGGGATGACACGTGTTTCCGTTGTGCATGTTGCAAACTGGAGGCCGCCAGCTTGGTTTTTGTGCTAGCACGTGGTTGCCATATGACCCCCAAGGCTTACAATAGGACTGAGGTATGTTCGGAAGGGGCGTTCGTTTGAATAGTATTAGTATTCGTTTACTTCGTATAATTACACATATAGATCCGACAATCTCTACAAATCGCCACAAACCTCTCCTCACTATCGAAATGAATTCGAATTTTCCCTGAATCCTCATTTTTGTAGGATAATAGGCGCGTTTTTTGTATAAATGTCAATCTAATTACCCTCTAAATGTGCAACATGGGTATAAACGATTAACTAAACTTGACATTATCACCATGTTGGGGTAACGATTAGCCACTGCGCGGTAATATCTGACCTTAATCACCAATAAATGAATAAATAATGGCGAGTAAGTGTAACTCGCCAACTTAGAAAACGCTGTATGCACTACAAATACGAGGCGACACTTGCAATAAAAAAAATTTGGATGACTCAAAAAAATAATTTTATGTCTCCAAAACATGGCCTGTCCTATTTTGTGATCCGATCTTTAGTGCTCACAGGATTAAATAACACACAACATAAAGTGTTGACCCAGAAAGTAAACCAGAAAATTCGACGAAAAAATAAATAAAATAAAAAGTAAATAAGAGCGGGGATCTTAAAACATAAAATTGAAACCTGTAAAATTATATTTTGTTTCTAACCCCAGCACTCCAGTAGTGCAACAAAATTTTCTCCAGTCACTCTGTTTTTCTCTTGTTTAACTATGAATTTAGCCAGTTATGTCTTGTTTGACAGAGCCCACTGATCTCAGTTCAACAAACTATATTTGACTAAATATCAAACTGCATTATGGGAAATATTTTCTGTTAAAAACTTTGCGATTCTGACATCAGAGTTTAGAGGGGTTAATTTTTCAAAACCTCATAATTTGTTAGCATCATCATTGATTGCTTTCCCACTGGATATGATATGATATGATCATATGATATGTTTATTACTTTCCAAAGTGTGATGTTCTGTGATTTCCGGGTTTGATTATAAACGATAACTTCACAAGTGAATTATGCAATCAACAATTGGGCCATGTATCTGTGCACGCAAACAAAGACGCTTTGCCATGGATGTAATGGGACTTCATTGTTTTTGTTTTTGTTGTTTTTAACCCTTTACCTAACATGAAAAGCAGACGACACTTGCAAAATAAATCTTGAATAACTATTATTTTCATTTTTTGTCTCAAAAACATAGGTTATGACCCCTCATTGGAACGAACTCGAAGAGCTCGTTCCAATGAGATGTCATAACCTATGTTTTAGACTCAAAACAATGAAAAAATAATGAAACTTAATTGGCGATTTTTTTGAATAGCGCTGTCGGTTTTGTATGTAACGTTAGGTAAAGAGTTAAATAATATAATTGTCGTTAATAATGAAAAGTAATAAACAGAGTAATCGCTTGACTGGACTGGTTACGCGAAATAATTCATTTGAGGCGAGGGACTATACTGTAAAAGATTCATGCGCATTCGCGCACTCGTGTTTGTACAACGTCCCTCACCTCTGATGAATTATTTCACGTAACCAGTCCAGCCAGGCGATTACTCTCTATTTATTGTTTATTCACCAGTATACTAAAAGAATACAGTGTTAACAAATGCCCATTGTACTGGATGATTGTATGCATGATAACAATAACAAACACAAACATACAATCATCCAGTACAATATGTATATTGGCTGGGAATGGCATAGCCAGACTGGCTCTCTTCCCCTATGGGAGAGGAATGAGTAATAAGATGAAAGAAGAGGGATGAAAAAGAAAAGAAAAAAAAAAGAAAAAAGGAAAAAAAAAACAAAACGCATTTGCAACATTTTTTCTGATCATCCGAGCTGATTCCCACAAATGTCAATAGATGTCAAGAGATGACATTTCCCGTGAATAAAATACGACCACACTCTTAATGTTACATGCTTGTTATGTTAGAACCTGTCATGGGTTCTGTTTGCATGTTTGGCAGACCCCAATTAGTTTGTGTCTCAAATAATGAAACTAGTATAGAATCCATAAACTTAATTTTAATTATCTGTAATTAAACTTTTTGTCTGTGATTGCATTTTCAGGCAAAATGATTGGCTAAAGTATTTTTTTTTATAACACAATGAATCGAAAAAAACTGCATTTAGGTCGACCCTAAAAAAACGCTCCCAATGTCTGTGTTAACAATTAAGTTGCACAGTGTGAATGGAAAAGAAACCCTGCACGCTCATATTGTTTCAGCACGAACAGTAATTAATGTTCATCTCATCATAGTAAAGAGACTTTTAAAATAAAATTGAATAAACAATGAAATTCTTATTCTTTTTATTCCATGTTCAGTTTATTTATACGCAAAAGGTGATCGTCTGCATTCATCATTTTGCGCAGATCAAATGTAAACAATGGCCAGTCACAATAATCCACAAATGAAGCTCACGCGAACAAAACTTTCTAATTTCCAGATAGCCCGAATGAACTCTTTTTGAGACAAAGTTCTACCAACTTCATGTCATCTGGGTCTATCGAACTCCGTATATACACAAACACGGCAAACACTGTTTTTGTTGTTGCTGTATTTATAGAAAGCCACCTATCTTAAAATATTTCAACTCACGTTGTAAAAAACAAAACAACTTTCCACACTCGTGTTTAGATTGTTTAAAAATCTTTTTCTAACATGCAACAAATGGTTTTACGTGAATTAATTTAATCAAGGTGTATGTATACATGTTCAGTTATGTGATGCCTTCTGATGGTAATTATTCCTAAAAATATTTTGTCTGGATTGATAAAAGCTTGCTTTTCGGAAATAGTGAAATACGCCATTCTCAAAATGTAGAAACGTGCCGGGTTAGAAGATCAACTTACAATTTTATTGACAAATCTATGCTACAGTACACATGAGTTTTTGAATGAAACACCTCACAGCGTGACTTGTTAAACATGTGTGAGTGTATCTCTAATTAGCATAATAATCATATATTGAAAACATACTTCCGTGTTTGAACACAGACATCAAAACGAATGATGCATCAGATTCATGTTTTTTTTCAAGCTAATATGTCGCATAACTACCTTTCTTGATACTTTGGATTTCAAGATGGTCTCAACCCTACCGTTAGAAAAAGGGAAAAAATATGATTTTCGTAATCTCCCCGTCGATACTTTTAATTTTCTAGGTCACACGGCTACCTTCTTGAAACTTTTGATTTTCTGATGGGCGTGAGCCCCAGCCCCATGGTGAGGATTGACAATATTATTTTCGTAATCTTCCCATCGATACCTTTAATTTGATAGGTCATACGACTACCTTCTTAAAACTTTTGATTTACTGATGACCGTGACCCCCACCCCAAGTAAAATGGAAAAAAAATACCATTTTTGTACTCTCCTCAAATAACCCTTCAAAATGATATGTCACATGCCTGGCTTTATAAAAAGGAAGACGATTGAAAATAGAAAAGGACAAGGATTGAAAATATAATTTTCATAATCTGCTCCTCGATACCTTCAATTTGATAGGTCACATGACTACCTTCTTGAAACTTTTGATGTTTTTCGGTTCTTAGTCGTGACCCCAACTCCACGGCAAGGATTGACATGTTGTATTCAATTTTTTTTCTGATTCACCTGAGAGTGTGAAGAACACATAAAAAAACCTGTAGTGTAAATGCTAAGTCGATTTTGAATTTTTAAAAAAAATTTACAAAAAAAAATATACGGAAATAATTTTGCCCTCTGATCAATCATTATTCATCTTTTAACTTATAATATATATATTTTCAATCACGATCCATCCTAGACCACCATCAACCTAATTTTTTTAGACTCGGAGACGCGATCTGAAACAGTCAATTTATCACTTGTCTCGCAACTCGTAATAATAATAACATATACTACATACATTTCTTTTTTGTTCATTCGTTCATTCGTTGTCATTGTTGTTGCTTCATTTCACTCGGACTTGAGCGTGCGAACTCCATCTCGAATGGTCTCAAGTTTTTACCGGACCAATCTCCAAATTCACCCTTTATCGAACCGTTCGTCTTTTTTTACTGAGGGAATTGACGTTAGATCGCGTATCGGATCGGGTTTTTTTTCAGGCCCAATTTTTAAATTCACTTTGATCGAAACACTGTCTTTTACCATGGGAATTGACGTTCGATCGCGGATTTTTTCCAGCTCGAAATTTATAAAAAACACTGTTCAGAATTTTTCCCAATGGAAATCTCAGTGCTAATATTTTTGCCGGTCACGATCGTGCAATTCCATTCATAAGACATTGGAAAAAATTCCCCCCAATGGGAAAATCAGTGTTAAATTTATCAAAAAGCGAGATTGTCAAACCGGGATTTTTTTTAGACATTTTCGACAAATTCCATCGAAAGTGAGCAAGAAATGCTTGAATTTAAACATTTTCCGGGAAAAACCCAGGGTTTTCGAGGAAAAGTTGAATTATGTTTAGAAAAAAAACATTTTCCAAGAAAATCAATTTTTTTACTGGAAAAATTTGGATTTTTCCAAAAATAACTCAAATTTTCTGGCTCACCTAAATTTCTGGCTCACACAATTGAAGTGAGACAGGACCAGCCAATATAACCCACTGGCATGTCCTTTATCGCCATTACGGACTGGATAGACTTGTTCCATCACATCATTTTGGTGTGTCTGGCATAATCCTAATATGGATTCGATAACATTCATTGAAAAAGGAACTGATGCATTTGTATAATGACAAAGATGTAAAAAAAAATCGTACTTAATAGACGTTTTGTTGATTTGGAACACATTTTATACACTGCGTACGTTTTGCCAGTATCAGCAGTATCACACTCCATCATACACTTCAGGAGAGATTTGCTGACCTAAATCGTGTCCGTATTAATGCTATGTGTATAATAAAACACAAGGACAACACATGTTTTCGAACATATGGAGGATCAGTGCATTGTGTAGAAAAACATATTGGCATCTTCTCTTTGTTTTGAAATTGTTCTTCCTTTTCCTTTGTTTCAGTCGCACCACACATTATACGTGGATGTCGTTTCAATCAGAAACCAGTGGCTAATCGGAATGATTTGAAAACCAAACTACATAACATCAAGAATGAAATGGTTATAAACAGGAAAGAAACATCCAAGTCTCGACGTACGCGGGTTTGTGCTCCTGATGTGCGACCATCTTCAAAAACAGTTGGCGCAGTTGGAACAGCCCTGTGTACATGTGTTTTTGCATTTATTGTTGCTCTTGATTTCCTTCGTCTATTCATGTGACTGACAATGCTGTGCTCACAGGAAAAGCACTATTACGTTTTGGAAGTTTTATTTTGAAAACATGAGAGATTCTCTCTGTTTGCGCTGTGTATGTTACTGTCGATATTTTTAATGTTTTGTACACCCACGTGTACATGAAATCGGTGCAAAACCACCATAAGCATGTAAAGATGGATGCATAATTTTTAAAAAGGTGCAGACATAAATCTTATCTCAGCCGATACAAAACTAACCAAGTAATAAACTCTCTATTTATTGAACTAAAAAAGATAATCACAAAATGTTCTGAGATTTATTACAGGTTGTTTTGACAGTGTTTCTCATTTTTTCACTGAGGTCGAAGTTTCCTCTTCTTCTAGTTCAGCTATCCGAATTTCTCGGCTTCCTCACAGGGAACTATGTCTTCTCCCGCTTCTGCAAATATCTGCTTACGACACTTAATCTTAAGTTTATGTTGAATTTTCTGCACAATCATATTCTTTCTTCTCTTTCTCCACTCAACCTTCACGTGTTGCTGTCATAAATTCATCGCAATTCAAAAACTCTGCTTCAAACCACTCCATTATAACACCAGCTTTCTTGATTGGGTTCGACGAGTAACAGTTTCGACATAAACAAATTGGTTGCGCATAGTAACCACACTCCAAGGGGAACAACTCTGGCTGGGCTCATTTCGGCGGAGATCTGCGATATATCAGCCGAGTTTGAGGTTATATCAGCCATATGGGTAATTCTGGGAAATAAAATCATAGCTAATACTTGCACTTCAGAATATTTGAAAATTGTGCATTTCGTGGTCTGCTAGGGCATTTAGAGAGAGACTGGAGGTAATAAGATACAAGGATATATGTGCGTTTTATGAGATCAGCAAAGCCTCTGCACACTGATGTCAAATCTGTTTATCAAGCTAAATTCAGCATCAAACCCATTTTATACTACAGTACAGCCGGCGTGGAATGATCAAAATCCATGCATGAGCTGTGTTGTCCACGGACGCTTTTCTCAATAGTCAGTGCTTTTCAGCAAATATTCAATAAAAGAAGCACTGGGTCGTACCCGGTGCTTCATTCGTTCATGGCGATTCAGTTACTTTATGTTGCAGATTCGCATGTGTGGAAATATTTCTCACGCGTGGACTTTGACCTTTGAATGACAATCGTACTGTATATATTTATAGTACTGATGTTCAAAACCAAAGTCATGTGGTGAGAAGTATGATTTTGAGCAGAACCACCTGTGAACACGGCGTTCGTATGCTGTTTATAAATTAAGCACCTTGCATGATATCGCAAGTATGTGTGGCGAATGGACTTGGAACAAAATATTCCAACTTCCTGTTAGGAGTTTCAGGAGATAATGACAACATGCTGTCGTAAACCTTTGTAACTTTGATGATTTTTATTTATTCCAAGCATTGCTTGTGAACCCCCGATGAAACCAACCTGCCGAGTTCTTACAGTGGTGTCATGTGCAGCGTTTTGAGAAAAGAAATAAAATTGAAGAGGCTGTTTATTCATTAATTCGTAGAATCCTGGAAAATGGCAGCGAACTCGTTGAAAATAAAAAAAATATTGAATCTTGATAGGTTTTTCAAGGCAAGCGTTTTCATACTACTCAGGTAGGTCTACCACATGTTAATATTGTGAATGTGGTATATTGCATAGCATTTTTGTTACCTACTGAAGTGTTCATCCAGAAAATATCTCAGGTAAGAATTGCAGAAGAGAGGGTTATGCCATTTTCTTCTGTTAATAGGTACAGTACAGTCGCCGTGGACTGGTCATAATCGACGTTCGGGCAGTGATGTCCACGCATGCGTTTACCAGTAATAAAAATCATCATCAGCAAAATATTAATGAAGCACCGGGTTATAAATTTTTGCTAATTATTCCTATAATCAGTGTTTGGAATCTAATATTATTGCGCCTATGGAAATATTGACTACCCGTAGAAAGTGACCAGTCCACTGCGGTCGTACCGTAATTCTGCAATATTTCCGTGTCTGTTATAGTTTTGTTAAGTAATGGTAGCAAGTGCATGTTCATTTCAGCTGAAAAAAATGCCCGATATAATTTACAAGTAAACATCCCTGGTACAACAAGTGACAGAAAGCTTCAGTACTGATGTTAGTATTACATCTAAGTTACAGTGTATGGCTGGGAATTTCGTCGTTAAATATTTCACGCGTTCACAATTCATCTAATTTCACTAATTTAGTCAAATAAGATCCGAAGAAGTATTAAATAAATAGGGTTGTGGCTTGGGGATGTCCTTCAGTACTGATCGAATGCATTCGATTTTGGTACCAAAGAACTTGAAGAAGAGTAGAATCATATCTTCACCAGAAAAGTTATCTGGGAGGAGTGATTCCTTTGGCGATGTTGCAGGTTATCAACGACTATCGTGTGGACATTTGCTTTGTTTCGAATTATATTAACTTCCCCCAAATTTATGATTTCGTTGACACGATTCCGTAGCTTGACGTGCAATTCTTTATGGACGGATAGTTTTAATTATCGCCATTGAAGTTTGGAACTTCGTCGAAGCTAGTACAGCTTACTTATATCATCGGAAAAAGCCAGAAATATTGCGGCGAATCGTAAGTGTTCGATTCTGTGTAGAGGCAAATTTGCAATGTCCATAGACGGGGTGAACTGGGGTCGCTCTACATTCTGTTGGCCAATTACTGTTCAGTCGAAACAAAGCAGATTTAGCCTCGGTGAACTGTTTTTAATATGCTTTGATACATGGGCAGATGTATTCTTTTTGCATTACAAGCCCTAAATACGTTTTTGTTTTAATCACGTACAAGGATGATAAGTATTATTATATGATTACCACAAAGAGTTGAGCCCCGCAAAGCCTTGAAATTGGATTGTATTGGAAATCATCACAATGACCGATTCTATTCGATGTGTGTCGCGACGATTCGGAAATTTTTAAATCGTCGAGATGTTCACAACACCGTACAAGTATCTCGTTTTTAACTAGTCGTCTATCGTACGGTCTCCTGTATACGAGACCTCATGATAGAAGAGGAGTTCAACAAGGTTGCGTTTCCGAAACTACTTGGTTCCGTTCTGGAATATTCCACTTTTGGTTGACTTGACTGAGCAGACGAGTCACCATTGAATACAATACTTGAGTGGAGAGTGGCAATACACATGACTGTAAGAAGATGCAATATTTACACTTGAAGAGCCGGGAAATTCGATTAGATCAGAAATTTGAGATTCGCAGTGCACTAACAAACAATACAGCCGCCGCAGACTGGTCATAATCCACGCATGGGCAGTGACGTCTACGCATGCGTTTACCAAGTAAAAGAAATTGTCAGCAGCAAATGTTTAACTAATGAAGCACCGGGTTACACCCGGTGCTTCATTAATTAAATTTGTGATGACTGCTCCTTTAATTAGTGTTTGGAGTCTAATATTATTGCGTTCGTGGACATTTTGCCCGCCCGTAGGTAGTGATCAGTCCACGACGACAGCAGCACTGTAGAGCCACAAAATATCACTGTGTTTTGCTCATCAGTTATGGCTCACCGGAAAAACAAAATTTTCAAGTTCCCCAAATCAGTTTTCTGCCTGTCTCAAACGAGATGCACGTGACGTCATTTACCTGCACAGATTTTCAATGCAACGCTTTTACAAATGCAAAAAAAAAAAACAAACTATATGGCCTTTACGTTGAAAACTCCGGACAAATATTTTGTCATTTCTTTTTTATTTACATTTCAGTTATCCCATTCGAACTTTAAATACCCACTGTCGTATTTTTAACTCTATCCCTGTCACCACGACCGTTTCGAGCCCTTTCTGTCTGTTTCTATGTCTCTGTTTATCTCATTAACTCTACGTCTCTCTCCCTCTGGATGCTCTTCGCCTTGGCTTTCTCTCTCTCCCTACCTCCTCTCTCCCTCTCTCTTTCAGAGACACACAAAAGAGGACAGAGAGAGAGAGAGAGAGAGAGAGAGAGAGAGAGAGGGGGGGGGGGAGTGCTAATACTAAAATCAAGTGCTTCCACCAACTACAAACTGCAAAAGAAGGAAGAAGTCCTTGGAACTCTTGAACGAGAGAGAGAGAGAGAGAGAGAGAGAGAGAGAGAGAGAAAGAGAGAGAGAGAGAGGGGGGAGGGGTTAAACCATCTTCAACAGATTTATGGGGTAAAATTACTTCGAAATGTTCACATTGCGCATTCGTCACATTTCCAACATGAAGTCACTTTTGTCTCTGTTTCTATTTCTCTGAACTGTATAAAGTTGACCCCTACTGAAGTTTCTTCGTCAAAACAAAAACGAAAGAGAATGGCAGACATTTTGGGATCCCATGGATTGAAATTAGTCTTACTGCTCATTATTCTCAAGAATGACAAAACGATTTCGCCTAGTCTGTACGATAATGGATGCAAAATGCAACCATTCAGTTATTTTAAGGTAATTAATTGTCACTATTTTGGTCTCTTAATAAACATTAACAGACTTTCAGGAAGTTATATCACCAAAAGGACAGCAGTTCCATAGCAAAGTTCAGTTTCCACGTGTTCTATGTTTCTTTCCAAACATTTGGGTTTCTAATGTACTGGGATTTATTTCTTTCTGACCATGTCTGGACTTTGGAGACAATTTCCTGAAATTTGAACAAAGGTAGGTTGGACGACCATTTAACCCTTTACCCAACGTAACGGCCAAAAACCGACCAGCGCTATTCTCAAAAATCGCCAGTTAATTTTCAGTATTTTTTTCATTTTTTGTCTCAAAAACATAAGTCGTGACCCTCGTTGGAACGAGCTCGTCGAGCTCGGTCCAGCGCGGGGTCATAACCTATGTTTTTGAGACAAAAAATGAAAAAAATTAGTTACTCAAGAATTTTCTTTGCAAGTGTCGTCTGCTTTTCATGGTAGGCAAAGGGTTAACTGAGCTGAGACGACCGTGGAGATGAAAACGTCGTTTTATTGACTAATTGTGAATGCGCCTATGCTGTTTGAGTGAAACTGCCATTTTCAGTTTTGATTCACTTGGAATTTATTTGTCAGTATATATTTTTGATGAGGTGAGTATAACTATAGAGACAAGATAGAAATGAAAATTGAACTCCTTCCGTACTGCTAGTGGATATTCCTGCCCAGGACAGAAAATCTCTTGCACTGCAAAACGTATAACTTTGAGCCGAATTATCCACTGTGCATTGTATCAACATTTTTGTCCATTGATTTCTGGAGTCAAATGGTCATGAATGTTCCATCAAGTCTAGTTGTGGCTGCTGCGAAAAAGCCACAACTAATTTTGGTGGAAAATATTTTTAAAATACTCAGCGGGTTAAGAGGTAAATAAAATATAGAATATAGAATATACCCCTAGTAGCTTGGTGTGTCAAATGTTCACCACTCGTGGTCAAGTGGTGTTAATAGCGAGCCTTTGTCGCGCGGTTAACACCACTTCACCACGAGTGGTGAACATTTGGTACACCAAGCTACTTTGGGTATATTTTATTTATACCATGATCGTCAGATTATTAGTAGTCGCTATTATTTTTTCTCGATTTTACTGAGCACCAGACGTACATACGTGCGAATCGGTTTTTGTTTACACGAGCATCGGTGGGCGGTACTTCCGCTGTCAATTTTATCGCCGAAACGAAATGAAAAAAAGAAACTGAGCCTTTTCCGTTTTAATAGCATAATAACACACTATTTCCAGTTATGTGTGCTTTATTAACATGAGACAATGCATGTTTGTTAATTTTGGGCATGTTATGACGTAAACCTATTTAAAAACGTAATAAATAATTGCCACTTCTATTTCACTCTTCGCGAGGCGACGTGCGATAAATTTAGACAAGTTTGAATTCAGGTCGACGTACTAAAGGTCAGCGGGGATGTAGTTCCACTGCAGGTGTAAATTTTTACTATTGAAATCACATTACTGGCGTGTTCATCACGGTTGGTGTGTAAAGCTGAAATTTATGTCATAGGTTTTTCATATATAGTAGAATAGGTAGTCATGATATAAATAATTGTAAAAGTAACATACTTGGGAATCCCCTTTGATATTTTGCCAATTTCTTTGAACAATTGTACATAAAAATCAATATGTTAATAAATATGTTAATCACAATCTGCAATTAACTAATTCTCGCTATTTTTGTACAGACAAGCCTGAATTTATATGATATTTGTTTGTTATTGGAAACAATGTATGTTTATTGTTGTAATAAAAATCTCAAACAGTCAATATTTTTATCATGTCGAGCTATTATTGGACGTTTGCAGAGTTACTAACGAGCTGGAAACAATAAGGCATCAGCGTTTGGGCTGGGAGGGTGTCTTTATGAATATCCCATATGGCATTCTTGCAGTCGCTTTGAGAAAACATTGATCGTTGATAAATCTGACCAAATTAACCCAGAAGTACAACAATGAAGAAAATATAGAACCTTAACTAACAGGCAACATTTTATTGTCTAACCAATTATAATTGAAGCAACAAGCGACTGTTTGCTCAGACAATAACAATGTACCGAGAAGCAGATGGTGATCAAAGATATTATTCTGTCACATACGTTGACATATACTACTCAAAGTTTGCTAAGCACTAAGTATATCCAACTACCTGTTTTACGTTTTAGTTGAAATATTCTTAAGAAAAGTTGAAATATTTTTTATTTAATTATATCTTTAATGATTTAAGCACAAAAATTAAGATTTTGTTTGTGTTTGACATTATTTTTTAGCTTTTGAATTCGATAACCATGGCAAATGGATATTATTGGTAAAATAAAAGAGGAAATTTTTCAAATTTGCCAAAAACGTTGACGGAGCGAACTGATATGGGTTCAGTATCGAGTGTGAGACCCATTATTGTTAATTACAGCTTGACAACGCCTTCTCATGCTCCCAATCAGATTCCCGATGGTCCTTTGTGGGATGTTGTTCCATTCTTGGACAAGCATGGCACCAAGCTCCTGGCCACCTCTTGGTTGGACTGGAAGAACTGAAATTGCAAGCTTCAACTCATTCCAGACATGTTCGATTGGATTGAGGTGAGGGGATCTTGCTGGCCAGTCCATACGCTCAATCCCCTCCCTCAGTCGGTACCCCCGGACAGGATGGGCAACATGACGGACATTATCGTCCATCAGAATGAATCTATCACCCACTGCACCTGCATACAACCCAGGATCTCATCAATATACCGCTGTGATGTCAATGTATCACGGTTAAGGACGCAGAGCTCTGTGCGTCCTTCCCAGCTGATGCCAACCTAGACCATATTGACCCACCACCAAAGCGGTCATGCTCAGCAATGCTGGCTGCATGGAGTCGCTCTCCTGGTTTTCTCCATACCCTAGAACGCCTATTTGTGTGTCTAGGCAGTACCTTGACTCATCTGTAAAAAGAACAGGTCGCCGATCTTCTCTGGTCCATCCAATGTGATCCATGGCCCATTCATATCGTGCCTGGTGGTGGTTCTCGGACAGCTGAATGCGAATACATGGTCTTCTCGATTATTTATTATTAAACATATTTTATTTGTTATAACAAAATGGATTGGATAACAAGTGCCTAGCACTTAGATAATATCCTTTCCTTAATATACATTTGAAAATTTCAGATTATCTTTACAAATATTTACAAAAAGTTACCAAAATGTGCATGCAATGGCAAAGCAAACTTATGAATAATTAAAACAATATTGTGTATGTACACTCTTCAAGATGGATGTTGGTAGGTATTCGACTTCACAAGAGTCAAAACAGATAGGCGAGAGGAAGGAGAACAGAAAGGTGAAAGATGAACTGCCACATCACAACACTGCTGGACTTGGTCAACTTCACAACACTGCTGGACTTGGTCAACTAGCCAACGTGTCATATCACGGTACAATCGTGATTCCAGCGGAACCGCGATTTAGACGGAGCCCCGTTACCACTGTTATAGCCAGGGAATACAGGACGAACATGCGGAATGCACAAAGACGTAACTGAAGGAAATGGAAATGAAAATGAAAACGGACACTCGTATTATAGGACATTTGGCTGGGAATATGTTGACGGACTAGTCTGCCTGATTACGGTCCAGTCTTAAAATCTCTTCGTGGCCTTAATGAAATTGTGTACACTTCGAAAAAGGTGGATGTTGACGGATTCTGGTAGGTTGGGGATACCATAAAGGAGATCATTGGTCGATCTTATTGTAAGATGCGCAAGATTTCTCTGTAGGACTTGTCTTTCGTTTGAATAGTTATTACAGTCGAAAAAGTAATGGTTTGCGTCTTCAGTCTCGTAGCCACACGAACAGATAGGTGTATCATGGACGTAGTTGGAGTATTTATCATAATTTAGGTCGCTACACGAATTTCGCAACTTGCAGTGTATAATATTGACGGCTCTATCGCCATTGTTAAAGTACTTAGGTGGTCTGCATGCGCCACTATTAAAATATTTGAGAAAGTTATTCAGTGAACTCGATTGTCTTATTTCTTGGGGTAATGCATTCCATTCCGAGATACATGAGGGGATAAATGAGCGCTTAAATGTTGCCGTGTGCGTAAGTGGTAATTGAAAATTAGTGTGCAGCCGGGTGCTATACGTGGAAATATCCTCGAAGGTCCGTGGCAATAAGTCAGAGAGATATGTGGGGGCCTGATTATTTACGATTTTAAAAAATGTTTTCATTTTGTGGAGATGACGTCTCTGCGCAAGGGTTTCCCAACCAAGTTCCGCAAATAGAGCAGATACCGGGGTTGATCTCGTTAGACCGGATATTATTCTCGCTGCATCCGCGTGGATTCTATCCAATTTGGTAAGTTGGTAGTCGGGCGCACCGGCCCACACCACATCGGCGTATTCTAAGATAGGAAGTATGAATGATTTGTACAGCGTTTCCAGGCTTTTTCGACCTAGAATATACTTTAATTTTCGTAACTGGGACAGTCTGGAATTAGCCTTTTGGCATAATCTATTAATTTGGACATTCCAGTTTAAGTCCCACTGTAAAGATAGGCCGAGGTGGATGTGAGACTTTTCCATTTCGAGTGACGTGTCACCAAACATTCCCATACTGCTTACATTAACACGTTTTTTGGTGAATAAAACAGTTTCTGTTTTTGAAGGGTTAAATGTAACAAGCCATGCTTTTGCCCATTCGGAAACGGCCGCAAGGTTTTCATTACACTTTGAAACAATATCGTCCAGTTCAAATCCAGTTTCTGTTATACTTGTATCATCTGCAAATAGTCTACAAGCATCCGGTGCATTTAAATTTTCAGAAATGTCATTTATGTATATAAGAAAGAAGAAGGGACCTAAGACGGATCCTTGGGGAACACCGTAATCAACAGGTAAATACTTAGAGGGAGTTGAGTTAACAGTTACCCTTTGTCTACGATCAGATAAATAGCTTTTGGTCCACTCAAGGAGTGGGCCAGATATACCGTTTTGTCTCAGTTTATAAATTAACCCTCTGTGCCAAACCCTATCGAACGCTTTTGATATGTCGCAGAATACCCCAAGCGAAAACTGGTTCCTATCAAAGGCTAAGCAGAGACCATCTTCCTGCAACCTTACCCGGATGCATTCTGAAGGTCACTGCGAAGCTGGTTTGCTGTGTCAAAGCGGTTCCTACGGGCCTGAATGATCAAAAACCGGTCTTCAGCTGCAGATGTTGCCCTGTCGTCTGACTGGTGTGCCATACTGCTAACATCTTGCCCAGGCTCTGGTGATCACCGTATGGTGCACACCAAGGGCTTCACCAACCTGACGATGGGTAGCCCCTTGCTCCCCCATCCCTACAGCCCGCCACATTTCTACTTCAGACAAATGTCTTCTTACATTTGCATTCGCCATATTTAATCATTAAATCACAATGGTTTGTGTTGAAATGAAGACTGAATACCCTACACATCTCATGTACATGTCGACAGTACACGAAAACATCATGCAAATCGAGGGGGTACATGCTTTCCATGACTGTCACAAAAAGTCTCCCTGTCAAGAGAGCTAATGCAAACACTGGGGACCATCTCAATACATTCCTCAATCATATCCACCAAAAATATCGCAAATGTGTCACAAGCAAATTTCACAATGATGTGTCAAATGTGTGGTGCTTAGCAAACTTTGAGTTTGACATAAGGCTAAAAAAAGTGTTTTTATTCTCAGGTAATCCCTCATTGAATTTGAACCCCCTCATGGGACATTTTTATTGCCTTTCAGTGTCTTCCAATATTGTAATTATTATATTATATAATTATCCAAATATTAATACAAACTCAGGGAGACCCGAAACTTCTTATCATTTTTGATTGAAGCATATTTATTTAGTGCGTCTCTAATATGTTTGCCTTGTTAGAATTTATGGGACAGTGCCCCCCATAAATTGTAACGAGGCAAATCTCCATAGTTTAATTACTTTTACTTCAAAGATAATATGAAGTGCATCGAAAGAATACGAATCCTTGGAATTACAGTACCTACAGTTTGTCTTTAGAGGAATGTTTTATTTTTCAAATTAAAAATGAATGAATTTATTTGTATAAATATGCGCTTTCTATATTTCTGTGTGTAAAAAGACAGCTGAAATCCTCTCCATGTTTGCTCACTTTTTGACAAAGAAAAATAAAAATTAAAGATACATGCCTCCCCCCCCCCCCCCCCGTCACTGATTTGAAAACAAAATTGCCTGAGAATCAATTAATGAATTTTATGTGGCCTAATTTTAGGCTTGATAAATCATTTTTATCCTCTGGACTATCACTTAGTGAACAAAACAGGATATGCATGGTTCTGAATCAAATATATAAGGCCTGGTTAGCTTTATGGCTATGCACCACTTGAACAGTATAGGTGAATCCCTAGGTAGTTCAAGTATGATGTTTAAATGTTTACTTAACAATCAACCGCATCCGACCGCGTAATTTACAAATTAAGCAGTTGAGAAAACAAAATTGAAAAACATTTCAACAAAAACATATCATGTGACCACTCATTACAACGAGCTCGTTGAGATTTTCTGAAGTTGGAGCTTTCAAGAAACGAATTTCAGTTTTGCTTGCAATTCGAAGAAACATTTTACGGGTTAATCATCTCTCTAAAATACACCTGGTGATGCAGGAAAAACGCTTGTGCAATATAAATTCAGTGGCACAGATTCCGTCAATTCAAAGAAACATTTTCTCAATATTAACGTTGTCGTATTATGCAGTCACGACCACTACGTATTTGAAAGAAATAACCGGCTGTTAACCCGGTGTTTTGGTGATTAGACACTACTGGCTTTTGAATTTTGAAATTTAACCCACTTGATATAAATTGTGCATTTCGCGTCTCGGTTGAACAAAAGCTCCGATCCACAAACCTCAGACCATATTACCACCGATTCATAACAATAACGTATACACCCCATTAAGATCCTACCCATAGCCCAAAACCCACATCATGAAATGAACAAGGCAATTTTAACGATCACAAGATTAGGAAATAAACCTCTTGTGTACCCCGCGACGTCACTGGACAAATAATCAATAAATAATAAAGGTTGGGGTCACTCCTTCTTCCTTTAAATAGCAAACTGATTTGTAATTTAACCCTTTACCCAGTGAATCGCCCGCATCCGCCCGCGTAATATGCAAAATCAGCAGTTGAAAAATATTATTTTTCAAAACATTTTCAACAAAACCATATCATGTGACCCCTCGTTGGAACGAGCTCGTCGAGCTCGTTCCAACGAGGTGTCACATGATATGGTTTTGCTGAAATGTTTTGAAAAATTTGAAAAAAAGTGATATTTAAAATAATAGATTTTGATATCGTCTGCCTTGGGTAAAGGGTTAAACAACACTTCATTTGTCGTCTGCTGTATGTGTAAAAAAATCTGGAAAAATTAAGCGGTTTGCAAATCACTCAGTTGATGAAGTAATTACGAAACTGGCAACGTCATTTCAAATATTTTTACTTCATGCCACTGAAGACGAAACGATAGACAAAACTACGCGAGCTCTCGTCCAATCGGAGGGCAGGTATTTTAGTATAATTGGACATTAGGTGTACTTTAGGTTGGACGGATGATTTTTTAACCTTTTACATAACTCAAATAGTAGACCATACTCGCAAAAATATTACTTGAATAACTACAATTTTTCATTTATATGTATTGCATCAACTGCATGGCTTATGATCCCTGATTGGAAGAATCTCGACTAGCGCGTTCCAGTTGGGGCATTAGCTGTGTTTTAGGCAAAAATTGATATCTTGAAAATGTTACTCGCCATTTCTGTGAATAGCGATGAGTGGGTTGGCCTTTACGTTATTTAACTACTTCAGTACACATTTTCGTTGGCGAGTTGCATCTCCGACTGACAAGCAGGAAAGCCGATATAAATATCATTAGTAGGTTACCGTTTCTGTCAATAGTAAATTATTCACAAATTGTAAGACTTGGAAATATGAATTTATTTATTTAAAGATGCTTAACGCCACATCAGCAGCTAAGGCTATATCGTGGCAGGGGGAATATGAAAGAGTTTCATATTTTCATAAATGTTGTCGAGGAAAGTCTGTCATTCATCGCTTGAACGTATGTTTGAAGTCTTTCTAAAGAATGAAAACCAGCCACAAACCATCGTTTCAAGACGCGGAACTATTATATTTCGGGTTAAATAATTAACATTCGCCGGGCGGGGGGAGGGGGGGGGGGGGCGGTCGGGGGGGCGGTCGGGGGGGGGGGGTCTCAGTGATTAGAGCATTGAACTTCAAACCGAAAGATTTACGCTTCGATCCTGACGAGCGATAACTGCGTTGTGTCCTTGGATATCGCTTTTAACTCTTTACCCAACGAATCGCTCGCATCCGCCCGTGTAATTTGCAAATTCAGCAGCTGAAAAAATATTTTTCGAAAAATTTCAACAAAACCATACCATGTGACCTCCTCTTTGGAACGAGCTCGTTGAGCTCGTTCCAAAGAGGGGTCACATGATATGGTTTTGTTGAATTTTTAAAAAAAAAATTAAAAAAATTATATTTAAAGTAATAAATTTTGAAATCGTCTGCGTTGGGTAAAGGGTTAATCGCGATTGTCCACGTGTTAGCATTGTGAAGTGAGGGGTACTGGACGTCGATGGGAGCGCGGTGGATCAGCGGTTACGGCTCTGGACTTCCGACCGAAAGGTCCACAGTTCGATCCCCGCCAGGGGCAACTGCGTTGTGTTCTTGGGTAAGACACTTAATCCTGACTGTCCGCATGAGGTACGGTGGCACGATGCGCTGTGTACTTAGGCGTGTTGCACGTCGATGGTGCACTTGCCTTCAACCACTGCTAACCCTGCCTGTGCGTGGTTCACTGCGGTTACCCCGGCTTCCTCCACCCGTTAAACTGTCCGATACGATGTTACCCTGGCTGTCGAAAATGTCGCGAAACCCCAATAAGTAAATGCTGGACGACGGTATTGCAATTGCCTTCAACCAATGCTAGCCCTGCTTGTGCAGAGTTACTATATGGGTTTGTCTGACAGCCTAATGCCGCTGCTCGGTGGTTCTCTTCGGATACTTCGGCACCCTCCACCCGTAAAACTGCCCAAACATGAGGTAAGCCTGGCTATTGAAGGTGCCCTTAAACACCAATAAATAAATAACACCCGCCAGCCTATCCAACACTTCTTTTCTGCAATTGTATATCACTAATGGCAGCTTGAGATCGCGGCATAATATCTCGACATGGCTATTTCGAGACATCGATTTAATATCTCGACATCTCGATAATATCTTGAAATATTATGTCGAGATCTCAAGTTATCATTTCGAGATCTCGAGATAAAACAAAATTCCAAGTCCTTAATCACGCAACGTACTCGCTGGATACATAAATTTTGGAGAAAAGACACACTGTGCATTGGCAATCTTTCAGCCTATGAAGTGACGTCTTCTATCTGTTGTGACTCATGTCGTCAATGATAGTTTTGGTTCCGCTCTACAGTTCCGCACTATTGCACAGGGGTAAATTCTAAAAATAGGACGTATGGTGAAACTATTGCCATGTAAATTGGAGATATATTTTTAGAATCAGATATATATTAACGTTAGGCTATTTGCTGGACAAGAGAATTTGAAGTTTTGTCCTAAAGTTGGAGTCTGATGCCAAGGGGTAAATTACCAGATAAATTATGGGAAACGGTGGCTACGAAAAATTAGCTATTTTTTAAATGTCATTTTTACACGAGTTTGTTACCAGGCATGTAAAAGAGACGGAAATAGGGAATTTGTTTTCACATTGTAGAAACAAGGGGTTATATGCCCCAGGGTAAGGTGAGTGGGGCTAGTGGGAAAATTCTGCTTTTGTGTCTGCTGGGTGGCTTAAAATGCCTGGTATTGGCATTTTTAATGCTGTTTTGTAGGTTCAAGTCTTGACTTTGACAATAAATTATTTCACCCACATTCAAATTTATTTCTACTTAGTCAGATAGAGTTATATGTTTTTAGTGGATCTGGAAAATGTAATTCATGTTATGGGATGGGGAATAGTTACAGAATATTTGCATTTGAAGTGAGTGAATGGCATGTCATTTTGGAAATGCCTGGAAAACTGTTGAGGGGAACCGTAAGAGCATTTTCTTGTCAGTGTCAACTCTCGAATCAGGAAGTTGTTTATTCGTGTTTGAGTTCTAAAAAGACTAAATGCACCATTCTTCAAAAAAGCTTTTATTATTTCTGGGTTGTGTGCAATTATTAGTGATAGTTAGCATTAATCAAATGATATGTCCGCACAACTGGAAGGAAATAAGTAGAAATCTTAAGACATTTGTCGATGTATCCTAATTTCGTAACTGTTTTTTGAATTTACACCCGGTTTCGAAAACACGAATTGTCGAACGCACTGTTTGTACACCTCGATGCACTAGAGTATTTAATGATTTCACTCTTTTTTTGTCGCTAGTGCAGCCGTTGTATTTCTCTTGTTACTCAATTGGGCTGTAATCCAGGCTACCGAAAAATCAAAGGGGCAGTATTGAAGATGTATTTTGGTCTGACAGATGTTAAACAACGCTGCATGCACATGCGCTGAACCATTATTCTCATTTGGTTACACGAATAGCCAGACTGCTACTTCCATTATGGCCAGTGGAATGTTTAGTTTTGTTAATAATTATTTATTTATTTATTAATGTTTACGGTCATATACTTACACACAACGGCTAATCGTGACGGTGACAGTTTTACGGGTGGAGAAAGCCGGAGTACCCGGAGAGAACCACCGAACATCGACGAGCAACTGCCATCTCCTCAACATTGTAACTCTGTTCAAGCTCCGCTCAAGCAGGGCTACAGCGGTTGAAGACATGTGCACCATCGACGTGCAGTACGCCATAGTACACGGCGTCATCGTGCCCCCATGTAGGCAACCGGGATGAAGTGCCTTGCCCAAGGACACAGCGCGGGTCGTCCCGGACGGGGATCGAACTCGGGACCTCTAGCATAGAAGTGTAACAGTCTACCACTGAGCCACCGCGCTCCCCATTTAGCTCTGTGAATGAATGATAATGATAGCAGACGACACGACGGCACAGGATAGTGAATAAACAGGATATTCGATTTCAATACCAATAGTCTTATTTGTCTCTGAGGTGGATGGCGCCTAGCGGTACACACATATTAACGTTGCCATATCTGGTCATAGGAATCAGACTCTAGCTAAGTTTTAGCGCCCTACGCAAGGCAGTGTTTTAAGTTTGACAAAAAAAGTTAGTAGACCAGTTTTCGAAAGAAATACTCCATCTCAAACCATATTTACAGTTAACCCTCTACACACTGATGTCAAAATCTCAAAATTTCAGGCTGCTAATTTTCCCATGATGCAACTAGAAATTTAATCAATTCTGTCCTGTTTGACAGAGTTCATTGAACTCTGTCAAACAAGACTGAATTGATTAAATTTCTAGTTGCATTATGGGAATAATGGCTACTTGAAATATTGGTATTTTGACATCAGAGTGCAGGGGGTTAAACTGTCTTTTGGTTTCGAAAAATCGACATGTGTATAAATCTAAATATAAGACTTTTCAAGTCTTGAATACAAGAGACTGCATACAGTTACAACTGGAAGTCCTGTCACGAACTGTGCACTTATCTAGACTTAATTGTGCCTATGAATTGCGCGTATTGCCATATCGAATGACATCCAAAGCACGGCAGCTTCTCCTGGTTACTCATAGTGAACACAGGAAATGTTTCTGCCAATAGACTTCCGGGTTACCTGGAGGTCCATTGGCTGAAACATTGCATGTGCACAGGCCATATGTACAGAATTTGATAACCTCACTATGGTCATGACACGTAGATTAACGCTCGACGTGCTATTTGTGCGCATTTCAGGAAAGGACTTCTAGTTTTAACTGTAGATTATTTTAAAATCGCAAGCTAATTTCCAGAAGTCATTTCACGAGACACAGCCATCACCAAATGGGCCCAACAACGATGAGAATGTGTTTTCCTCTGCTGACCAACGCGTCCACGTCGCTCCCTGTTGCTGGAAAGCCGGTCGTACGTAACACCGGAATAGCAGCCTCATCCGTTGACAGTAAACTGTGGACAGCTTCTCAGAATCTTCAAAAATTGCATGAACATAGGTGGGGGTGAGTGGGTGGTCAAGTGCCAAAAAATGTGTGTAAATAGCTAATAAAATGTTTTTCCTTGTTCACTATTATGGCATCTTTTGTGCCCCTAACAATAACAAAATGCCTATTTAGAAGCATTATTAACAAAAGTAACCCCCTTAATATGAAAAATATTGGAGAATTTCATCAAAACATGACTTGAGGATGGGGGTATTGAACGGAAAAAAATTGTCTGACAGTTTTCTCCTTAAGTCAACTAAAATATCCATTCAGAACATAATTCATTCACTGGGGAGGAACTACATGTAACAAGCTCATCCAAACAGAGTCACCAAAATGTCATGGAAAAGAATATGCAGGAAAAAGTAGGTGGGTAAAATAAATGCCCCCCTCCCCCACGTGTTCTTTGAAAAGAAATTTGCCAACTACGCTCATAGCATTTTGAAATCCTGAGAAGATATTTAACCCTTAAAAGAGCTTAGATGTTTTAGTAAACATATAAAGAACGATGGAAGTTTGAAGAGACGTATCGCGTCAAAAATGGCAATAAATCGAAGAATGAAAAACAGCCATTTCCTATTTTTTTATAAGCAAAACAACATACTAAAATTTCCAAAGCTATTTTAATTGTTAACACTATGACACTCTATGGTGTCACCCTAGAGTTTGACCACAACGGCTGTGAATTTCCTAGTACGGCACCAAATTTTAGATATGTTTTTTGCGGAGATTATATTCCCCAAATTTCGAAAGGCAACGGCCCAAAACGTGATAGAATAGATATAGAGTAATCGCTTGACTGGACTGGTTACGTGAAACAATTCATGAGAGGCGAGGGACGTTGCACAAACACGAGTGCAGGAATGCGCACATGTGTTTTACAATATAGTCCCTCCTCTCGAATGAATGTTTTCACGTAACCAGTCCAGTCAAGCGATTACTCTGTTTATTACTTTTCATTATTAACGATACTTATATCATTTAACCCTTTACCTAACGTAACGGCCAAATCATGTCAGAGCTATTCTCAAAAATCGCCAATTAATTTTCGTTATTTTTTTCATTTTTTGTCTCTAAAACATAGGTTATGACCCCCCTCCCCCCCCCCCCCCCCCCATTTGAACGAGCTCGTTATTCAAGAATTTCTTTTTTGTAAGTGTCGTCTGCTTTTCATGTTAGTTAAAGAGTTAAAAAAAACAATGAAGTACCCATTACACCCACGGTAAAGCGTCTTCGTTTGCTGCGCACGGATACATGACCCAATTGTTGATTGCATAATTCACTTGTGAAGTTATCATTTATAATCAAACCGGGAAATCCCAGAAATCACTCTTTGGAAAGTAATAAAAGGGTATAGACAACAACTTAAAATTGACATTGCTGGCATTAGGTGTGTCAATTTTAAATAGAAAAAGGAAACTGCAGAGCTGCAAATAACCATAAAAATGTGTGTAAAGATTCATAACTGTATCTCCTACAAAAAGGGGGAGCAAATGGAATGATGAGAATTGGGCTGTTAATTAAGAATATGGAAAATAGGCTAAAGTTCAAAGTGGCGTAAAAATATGAAAATGGCGTTAATTCGAAAAAGTAAAAATACAAAAAGCTATCGCCTAATTTTTTAGAGCTCTACAAAGTAGTAGAATTTTCAAAGAATCTGACGCATTTCAATTTTTGACCAAATGACCCTCTTTGACCACAAGCGAGTTCGACCATAACGGTTGGACATTTGCTAAGGCGGCCTCACATTTGTAGATATGCTTTTTCGCGGAGATTATATTTCCATAATTTTAAAACAATCAGGCGGCTAAAAATGAGGTTGGAAATAAAAGGTATAAAAAGGACAGTAAAATTCGCATCGATGCCATCGGATGTGTCAGTTGTAAATGAAAAAAATGGAACTGCACAACTGCGAATAACCACAAATATGTGTGGATAGTTTCGTAACTGTATTTCCTACAAACAGGGCGCAACTGGAATGACAAGCTTTGGGTTCTTAATGAAGAGTTCGGAAATCTGTCACTTGATTCAAATGGTGCCTAAACGGAACGAGAAGCAAACAAAGCACGTTTCCCATTAGACCACCGGTCACGCAATGAAGAACAGAGTTTGACAGAACGACTCGATACATTAGTTTAACCCTTTATCCGACGTAACGGCCAAAACCAGGCAGCGCTCATTGAGCTCGTTCCTATGATGGGTCATAACCTATGTTTTTGAGACAAAAAATGAAAAAAATAGCTATTCAAGAATTTTGTTTGCAAGTGTCCTCTGCTTTTCATGCTAGGTAAAGGGTTAAACAATATTTATTTGAAATTAATGTTATACGCATACAACACATCTAGTAGAACAAAGGGAAAAAATAATAAATTGAGATACAACAGTACACGATATAACAAATATAATGATTGTCAAATTGCTGAGGAAAGAAGTGATTCGTCAGAAAGCTTACAGCTTATATAGGTCGTGTCCCTAACGTCGGTATCATTTAAATCGTCTGGGTGGTATAGAAAAGAACCCATATATTGCTATCTGAGAGCCTCAACTCTCACTTATAAATCAGATTTAGTTGGTTATAAAACCAGCCGTACACCCACGATACCCAAGCCGGGATACCGAACCTCCTCACACGCAACCAAACTTTTCTACAGCTATGAGGTATTAAACTTTTCGGTAAATAAGTTAAATGCCGTATCTACATGACTTACGGGTTTCCAGGACTACACACCTTCATGGCACGAAGACTAATACGTTAGTCACACTGACCTCTATACAACTGAATTGCTGGGACGTCCATTGGTCACATATGCAAAAGTGTCTCCACTGCCGCGATCTTGGAGTGGGGGTAAGTGGAGAGTTACGAAAGTTGACTATTTACAACATATTTTAGATGTTATTGACAAAAAACCCAAACAAACAAAAAACATGTTATCATGAGTTGTTGGTGTTGTATTCTGTCTTGTATTCTCTCCCCTTCCCTTTTTCTCTGAGCTCTGCTGCGTATTGATGGTAGTCCATTGCTGAGAGCTCCTTGGTGGTATCCTGGGAAGTCGATGGTATTGATTTGGATGCAGGTTCCTGGTCCTGGCTCTATGATAACGAAGGACGAGGCGAGTGGGGATCGAGAAGTGGCGAGAAGACAAGTTCCAATTCCTCCCCAGTCTCCATAGAACGTTTCTCATCCAACAGTACCGGTGTTGGGGCCGGCAGTTGGTTAGATCTGTCTGTGGGAGTGAGAGGGGAAGTGCTTCCGGCTCTTTCCTTTCCACATCCTTCTCTCTCTGCTCATCCAAGAAAGCCTCCATGCGTCGGGCGTTCTTTCGCTTGATCGACGGGCTATTCTTTCTTTTCTTCTTTCTCCTGTCATGGCCTCCAGACTCTTACTTGTGATCAATGCTATATATACAACACAATACATTAGGCATGTCACAACACGTTTACCAGATACAAAGATTAAAGTAAGCTTTCACCGCGTCTTGATCAGATGCCTTGTTGATTTACTGAACAGAGCTTAAATAAACAATAGAGGGAGACTCTGAATTGAGGCAACTTATTAACTACTGCTATGAGAGAGTCCTGCTGTTCCATGACTTCTAAAAAAACATGCTAAATTTGAAACATTTGGAATTAAACGGGATACCATTCGAATTGTATCGATTGCCAATGCAATATTACCACAATAAATTAGTCTTTTGTTTCGAAAGTTTATCATGTTCTGTACATGCCCCGGCGATCTCTTACGCATCCACATTCTTAACCCTTTACCTAACGTAACGGCCAAAACCGGCCAGCGCTCTTCTAAAAAAATCTCCAATTAATTTTCATTATATTTTTTCATTTTTTTTCTCTAAAACATAGGTTATGATCCCTCATTGGAACGAGCTCGCCGAGCTCGTTCCAATGAGAGGTCACTACCTATGTTTTTGAGACAAAAATGAAAATAATAGTTATACAAGAATTGTTTTTGCAAGAGTCGTCTGCTTTTCATGTTAGGTAAAGGGTTAAGTGAAATAGGTACAATGACCACACTACACCCAGCGAGTCAGTGCAACTTTGAAAGTCTCCATAAGAGCACATAGAAACAACTAATACATAGGTAACCGTCTGGCTTTTAATTAACCCACAACGAGACTGGTACTTGGCAAGGCACGGACAATCCATCCAAACACTAAAAGAGCCCTCTCTCAAGTGTCTCCTTCATGAAAAGCAACGAACTGCTACACAAACTATAACGCTTTAACACACCCTTGCACGAAAAAAAATGACACGCATTACTGCAACACGCATTACGCTCATACCTGGATTCTACCTAAACATATAGCCAGCTATCCGCCCTGCCTTTGGACATGCGGGCGAAAGGAGGCAGACAATGCCCTCCTCGGGTTCGTCACTAATTTTTTAAAGTGACGTAGCTACATCAACCCTCACCAACAGCCACGCTCACACACACAAACCCACACACCCAAACACATACACAACCTAACACTGTCTTCACCAAACGTCGTGGTGTTTATATAGCCCGAACAATGCATCAACATTACAATCTAGGCACTTGCTTTTTGCCAAAAACATCTACAATATGTTGTAAATATTCAATTTATAATAACTCCTCACCACCCATCGCAAATTGGCAGTGGTGGAGAAACTTTTTCCATATGTGGTTTTAGATCGTTCCAGCAATTCAGTTGTATAGAGTTCAGTGTGACTAACGTACTGAGCGGTCGCTCACCCAAAGACTGTTTTTCAATAAGTGACTTCGGGTCTTGTAGGAAATGTGCTTTGTTTCTCGACCCGTTTAGGCGCCTTTTGTGTCAAGGGATAAACTGAATCTTCAGCTCGTCCCGATTTTACATTAAAAGTTAAAAAATTCGTCCAAAAAAATAGGAATTGACTCGGGCACGAAGCTAGAATCTTAAAATTTTCCGAAATGCTGGGGCGAAAGTTAAAATATTCTGACATTATCCCTGGTCGTTAACCATGGGTATGAACTTCAAACCGGACTCAGTATATACTTATGTAAGAGAGTAATAAACTCTACAGATCAGAAACATTCATTTATTATTATTATTTTAAAGAAATTACTTTCGCTTAATGAAATTAATTCTTTAAAATGATAATAATAAACGAATGGGCGCTTTCATACAGAGGATTTATGAAACATATGGGCATTTTTAAGCAACGAAGATTGTGGCTTTGTCAAATGGTTAACGTTTTTACACATTAGCGGCTTCCAGAGTAAATTGTAGCGGCCAACAATTTTTCTGGCAGATGACAGAATTTTCCGACTGGCATGGTACTGGGCGCGGACCACGCCCCCTGTGAACTTGAGGCGTAATTGACGAATTCTGAAACCAGTAAAAGAAATCTGAGGGGCATCGCGAAGGGGAGTTAATGGGGAGGGCGTGACAAACCCCACCCAAGGATGTTTCTGGTTGGACCTTTTTACCAGATTTTGATAGGGTCCTACGAGGCTTTGAAATTCGTTTCCAGAATATCCAGCTGTTTTGACCCCCCTCCCCCTTCCGACCCTGCTAACTTGAGGCTTGATTGACGAATTCTGAAACCAGTAAAAGAAGTATTAAGGGCGTCGCGAAGGGTAGTTAATTGGGAAGCATGACAACCCCCATCCAATGATTTTTTTTAGTCAAACCCATTTGTCCAAATTCTGATAGGGCCCAATCGTCCAGATGTTCTCAAAATCCTACCAAGTGTCTCCTCTTAAACTGTTTTATCATCAGCTGGAGCCAATACTATAAAACTTTTACAATTGTATTTTCTAGAATTGTATTTTCTGCCCACTAATATAACTGATTAAAATGAACCACTAGCATTTTAAAAGATATGGCAATTTGCCAACTGGCAAATTGCCAGATCTTTGAAAATGCCAATGGTTCATTTTAACCCATTTAAAGTCATAACTAGAAAATACAATTCTAGAAAATGCAGTTGTAAACGTTTAATAGTATTGACCGAACAGGTCTCCTGTGCAAAAGACCTGATCATAGATTTAATAGTCCAAGTAGCTTTCGCGTTTGAAACATTCCAGTGTTTCCATTGATTTGCCCCAAAAGACAACGTGCCATTCCATACAGTACTTGAGAAGAGTGATGAGATTCGACTCTATACCAAATTCTAATCGTAGCCCTCGGCTTGATTTAATTCGACACGAAATTGTAGATTTACAGGAGGAGGGAGAGGGGTGGGACAGACAAAGGGTTTTGACCAGATCGCGCCCCAATATTCTGTCCACCTGTGAACTCACAGTTCTGTTGTGTACGTCTGCGGACAGTTGTGGTCTTCAGTAGGCGCGATTTCAAAAACAAAACGTTTGTAGTTTGGATGATACAATATTCGGGTATATTCGGATATTGTATTTGGCTTGTAATATTTGATTAGATGTTCGCATATGACTCAAAATCATTGCGATTATGATATCATAGAAAAGCCGGGTTATACTTCTTTCTGTCAGCCACACACCGGGATACTGGGTCACGTAGTGGGAGGTTACTACAGAGAGTTTACTCCCATACACCCAGCAGATAAACATATTCATAAATGATTTACAATGTCGGAAGCAGATAATTATGTGCCATGTAAGTTCATGTACCTTGTCTCCAAAATATGGGTCATGCTTCTTTTGCATTATGACAGACTGACATTATTTCCCCTAAACCGGAATGGTGCTTTCAAATGAAACTCTGAGAACTCGTGCCCATGTCTACGATATCTCAATACTGTGCTATGGTACTATGATCCTAAAGGCCACTAGCGTGCTTTTCGCTTCATGGGAACATTTCTAGCGCTATCACTGACAAAATAACCATGAGAGCGTTGATATAACCACGCATGTGACCACAGAGGAAATACACAAAACTACTCTCTTCCTCTGTTACATTCCCATTATCGTCGTTTCTGCATGAAAAGTGAATTGATTTTTTCTCCAGTGATTTCTTTAGTTAAATTCAAATTATTTTTTTCATCAAATCAAGCCATGGCTGCTTTACAACAGCCATGACTAGATTTGATAAAAAGATATCTTGAAAATACTCAGAGGACTGCGAGTTGACAGATCATCATGCACGAAATGTGCCTTATGTTCAATGAATGGAAATTTTATTGCATCCAAGGGTACGTCCTCGCAACAGTTTCATATTTTAATCAAAACTGCTACCACATATGCTCCTTACCGAGGTTCTATTAGGGGTTAAGCTCCATGACAACTGCTTCGTCAATGCAAAGACGCATACAGGTTAAAAAGCACGTTCAAACAATACAGTACACGATAAATTCTTCCAAATCAATAATTTGTAAAGCTTTTTAACTAAAGTCCCACGTTGAAAACATTAATTGATCTTCCACCCAGTAAAAAGTTTTATCACCCCCTTATCCGACCATCTTTCCTCTTTGCTTGCTTTACTCAAGTCCAGTTTGAAGAACTCTCTCATTTTGGAACCTCATGAGAAGTTGATTACTTTCATATCTGTGAAATATGGTATCGTATTTTTGCTGTTTACCTGGACATTGTTGGTATCTTCGGTAACACCAGAGCAGACAGTGCAGCAAACCAGACTTTCAATAAGCTCATTACTGATTTCAAGATTACATTCATTCAGTACAAGCCACATATTAGTAACGTTCCTCAAGTATGTGTGGCAGGCACAGTAGGATGGGTCAATAAATAACAAGCTCTATCGATTCCGATCAGATATTATCATTCAGTTAATCTTTTTTGGTAGAAAGGATCATGTAATTCTGTCACGATGTCATATTGGTCGTACAAGATTCCCACATTCCTCTTAGTTTCAGGGTAATATGCGACCAGAATGTGTTCCTTGTCAGCAGGGGTTGATAGTGGTTCATGTATATTTGCAATACAGAGATTTTAATCTTGTCAAACAGCAGTATTTTAATTTTGCGTCTCTTCGGGACCCTTTTTACAACATCAATTCTCAAAAAACTCTATCGTTCCTCAAGGAAATCAACCTTTTCAATAAACCGTGAACAGTTGTTATTCTTTTAAACTATAATCTATCCATTTCTAATCAACGGGCTGATTTACACAGTGTGGTTTTAAAAAAAAAAATTGTCCCATTTTCTCGTTATTGTTTTCACGACGATTTTTATTCCTCGTGTTCTTCTCCAATTCCACCGCCCCATTTTACTTGATTGATTGATGATTGGGAGCGCGGTGGCTCAGTGGTAGACTGTTGGACTTCTATGCAAGAGGTCCCGAGTTCGTCCGGGACGACCCGCGTTGTGTCCATGGGCAAGGCACTTAACCCCGATTGTCCACATGGGAGCACGATGACGCCGTGTACTAAGGCGTACTACACGTCGATGGTTCACATGTCTTAAACCGCTGTAAACCTGCTTGAGCGGAGCTTGACCAGAGTTAGAATGTTGAGGAGCTGACAGTTGCTCGTCGATGCTCGGTGGTTCTCACCGGGTACTCCGGCTTCCTTCACCCGTAAAACTGCCACGGTCACGATTAGCCATTGTGCATAAGTATGTGACATTAAACGCCAATAAATAAATAAATAGATTGATGATTATGGTCTCTTTTATCATTTCTAATATATACATTTCATCCTCACAATATAAGGTACAGTCGCCGTGGACTGGTCACTTTCCACGGATGGGCAATATTGCTCCGGACGAAATAATATTAGATTCTAAACACTAATTATAGAAATAATAATCAGCAAAAATGTAATTAATGAAGCACCAGTTTAAACCCAGTACTTCATTAATTAACTATTTGCTGCTGATGATTTTTATTAAATTTAAATGCATGCGTGGACATCACCGCCCACGCGTGGATTACGACCATTCCACAGCGACTGTACTGTAGCCTTTGCTGCTGATTTGGAATAAAGCACCAATAGACAGATAAACACGACCCCTTATTTTGGCGGGAATCCTGATAAACAGAGAAGGCTTTGTTTACTGTTGTAAACAAGTTCTGTATACTGGGAAATTGGGACCAGCTAACTAACGCCAGAGCAGATGGAAATCATCTAAATAGGACAGGACAGGCACAGACGACTAGCTAAACTTGACTTTTTTTATACTTGTGCAGTGCTCTTAATACAGCCATTATTTTATTTTTATTCGTTTTTCCTCCGCCAAAACAAATCGTATTCCTTCTCACACTCGCCGAAAGAAGTACTCTATACCCAGCATCGAATTCCGCTCTCGGCGATGGCGGACTGTTAGAGGTTTCGGGACATGTTTTGAAAGTACCGACGGAATCAATTATAAAGGGTTGTTTGGGAAAAACAAATAAGTGGAAAATAAAATAAATACGAACGTTCACTGCTCGGATTTGAGTACGATTTTATCCTCTCGTAGGCCGCGCGGTCTATTTCATTCGGCTAACGCCTCGTAAAATAACCCCCTCGTGCCCCATTCGAGGATGCAAATCGTACCCGAAACCGAGCGGTGAACTTTTGTCTAAATATACTGAAAGTAAAGTGATAGTAAATTCAAATAAATAAATAAATAAATAATTAAATAATAATAAATAAATAAAATATAAATAAATAAATAAATAAATAAATAAATAAATAAATAAATAAATAAAATAAATATAAATATAAATAAATAAATAAATAAATAAATATAAATAAATAAATAAATAAATATTTCATCCTTTATTATAAACATGAACGACAAAAATCTATTTGGAAAATAAACAAGCCTCATATGGAATAAATAATCGTCTACTTTGATTAAACATCTTTCTGTGCGACTCCATTTTTTTACAATTCCTACATGTCTTCACGCTAAAAACTGAAGTGTTAAAAACTACACTTAAAGTGCTGTATTTAACATTTACAAAGTGCTGAACTAGCACTTTGTTCAAGTGTAGATATCCCAGAACTTGACAGGTGTTACAATAATACCACTTGACAAGTGTAATGTCGCGACACTTAAAAGCAAGCAACGCAGATGACGCGGATCAGGCTCGAACTCTCGAGCCTGATCCGCGTCATCTGCGTTGTGTCCTTTTAATTATGTACCCACCAAGCGCAAATCAAATTAAGGACGATTCTGGAAGAACCACCAATGCTGGACACATGGGAAGTGCCATCCATTCAAGTTTCAGATGTCTGACGATTGTAATGTCTAAGTGCTTAAAGCATTGTACTTTGAATGTTAAAATCAAACTCTAACAGTTAGAATGGGTTTAACACCTTGAAAGTGTCAGTTTTAATACTTTAGTTTTTAGTGTGTTGCTTGAGGTTTTGAGGGAAAAGGTGATTGCTATGTATACTTTAGTGGGGGCACGGTGGCGCTGTGTACTAAGGCGTCCTGCACGTCGATGGTGCACTTGTCTTCAACCAATGCTAACCCTGCTTGTGTGGAGTTCGTATGTTGGGGAGCTGACAGTTGCTCGCCGTTGCTCGGTGGTTCTCTCCGGGTACTCCGGCTTCCTCCACCCGCAAAACTGTCGCGGTCATGATTAGCCATCGTGCATAAATATGTGACCTTAAACACCAATAAATAAATAAATAATATGTATACTTTATTCTGAAAATTAGACACATACATCGAAGGGCATTTGCCGTCCTTTGCACTTTTCGGTTTGTTTTAGAAACGGTTTTGTCCGTTTTACCTCCGCCAGCTGTTTTCTCTTTACCTATCTAATAATAATCAGTTACTTTTTATAATGCGATTTTGTGGAAGAACTTGACTGAACTGTTTGGGTGCTAGATACCAGTATTTGGGCTTCAATCTGAGAGCAGGTGCCGCAACATAGTGGTTTCATATTTTGTTGATGCACATAATATTGTCTGAAGTGGAATTATTTCGTCTGCATGGATTTGTCTTACTGCAGTTGATGGGAGGGTTCCTGTGGGCAGTGTTTTGTAAATCAGCGACCTTTGGCAGGTGGTAGTTGGTACAAAAAAAACCCCACTTCTAGTCGCTGATTTCAAATTCCGTATTTCTCTCTGTGATCTATCTTAGTAGTGTAGGTGACATTTCTAGGAGTTGAGCGAGATCAAAAACAATTTAGTCATAAACTACCGAGGCACAGTATCGCGACGTATACCAGCAATCACCTGACGTCACATCGCATTGTTTGGTTCTGTCTGAAATTTCGTGGCATTGGCCCCGAATGATTCTGCCAACCTACCCGTACGTAGACAGAAATGCCGTAACTTAAGTTTTTATAAATTAGCCCACGGACTGAGTGTCCAACCGTTGTTGACTAGGGCCTACTGATCACAATATGTTTAGGGCAAAGGGCTCTTGCATTCGAAAGAGATTTCGAGACCCTGTGTCCATGTTTCATGCCAAACTTTAATGGCCGGCAAATAGAGGGAGTATCCTTGCTGAATCGGAAAGTAAACGGTGTTTTGGTCGTTTCCGTGGTAACGTTTTGCGCTGAATCCGAATTTGAATTATGCCACTATGTAAACCTTGGGCAAATCGGCTATATGTGTTCCAAAGCCTGGCCTCGTTTAGACCTGCTGTGGAAACACAAATTTGATCTCGATCCTAATGTCTTAGAGAAGATATACTTTGTTTTTTAGGCAGCTACTTGAATACGCCAGTACTGTTTGGGACAACTGTTCGTTAGCCCAAGTCACCATTTCGCAGCGGCAAGGATACTTACAAGGGCAACACTTAGTGCTAGCAAATCTTTGCTACTCCCCGAAACACGAGTATACTTGAAAAAGATGATGTAAACATGAACCGGTTGAGTTCTTCAAAATGTATCACAATTTATCGCCTCCTTATATTGCTATCAAAGTTCCACCTCTCATATCCTCGATAAACCCATCAGCCTTCGAACCAGGCAAAACCACAGAGTTTTATTTTGTCGAACAAATTTATATCAGTCCTCTTCCATCCCCAATGTTACTGACCAGTGGAATAACCTGCCGCTATCTGTTCGCGAGAATTGCTCATTAAGTGAATTTAAGAGCTTAAAAGCTAGTAACATACGATCATCCTTGTTTTATAGTGGGGCTAAATCTCGTGCAGCTCAAATTTATCATTGTAGTTTGCGGTTACGCTGTAGTAGTCTTAACGTCCATTTATACGAAAATCCCCGAGCACCTAACTAATGTTGTCAGTGTGGAGAGCGCGAGACTCCTGAGTATTTTCTTCCACATTGTCCAATCTTTCGTAATGCGCGTAATGAAACCATTAACTTACTCCCTTTTACCATGGATATTTCCATACTCCTCTTCGGTTCTCAATACTTGAACAACGATAAAACAGAATAATATTTGATGGAGTGCATGAAGTTATCTTTTCGTGTGGCAGGTTACGGTGACAACAACTCATATTCTAACAAACTTCCTCTTCCTTTGAATCTCCGCTCTCAGTATTAACACCTTCAAGAAAAAACTCTACTTACTAATGCAAGTATTGAATCAGCTTCCCAGTGGCAAGGATTTGAATTCTTATTGTTGCAACGCATCATTTGAATTCTCGTTGTTGGCAATGCATCATGTATTCAGGATGGCCTACTTCTTTTTCTTCTTTTCTGTCCTCTCCTGTCTTACTTCTACGCTTGTCCTATTGTGTAGTTTAAACAATCTCACAAATTGCTGCCCCGGAGGTCTGGACCTGTTGATCAATCTCTATTATCTACGAAATAACAATGACTTCCTCCTTGATTTGTTCTTATGACGGACTTTCACCACCCTTCAATTGGAACTGACCATGCAGGTTTCAGTGCCTCTCTGTTTGAATGTAGGCAAATTAACATCTGTATCCTAACGGATAATATGGCTAGATTTTCAAAGATGGTGTATTTCTTCAAGGACAGAGGAAGAACTAGATTCGTTGCTTGTGGGGATCATGCTCCTGGGAAGCGATATGCGAGGTCCACTACCGATTCATGCCATCATCAGTATGGAAAGTGTTCTTGAACAAAGGAGACGACTCATATAAGCTTATGGCTTCCTGTCGAATCCTCGCCTACTTATAATCCTTATTATTTCTGTGTCTGTTATACAGAGTACAACTATGAAAACTGTTTGCTGTTCTGTGATATCATCATCATTATGTAATGTATACATTTGACATTGCTTTCTGGAATAAATATTGTTTAAACTAAATCGAGTTATTCAAGATGGCCGCCAAAGTTCGTTTATATATAAATATGGAACTTACGCACTAGTCGACGTGTCTTGTACAAATTTATGACCGACGCACTAAGGTGACGTTCACAGAGGTCAGCACATGGAATGAGCATGCACATCAATTTGTTTTCGTGTCCGGGCCATAACTACTGTTTAACGTGGAGAAATATCGCAAGGAAACTTACATAACCTACCAGCACCACTAGACGGCGTGATGTGTACAAAACTTACAACAGACCCACCAAGTTCAAGGTCACAGAACAGGTCAACACATGGAATGAACATCAATTTTGGGGTTTCGAGCCAAAACTTTTTAACGTGAAGAGATATCATAATGAAACTCACACACCTTATGTACCACCACTAGACAGTGTGCCGCGTACAAAATTTGTAATCGATCCACCAAAGTCCAGGTTAATGATAGAGGCCGATACATGGAATGAATATTCACCAATTTTTCGAGTCCAGCCCAATACCTATTAGGGGAAGTAGATATCACAATGAAACTTACACAATATATGAACCACAACTTTATGGTGTGTTGCATACAGAATTCAAGATCAAGATCAAGATCACACTAAGACTCAACACATGGAACGAGCATGAACATCAACTTTTTCGTGTTGTTACCATGCCCTTGTAGTGGAAGGAGATACTACCATAGAATTTACACATAATCTGTACCACCTCTAGACGATGTTCTGCATACAAAATTCACGATTGTCCCATCAAGGTCAGATGACAGATTGAGGTTTACAGATCGAATCAACATGTACATCAACTTTATAGTGTCTAGGTCATAACTGTTTAGTTGAATGAGACATCAAGGTGAAATTTACACACTACACATGGGTCAGGTATAGACAGTGTATCAATGCAAAATTCTCGACAGACCCGGGTACAGATAGATGTCACCTCATAGAATCAATATGCACAAGAACGTTTTAGTGTCCATACCTAACTTTTTAGTGGAAGGCGACATACAAATAAAACTTGTACAACATATATAACACCACTAGGTGGTGTGTCGCTTACAGGATTTTCCGAACAGATATGAAACTTTGGGGCACGTAGTGAAATATTGGGAGTTTCGGCCGGCCACCTTGAAGTCATCTTGACTACCTCGAGTTGCCGAAGGTTTGAGAGTGGCATCATTCAGATTCGGAATTACACTCTAAAATCAGTTGGGTTACAAATTAACCGAAATTGGGTTCATGTTCACTCAACCCAGTTCATTTGTGTTGATATTTAACCCAACTACATTTAGAGTGTAGAAAAGATGAAACAAACGTTTTACTTCCGTCACTGCAAGGTCTTTGCGTTAATGGGAATACAACTTTATATCTACCTCACTAGTCTTCAACTTTAATGTGAATGTCTTTATCTGGGCCATTTTTCAAAAATCATTTCTATTGTATGTTGTGTGATGAATAGAAAAACAGCCTAATTCGACGAATGACGTAGATGTGAAATAAAAAGGTTTTTTGCTTTAAGTACACATTTTATGTACCTAAAGCAAAAAACCTTTTCATTTCATATCTACGCAGACAAAAGGAAGAATCGATAAAAAGTAACTAACCTCATGTTTCTCTTTTCATTTTAACATCTCAGCAAAGGGTAACATAAACATTCCTGCTATGTAGAACACTGGAGTTTTAAAATTTCATTCTCATTGATATCGACTTTTGTATACCACTGATTATAAAAGATATAGTGTGACAAAAGTCTGGGTAAACTTTATTTTGTTTATCACACTAATGGCATTAATTATTTAACCCATTCTCCGATCTTGTGAGTTTAACCTCACTCGTGTGATACATATATTATAAATACTGTATAATGTACAACTTGGAGTTGATTGTACCGAAATAATAGACCTCAAAGAAGAATAAACCACACGCCGGAGGCAACAACTAGAACGAAACGTTTGTCGCCTACTCTTATCCAAAATAAATTTCCTCTTTTTCCTTTCTCGCAGTGGGCACGGCATTTAATTATCACTTGAGGGCAGGTATGCAATAAAAAGATCATAAGTACAGTGACGCTTTTTGGTGTGCTTTATCGCAATTCGTTGAGGACTTAAAACAAGCCGTAATAGACTTGTCGGCTTCGTCGACTTGAGCGATATTGCTTGATTGAATGTCCGAAACTCGATGTGATAAAGCATACCAGACGACTTCACTGTTCTAATAAGCTCTAAATACAGTACATCCGCCTTGGACTGGTCGTAATCCACATGTGGATAGTGATGTCCACGCATGCGTTTACCAGGTAATAAAAATCATCATCAGCACAATTTTAATTAATGAAGCACCGGTGTAAAAGGAATGGAAGTCTGTAGGAACGTTAGTCCCTCTGGACTATTATTCCGCGGAATTATAGTCCTAGGTCTAACATTTCTAGGAATAGTAGTCCGCCGGACTACTATTCCTAGAAATGTTAGACCTAGGACTATAATTCCGCGGAATAATAGTCCAGAGGGACTAATTTTCCTACGGACTTCCATTCCTGTTACACCGGGTTGAATTTGCAATGCTAATTCCTATAACTATTGCTTGAAATCTAATATTATTGTGTCCATGGAAATATTGCCCACTCGGAAAATGACCAATCTGCGGCGACTGTACTGTATCGAACAAACTGAGTACGGATTTTGTTGCACAACGTCATTGCAATCCTAACAATGCAACCTACTATCACGAACCTTGTCCAAGATATATCGTTTCATTGTTGAACTGAGAAATAACGAAACAGAATTCCAGAAAAAAATCTCTTGAAAGGTCGTGTTGTGTACCATCAGTCGGACGTCCGAGAATATTCCACGCCTTTTTAGAAAACGTGTAGTGAACTGGAATAGTGCATGGTCAATTTTAGAACCTTCTGCAGGTAAAACTACTGAAAAATGGTATAATACAATTGAAAGTAGAAGTCCCATGATTGTATAGTGCATTAGTTTGAAATAATAGCGCGCTGAGTAAGTGCACTTCTGTCCCTATTAAACTAAACCATGAGCGTAACTCAATTCCTGTAGAAAAACATCGTTCCCAACTCAGTCAGTTCAATTCTTTTCTGGTAAATAGAGATCATTTACATCATTTGTAACCTCTACTGGGATACATGTACATGTAATGACGTAAATAGATACCAAACTTCGACTGAATACAGAAAAAAGAGAGTGAGTTACTACTTAATCGCATCGCCATGTATTCTCTACTTGAAAAGTATTTATGGCTTTTCATAATAGCACAAAAGCACTTGCACACTTTCATCACATGGACCACCGGGTACAAGCCGGTGGTCCATGCGATGGAAGTTTGCAAATGCTTCTTGTGATTTGTCTACAGAAATTTGTAAATAATTAGTAAGTGATTATTATAATCCCTGATGGGTACGGGCGTGGGATGGGAAAATCTCACCCGAGGGCAAGATATTTTTGGCCAGACACGAGGCTTGCCGAGTGTCTGGACCAAATATCTTGTCCCAAGGGTGAGATTTTCCCATCCCACACCCGTACCCATCAGGGATTATTTTTCTCCCCCACCATACAGCGGTTACGTTAGCCAGAGGTCATCGGCGGTCACGTGCTGATATAATCAACTCATTTGGTATTCGTTGTTTTGAAAAACTACTGACACCATAGGAAAGACCATGCAAAAGTTATGTATATACCAAAGGTATATACCACGAAATCAATTAGGAACGGTGGCATCTTGGGGTTTAAAGAGTTTAGAGCATCAAACTTTGAACACACGGCATTCTGATGACGTCAATATGAATTAGTTGGTAGCCAAAAACTATGCATAGCGTCATAATAACGTTATAAATTTATAACGTCACGTGGGTGGGGTGGGATACATCTGTCTCTCCCTGCTATCTCACCCTGGACAGACGTATGTTACACATGCAGTGGGGGGAGAAAAGTCTATCCAATAGCGATTTAGTAGTAATCCACCCTTTACATACTGTAGTCTCAATATTTTCTTTCTGTTTGATCGGTTCAGTTCGTGAGTACACCACCGACCTCGCTAATAGCACATAACAGTTTGCACTGCACATCGTAAATGCTCTTGTGTATTTTAGACTGCGTCATGCTTTTGCAGAAAGGAGCGCAATAACTAAGGGACATTTTCTGTGCTAATTGTTACAGGACTTCTAGTTTCGGCTGTACCACTCTGCCAATCAGAAGAAGGGAAAGTCACGTGAAATATAGCATAGAATAATTATTTTACATGTCAAAAGTGTTTTATCCCACAATTTGGATTAACTGATTAACGCCTAAGCTTTATCGCGTGTTTTAAATAGTTAAAAATTAGAATTTGAAGTATAATTATTTATTTGCAGCATACGAACATACAATAAAACAATAAAACAAATCAGGCTGTAGATGGAATACACTTAAATGAAATGACATAACCGGAAATGCTATTTTCCTGGCTGGCATTTCCTTTTAAGACACCCTTTTTAAACAAAAAGAATATTTTTGAAAGCAACGCCTGTGGTATTAAAATTTATGTCCAGTGTTGACAGACTCTCTTTGGGAGGTACTATAGGGATAGTGTACGGTTATGCTTCGGCTCCAGACACCAAAACACGAAACGACGGATCACTAACTCATTCTGAAAACACAAGAGGCATCGCCAAGCCCCCAGAATATGCAGCGTTAGACAAGAACAAGGGCAAGCTTAAGACGCGGGATTGTTATGATATGAATCTTTAGAATGAATATCCTACAGCTACACCTCCAGCGATCCCCACACTGCATAGTATGGTGATAAGGGATACAGAAAACAACATACAAGACATACAGGATAATTTCTATCGCTCACGCGTCAGCGTTAGACGAGACAAATTCTCTATTTGCAGAAAAGAATTGGAGTTAAAGTGTTTGTGCCAAGTATGGGATAAAATTTTAGTTTCACACTTATTCATTTTATATATCCGATAACGTTTTCTGATGTCTCCGAGTCATAATAATCTACATCTACTCTTGAAAGGTAATTATCGTTTTTCACTAAAATAGAAACATTGTGATATAATGTCTCTTCAGCGCGAAAGGTGCCAGTGACGCGACAGTAATTTGGAATTTAAAAAAACTTAACTGTGGCTTAATATAAAAGAAATATTCAGTGTGTAAAAACAGTTGTTGTAAGCACAGTAGCTTACTGTCACTAATTCTGTTATTATTCTGAAGGTATCAAAGTAAACTAAACACTTATTCATTGGAACTGGAGTGGTGGCTTGGGAACTTGGATTACACATTGAGTTTGTATAAACTAAGAGCAAACAGCAGGTTCAATATACAGGTATTCCGGACATATATTATCAGACCACCAGAAAAGTTATGTAAGGAATACGATGCTGTTATGGGCGGTTTACTCATCCAGATTCCGTGTAGGTTGCTGCCCAAATTTGTACTTATAGTTTCACTAACAGTAATAGCAACCGAATGGTTAGGCGTGAATGGACACCAGCCGAAGAGAAACAGCGATACGAATTTCAATAAACACTGATTCCCAAAAGGTTATTTTGATTTTTTATCGATCCATTTAATCAGTACAGCTTCAAACAAAAAACTGACTCTTCAACTTTGGGTTTAAACATTGGAATTAAATTTGTTTATTTAAATGAATTTTAATTCACTGGATGTGTAATAAACACAGATCGCGATGTGTGTTTGAATCGGTGAGTGTTTTACATAACTCGTTGGAATGGCGTAGTCATATTTCGCTCGAGCCTACGGCTCTCGAGAAATTTGACTACGCCATATCAACTCGTTATGTAAAACATCCACCGATTCAAACACCCATCGCATTCTGTAAGGGATAATGAACGAGTGGTGAATCATTCGGTGTTAGAAAACACGAGACCCGAAGGGTCGAGTGTTTTCTAACTCCGAATGATTCACCACGAGTTTATTATCCGACTTAAAACACAACATTCTGTTAAAAGACATGTGTAGTTATAATAGCCGAGTTAAATGATCGTTTTGCTTCACCCCACTAGGTCCATTTGCTTCCCCCCCCCCCCCCCCCCCCCAAATATGTGCCTGTACACCGTGACTTTCGCCAACGGGAAACAAAAGGCTTGTCGCAAGTGTGTTTTCTGAGAACAATAACTGTGGATTATTTTACGAATCCACAGTCATTGTTCTCCGAAAACACACTTGCGTCGATCCCTTTGTTCACCTTGGCGATTCGGAGTTATAATGCACTGAGGCGGATAACGCGGCTGTGTTTTAAATCTATATCTTCCATACCGTAGACAATAATTATTGCACTCGGTTTACAGCGTACAAGTTGCCCGGCTAGAAAGAATGTAGGTGCTCATTAGGCTTTCAACTTTTCTATATGCCTTGAAAATGCCAGGCCTAGAATCACCTTTGATCATTAAATATCTTTCTCTTGCTGTATTGTGTCATATTCCAGCGCAAATATGTTCCTTTGAATGATAATTATTTTCAACATCAAAGCGCAACAGAAGCTCACGATACCACTCGTATTCTAAGATCGCCCCAATGCATCCGTACAAGTAAGTACTTTGATCTCGTTGGTTTGTTGATTTTATCCTGCAGTTTGCATTTCATTCTGTATTCCAACGCACACCTAGGCCACCATTAAAGCAACTGCGATTATTAACCCTTTATTTTGACACTTATTCATTTTATATATCCCATAACGTTTTCTGATGTCTCTGAGTCATAATAATATTCATCTACTCTTGAAAGGTAATTATCGTTTTTCACTAAAATGGAAAATTTAAAAAACTTAACTGTGGCTTAATATAAAAGAAATATTCAGTGTGTAAAAACAGTTGGTGTAACCACTGTAGCTTACTGTCACTAATTCTGTTAACATCCTGAAGGTATCGAAGTAAACTAAGCACTTATTCATTGGAATTGGAAAGGTGGCTTGAGAACTTGGATTACACATTGAGTTTGTATAAACTAAGAGCAAGCAACAGGTTCAATATACAGGTATTCCGGACATATATCAGCAGACCACCAGTAAAGTTATGTAAGGAAAACGATGCTGTTATGGACGGTTTGCTCATCCAGATTCCGTGTAGTTTGCTGCCCAAATTTGTACTTATATTTTCACTAACTGTAATAGCCACCAAATGGTTAGGCGTGAATGGACACCAGCCGAAGAGAAAAAGCGATACGAATTTCAACAGCCACTGATTCCCAAAAGGTTATTTTGATTTTTTTATCGATCCATTTAATCAGTACAGCTTCAAACAAAACAAACGGACTCTTCACATTTGGGGTTAAAAACTGGAATTAAATTTGTTTATTTAAATGAATTTTAATTCGCCTGATGTGTAATAAACACAGATCGCGGTGTGTGTTTGAATCGGGGAGTATTTTACATAACTCGTTGGAATGGCATAGTCATATTTCACTCGAGCCTACGGCTCTCGAGAAATATGGCTACGCCATATCAACTCGTTATGTAAAACATCCACCGATTCAAATACACATCGCGTTCTGCCTATATTTTCCATATCGTAGACAATAATTATTGTACTCTGTTTACAGCGTACAAGTTGCCAGGCTAGAAAGAATGTAGGTGCGCATTAGGCTTTCAACTCTTCTACATGTCTTGAAAATGTCAGGCCTAGAATGACCTTTGATCATTAAATATCTTTCTCTTGCTGCATTGTGTCATATTCCAGCGCAAATATGTTCCTTTGAATTATAATTATTTTCAACATCATAGCGCAATAGAAGCTCACGATACCACTCGTACTCTAAAATCGCCCCATTGCATCCATACAAGTAAGTACTTTGATCTCGTTAGTTTATGGATTTTATCCTGCAGTTTGCATTTCTTTCTCTATTCCAACGCAAACGTCGGCCACCATTAAAGCAACTGCGATTATTAACCCTTTGACCACTGGGGGTATCGTCCATGTCAGTTCAATGGAAGCAGTTGGAAGTGTCCATATTCATTATTTGGGGGTACAACGATTAACACTTTCAGCGTTTCAATATTGATTTGTCCACCCCACACATTCACTTAGCAGTCGTCCTACTTTAGAAATTATGGCGCATCGTGTTCCTGGGTCAGAAAGCGACCCCTCGGGTCCAAAGGGTTAACCCATTCAAGTGGAGGACAACTTGCTTGATTCTTACAATAAACGTATCGTAGGATATCGATTTTTTTAGTTTCACGGATACTCTACAATGTCTAGTATAAAAATGGATCGCAGTAGAACGCAATTAGTGAATAGGCAACAAATCTAAATAAAATAAAACATCAGTGTGGTGCCATGGTATTACAGTAGAGAGCTAAATATGTTTTCCTGCACATTCAAAGTCAAACCTCTAAGTATTTTTAGATCTTTGAAAGGAAGATTGTGACCCATGTTTGCTCCCTCGACAATGACATGGATTTGGTCAGCAGTTTTTACGTACAAAAAACTATGTTTTCGACAAGCTGCCCAGCAATGCGTCTACAATCACCGACCCCCGTGGGAACGCCGGGGAGTGAAGTGGAGCTTGGTTATTATGGTAAGCAAGCTCTGTTTTGCTGGTAAAAGAGGACCCAGTCGCCAATGCTTTGGGTAAAAATCCTCAACAATAGGCAACATGGGTATGAACAATTGACTGAACTTGAATTTATCTCCATCTTGCGGTCACGTTTAGCCATTATGCAGAAATATGTGATCTTAAACATAAATAAATAAATAAATAAATAAATAAATAAATAAATAAATAAATAAATAAATAAATCACCGAACTTAGCATCGACAATCTGCCTCATATTTACCTAGACACTGCTCCATTGCAGTGGTTAGTTTCTAAGGCTGATACGACTCGCATATTCTCTAAAATCAGTTGAGTTACAAAATAAGCCATATTAATTGGGGTGCGTGAATATGAACCCAGTTGGACTCATATTCACTCAACCTGGTTGACTTGAGTTAATTTTCAACCTAACTGGTTTTAGAGTGAATCAACAAACTGACACAGTATTTCGCCACTGCGAATATTTTATTTATTTGTTTATTAGAGTTTAACTGTTACCTCGTGTCGGACAGTTTTTTTAGGCTAGCGGAAGCCGGAGTACCTGAAGAGAACCACTAAGCAGCGGCGAGCAACTGTTAGACTCCCTAACGTACCAACTCCACACAGGCAAGGTTAGTATTGGTTGAAGACAGGGAACACCATCGTCGTGCAGTACGCCTTAATATACGGTGGCACCGTGCCCCCACGTGGGTAATCAGGATTAAGTGACTTACCCAAGAACACAACACAGTCACCCCTGGCGGTGATTAAACCGTGAACCTCTCGGTTTGAAGTTCAATACCGGAACTATGCACTGAGCCATGCCCACACTCGCCACTTCGAAGGTGTTGGGACATGCAATATTTGAACAAGCTACAATTGTTGTTTTCAAATGTCGCCTAATATTCGTGATAGGTAAAAGGAAACGCGTTGCGAATGTTTTTGTTTTTTTAAGGACAACAGTCTGTAATCACAAATACATATTACGAGCGATCTTGACATTATTAGTAATCCTTTTATTTTTGAGGGTGTATGAGAATTTACACCGGCTTGGGAACTCATCCACCCTGAGGCGAAGGGTGTATGAGTTCCCAAGCCGGTGTAAATTCCCATACACTCTGGAAAACACGAGGATAACGGATTTTATTTCCAAGAATGTCGGTGTACTTAATACTTTATCCTAAATTGTGGGAAAGAAACTGACAGAAAATTTGTGCTTTGTACAGCTAAAACTAGAAGGCCTGTCACGAACTGTGCACTTATCTAGGCTTAATTGCGCGTCGGAATTGTACGCAATTGCCATATCGAATGACATCCAAAGCACGATTGGTTCTCCTGGTTTCTTATAGCAAACACAGGCACTGTTTCTGCCAATGGACCTCCAGGTTACCCGGAAGTCCACTGGCTGAAACATTGCTTGTGTACAGGCCATATGTACAGAATTTGATAGCTTTACTATGGTCATGACGGGTAGATTAACGCCCAGATCGACGTACTATTTGTGCGCATTTCATGACAGGACTTCTAGTTTTAACTGTAAGTATCTTAATAAAAACAGACAAATATGGATGTCATTGGAAACGGCTCAATGAGCCAGTTCCAGTGACATCCATATCTGTAATATTTTATTGCACATAAATATTAAATTTCCTGTATTTTCATTTTTGTTTTAACATAACCGAGCAGAAGGTATGGATTAATAAATAAAAATGGGTATCTTTTGGCCATATAGTCTTCTTTTGTGTATTCTTGTTTTTACACCGTGGATAACCAAGGTGTAAAAAAAAGCTACTGTGGATTGCAAGTTACACCGCACCTCTCAGCCAATCAAAATGCAATATTTTGTTTCATTTGGACATAATTATATTTATTTGTTGAAATTTCTACAGGTAGAAATCCAGTTAACACGGAAAACAGCATTACTGGCGAAATAAAAATAAAAACCACAACACCCTTTTTTTCCCTTCGGTTACCCTTCTAATTTCGGGTTATAGCGAAACCTGTCAACAGATTACGATTTAAACCCTTTACGTCTTTGCTATCCCATAATAGTGCATGTACAATGTGTAACGTCGCCAGAAGGATGTAATCAATGTGGTGTTTGTATTTTCGACTGAAGGTTTCACTCCAGGAAGCACGGAAAGTGAATTTGCCTTTTGAACGTTAACTATCATCACCGATTCCTATTTCGCCTAGTTAATGTTCCTCGTTGAGTGTCATCTAACTTTCCAGGCAAACCACACTTGACCACAAGCCATTGTTCATGTCGTACGGTCATTTCTTCTCATTAGATATGAACCACCGTACCACCTGTCATAGAACATGGTTTATAACATTATTGCCAACCCTTTGCCTGCCGTAAGGGCAAAAAAATATTTAAATTCGTTTATTCATTCCGTTTGCCTCAAACAATAGCATTTGATCCCTTATAATGAGCCGAGCTCGTTACCCTCACCATATTTATGAGGCCGAAATGAACAGTTTTGGTTGTTGAAGGATTTTTGTTGCTAGTGTCTTCTGGTCTTCGAATTGGGGTAATTGACTCCCATTTTTGGTGGCCTCTATGCTTTAATCCAAATTATCTAATCCGAATACCCAGTTAATCCGTACAAGATACATACAGTTAAAACTAGAAGTCCTGTCATAAATTGCGCACAAATACCACGTCGATCTGCGCGTTAATCTACCGTTATGACCATAGTGAGGTAATCTAATTCTGGCCTGTGCACAAGCAATGTTTCAGCCAATGGACCTCCGGGTCGTGCTTTGGATGCCATTCGATATGACAATTCGGCGCAATTGCTACGCACAATTAAGCCTAGATAAGCGTTCAGTTCGTGGCAGGACTTCGAGTTTTTACTGACTGTACTCCCCAGTGTGTTCAAATCAGAAGAATTTCTCTGCATGATAAGACTGGCTGGAATGACGACAAAACAAAAACAAAATTGTTTTTGTAGCCCGGTTGATGATAGTCAAAACAGGGCGGCAGGGCTGCTGTTCAATTCTGGGTATGCTAATTTTGCAGTTCATACCATGTTCAAAAATTAACTATTCACTCTTTCAATTCCCCGTATTATTACATTTTGATCGAAAGAGTATATATCATTTGGCGTCCCAGTAATCTCGCAAAATTATGCGGGGAATGCAGTGGAGGCGCCACAGGGATATATTTCTCCCCTCAACGTAGACTTTGACACCAGTTACCCACCCGTTCAACAAGGTAGTAGAAGATCGAGCCCTGTCAGATGTATCCCGCATTGGACCACGAAAGAGACTTCACAGCCACGAGGACCAGTTACGTCATATTTGTTTGTCATGGTAGCCCAAGTGAGTGGTCATCTTATGATATATCATAGTGGAACGTAGTGTCAGTACGCAAACATAGCGAGTGTTAGCAGGGTGAAGTGTGTTTCCCGCATCCATTTTTCAATGGGAGCCGCCATCTTGGTTTCTATGGTGGCACGTGCTTCCTATGTGATCCAATGGTTATAATAATACACTAAATGATTTGCATGTCTCTTAAGCTTATCAAGCTCATTTGGGCAAAAACAGCCCGGTATCCACTTAGTTTAGTATATTATCTCTTTAAAAGAAATGAACAGGAAAAACGTATATGTTGTCGTGTTTTTGTTTTGTTTTTTTGTGTATCAAATTTGGCGATTCTCCAAATACCGTCCAGTTTCGCGCTCAACTGAAAATACATATTTTACTTGTCCCCTCACCTTATTTTTTAACGTTTATAATTTTGAAAAGACAGCCAGTACAAATAGTTATGTCTTTTTCCAGAAAGGACCTATGTGCCATTTTATCGAGGGTTTCAAAATCAACAAATATTGCCAAAATCAGCAGATCACCTTCATTTTATGTTCTCTTATATGTTGAGGTAATAACCGATAGAGGGCGTATTAGCTCACATATAGGTGCAACCCAACGGCCTACAACAGACCGGCATGTGTTATGAGGATGCGTTCAAATGAATAGGAGTAAATCTAATTACCCAAAATGATCCGACAATCACTACAAATCACCAAAACAACCCCGCCAAAAACCGCTGAAATGGGTTTGGATTTCCCCAAAAGCCTCCTTATAAGAATCTACAAGGCTTGTTCTTAGGTATAAGTGTATACCTATTGGACCCGACAATCATACCAAATCACAAAGATGCGTCGTATTGACCTGGAGTATGTTTGTTAGTTCTGATGCTTCCAAAACCCTCGGTTGCTACATAGAAATACATTCTATTACCCCAGAATCCCATTTTTTCTGACTATTTCCTTAACTGATCTACATTTTGATAAGTTCCTATTCTATATTTCGTAACGGCATTGCCTGGACACCCGGACTAACCACATAGGCCCTTTTGTTTGCCTTATCTTTGTTCTGGAACTATATTTTGTATGAGTTCCTACCAACGCTTAATGATCTGTATTTAGCAACAGCATTGACTAACCCCCCAACTAAACACCCGGTATGACGTAATACTATACCATACTATTAAAAAAGTAGGGGATATCTAAACTGACGATATTTTCGGAAAACGGTATCGAATACGCGTGATTGGACACATCAATATGTTACCAAGTTTAGAGTGCACCATGAATGTCACTGGCCCACGAAAACTTCGTGCAGTTTTTCGCACGAGCGCCGCGTTAACGTCTGTGGGGTACGTTTTGAAATTTTAACGGGCTCTTTGGAGGTCTCCTCGTTTTTTCATGGTATAAACTCGTTCATCAATAGTTTCTGGTTGAAACGTAACTTTTGACGTTTACGAAGACTGAAATGTGACAAACGTTCGCGTGTCGTTGGTATGTTTGAAGCTGTGGGATCCATCCAATAGGTCCCGATCTCCACATCTACTACCTCTCTTCTCCCGCCTCCTTTCCTTTTCCATGTCTCCTGCGGGGTCTATCCAATCTGTGACAATCCGTTCCTCCCCTACTACTTCCCTTCCTTGGTCCGAAGCGTCGTCCCCAACGAAGCACACGTTTCATCCCTCTCCTACTACTTCCATTATTCCTCAACCTTTTCTTTTGTAAGCCCCCCCCCCTCCCCCGCGGGGTACATCCAAAAAAAGCTCGATCTTCACATCTAATGCTTCCTTTCTCTCTCCAACTTTCCCCTTCGTAGGAACCCTGCGGAGTCCCTGTTGTGGGTTTATCCTGAGGGGCGAACCGTCCCTCCACTACTAATCTTTTTCTAGGTCTTCAAGGGGCAAGGGGGGGGGGGGGGTCTCCAATGAGGGACTTTTCATCCCTCTCCTACAACTTCTCTTCCCCTTCAACCTTTCCCTTCCTAGGTCCCTCGCAGGGTTCATCCAAAAAGGGCCGATCTCTATATCTCCTACTACTTTCCTTCCCCATCCAAATGTCCCCTTCCTATGCCAACTGAGGGGTTCCCCAGTGTGGGTCGATCACACCCCCGCCATGCTGTAGGCCAGTGGGTCACATAGCAAGCTCATGCCACCATAGAAACCAAGATGGCGGCTTCCAATGAATAAAGTGGACGACGAAAACACGCGTCACCATAACAACACGCCCTGCGCATGCGTACTGACATCACGTATCACTATGGTAATGACATCATAAGATGGCCGCTCATGCCGGCTACTATGACAACTAAACGTGACGTAACTTATTTTTACGTAATTATGACCTCACTTCTGGGCTGATCTCCACATCTCCTACTGCTCACCACACACACCTCCACACAAACTCACACTCTCTATGACACAAACAGCCACACACTGTCTTTCTTTGCTATTATTTTTTAGAGGGCCAAAGCACAGGCGCTCGTCGTATTATCAGAATTTTACATTTTAAATTAATATTAGGTCTATACTATCTCTACGTCTTTCATATACCCAAATAAACAAATAACAACTATTATCTATATGCCATCAAGCGAAGTGCGACTTGAAAAAGAGCCAGCGGATTTATTCACAATATTATTCACAATATTAGAATTTCAACACTCATCAAAGTGTGTACATACATTCCCCAGTATCGGCGACATAGCGGGCCAGGAAAAACCCAGTGGGAAACCTGTATTCTGAGCCAATGCTAATACCGCCTGCAGGGTAAGCTCAGAATCTCACTTATACAAATATTTATTGGAATGCAATGTTTATTGGAACAAATTTTAAAAAACTAGGCAAATATTGGCAAATAACAGAAAAAACCGAAACATCTAATCTCCACCCACAAATAGGTTGCAAATTGAAATTGCGTGGCTCTTTCGTTTGCAAAAACGCTTGAACTGAAGTCACAAACATTCAAGTGACTACACTCCGATTCACTCACGTGATCAGTACTCTGACAACCCATGGACTGAACAACACCTTTGTTTATTTGAATGGTCTACCAAAGACAACATTTTTCCGCTAAACTACCGAAACGCGGAAAAATTATATAATATACGAGAAGGCCTGACACTCTTCAGATCGCGATTTTCCAAAAAACGTGGAAATAGCGAATAATTTACCGATTTTGCTCAAATAAATGACAGTTTGGCGTTCTTTTCACGAAGCCACTGCCATTTCGGCACCGAGTTGGGCAAAAATTAGTTTTTATCACCATTTTAATCGCATTTTCATATACTCAGGCGAAATAGTTCATCTCCGTCAACCCTGTTTATCCGGTTCACTCGCAATGAATTCTCTCCCGCTCGTTCATTGGTCGATTACAAATAGTGACGACCTCCACGATGTGCGGGAAATTCAAAATCATGTAAACGTTCAGAAGTTCAGACACTGCGAACAGACTATCAAAAACGTCCAAAAAGACGTGAAAAAATTATGTCTAATCTTCAGAACAGCCAGTGACAGTATCATGGTAACAAATGATATAAACCTTCCGTAATCTTACAGTAGCAGTCACGCCAATTCTGTTGGCCATGAGGGTGATAAGGGAGTGTGTGTGTGTGGGGGGGGGGGGGGGTGGAAGAATGAAGGGGGGTGGGGGGTGGGGGCTACACACTGTAGTACCATGGAGAAGAATAGCAAGTAGCAAAACATGAACAAAAAACCAGTGGAAGTAGTTGATAAATTATGCTCTGAACAAGAAATCAAAATTTTGGGGAGTATTGGAGGAAAATCCATTTTGAAACTGGCCACCGCCCACCCCTCCCGTATTTTACAGTAAGGCTTTGATAAATGTCTTTCCTGTCCCCTTGCACACAGCACATTGGGATAATATAAAATTTTCAACATGAAAAATATTTTTCCATATGCAAGTAGAAATTTAACAAATTCAATTTCGTTGGACAGAGATCATTAAGCTCTGTTCAACAAGGTTCATTTGGTCAAATTCCAGGTTGTATTGTGAAAAGTATTTTGTGCTGGAATTTTTTTTTATTTCGATATCAGTGTACCAGGGAGTTCAATTTATATATTCAGACCACACATTAGTGTGTGTGTGGGGGGGGGGGGGGGGGAGGGGGGGGGCTGGGAGTGTTGGTGGGTGGCATTCCCTATGATAATCTCTGTCGGAAATTTTCGCCTCTTTTTACCAGAATTTGTGTGCAAAATGGAGGGTTTTTTTTTCAATAAAAATCACTACACAAATTGTATTATGTTTTCAATTTTTGTGTCAGAAACATAGAACATGACCCCCTTACTGGAATGAGCTCTTTGAACCCATTCCAATGAGTGGTCATAACCCATGTTTCTCAGGCAAACAATTACAATTCTTGGTTATTCAAGTATTTATTTTTCAAGTGTTTTCTGCACCCCATGTTGACTAAAGACTTAATGTCAGTGAACTTGCATTTTGGGCTCATCAAAAGGAGAATCGTTTTTAAAAAACATATCTAGATCAAGCATTTCAAATCCTACAGAGTTGACCAATAAAACCAATTTTAAGATAATTATTTTCAATTGAATTAAGTCATGGCTACTGTGAAGCAGACTTGACTTGATTTGATTAAAAATTCAAGGGTCTGTGGTCACAGGCAGTCGTTGTAGTGTCAGAATTTTCTAGGTATTCACTCCTTTTTATATTATGCTATCAACACTAAAAAGTGGGCTTTCAGTGTTGACAGTATATGCAATATAAAAACGAGTTAATACGTAACATTCTGGTAATATGACAAGCGCCTGTGTTTGGAATCCTAAAATAATTTATAAAGGAATAGGCCTGTTTGGCACAGACACTCACCATATTTTCAGAATTTTACATTTTCGATCATTTATAATATAATATTAAAAATGATTGAAAATGTATAATTCTGATAATTATATGACGAGCACCTGCACTGTTTGGTACATTTCTATAACAAAGGTCACGATTATGCATCCGAGAAGCGGCCTGTATCAGGTGATGGGTTCATAAAATTGTATTGTGTTTTCTGAAAAGAACTTATTGAGAGTACTTCAGGTGGAATGGTATCGGGTTTTTTTGTCAGAAAGAAAATGTTGTGGACATGCATGTACAAGCGCACCATAAAAAGAGCCCCTCACCCCCATACAATCAAGTAGTGTGTTGGTTAAACACCAACACACCACTTGATTTTAAACCAATACCAAGTTGAACAAATGCTTTCTCAGTTCTTTGACAAATACAACAATAATTTCAGTGAATATATATATAATTGTTTAAATTAAAAAAATATAACAACACTTATTCCCTCTCATTTGATGAATGAAATGCCTGTGTATCACAGATATTTTGTTGTGATATGATGAAATCTCCCACACTCTTACAGGCTTTTAGTTTTGTAATATGCCATTCAAATTTTTTGGATGGCAAATCTGGCTGAGGTCATGTATGGCTTTTATCAGTTACTCTGGAAGCAGAATGGCATTTATTAGCATTATAAGTGGTAGACTAGATGTCTGAAACACTATCAGCCTGTAGTATTCATGTTCTTGGTTCATGCTTCATGGTGAACCAAAAAGCAAATAACATTTGATCAATGCAAAATTTGCTTTATTACAAATTATTGGAGCGTGCCTGTTGGTAATGTCCAATAATTTGCGATAAAACAAATTTGGAGGGAAAATTTTCACTATTAAAAAAATCTACCACTCAACCAGTTACATGTAATGCTGTCTAATAACTTCTATTCCCATGCCATTCAGAATATAGAGTTAAGATGACCACTAAAAGAATCATTAAGTTTTATTTTCACCTGGATAAAACCTGATTGTGAAAAAACCTCTAAATAACAAGCAATTTGTTGACCAAATTGAACTTTACTTGTTCTTCTCATATATTATGAACCAACAGTCTTGGTCAGTGTGGAAACTCCACCCTTTTGAGTGGTTTACCTGTAGTGATACCCCCATACTGTATTGTGTGGCTGTTTTTGCACATATTTCCACAATTTTATAAAATTAAAAAACTGCTTATACTTGTATCACCCCCACCCCAAATATTTACATATTATTTAACTGGTAGAGTGCTGGAAGCCCATATTTGGGCTTCATTTTGAAGTGGAGGTGCCACAACTTGGAGGCTCATATTCAGTGGATGTGCTTTGTATTATCTTTGAAGTGATATTATTTAGTCTGTAAGGGTTTGCTTTGTTACAATTTATGGGAGAGTGCCTAGAGGCACTCTCCCATAAATTGTAACAAGGCAAAGACATGAGTACAAGATTTGATGGCCAAAAATAATTTAGCACTCTACCAGTTAATGGTGTTTAAGGTCACTTTTTGCAGCTATGGCTAATTTTGACTGCAAAAAGAGGTAAATTCTATTTAAACTAACGTTTACCACCTCCCCCCCCCCCCCCCACACACACACACACTTCACTGCTGCCCACGTCAGATGGAGTCCACCTCATGCACTCATGCATTGGCTACTGGGTCCTATTTCCATGCAACAGGATTTGTCTACATAAGTAAACAAGCACTGATTCACTACCCGGGGGTCCCCACAGTTCCCCCCTCCCAATATAGTTTGGGTAAGAAATAAAATATGAATAACTTAACACTGTACACACTGAATAGAACAGTACATATGCAAGATATGAAGTTGGTGAATGAAGGTGGGGGCGATGAGCATATTCGAAAACAAATGAATTCTCAGCAGGCAAATATGTCTAAACCCATTTATTTAGCTATTGCTTTTATTTATTTTAATTTTTCTTTTCTTTTTTCCTTTGGGGTGGGGGGGGGGGTGGGGGGGGGGGGGGGTGTTGGATAAAGGAGATATTAAGAGTGTATATTTTGCCAAAAAAAAACATGCCAATAATATATGTTTCTCAGTGAATAAATTATAAATATGCAATCTTAAAATAAAACTTGAGAAAATGTTTTTAGCTTTTTGAATTTATGCATGTACATGTATGTACTGATGAACTACCATCCAGGTCTTGCATGAGGCTGCATGTATCAAATGTCACCTTATCTTTTGAAAACAAAAAGACAAAATAGTCAGTCCCTCAGTCTCACCTTGTTTACTGACAAAATCCCTTTGATCACCCAGTTATTGTAAGTATCAATTGCAGTTCATGCACACCAAAGGCACTGGTGTTTGAGTTCTCAATGTACAGTACTAGCTGAAATAAGTGGGACGATAATCAGAAAAATTCTCTCATGCTACCTCTTCATTGGTAATTTCAATTATTAATAATTTGAAGAATCTAAGGTGATCCCAAGTTTTTAGTGGTTTATATGACTGATGTGACTGATTCCCTCCTCAAGTACAATGTCGGAAAGGCAACTGAGGCTGTAGAATCGGTCTAAGACCGTAAAATTTGTCTAAATGTACCCAGGGAGGCTCCTCACATTCTACCGAGTGAGGTGTGGGGGGGGGGGGGGAGCACATCTTCCCACTCACGTTATGCACCTCGATGATACCTGTAGAATCATTTTTCGAGCAGAATCTTGGAGCCCACTCCACCCCCCCCCCCCCCAAAAAAAAAACAACATTTTGCTCAAATGCCTATGTGGTAAATGGAGGTCCATTCGCTGAAAATTACCAATATGTTTCCATCTTTTACGAAATTGTTTTTGTCTCATTGCTTCTATAGTAATGTCATTCTGGTTGTAATAATCCACCGCACCCCATGACTGTTGTATTAATTCAGCTCATTCATATTATAAATTACATACCTTCAGATTGTCTATGAACTGTGGTGAGTTTAAAAACATGGAATCTGAGTTCTTCAGCTGATATTACGAATTCTCCGAGATCATCATAATCTTTATTAGGCACTGGGCGCAGCTGGAAGAAATCTCCATAGAGTATCATCTGGATGCCTCCAAACACATGTTTCGTATTCTATCGAATGTTCCTGCGGATATTGTCAATTTGTTTGAAAAGTTTCAGTGACAGCAGGGAAATTTCATCAACCACAATAACGTCTGCAGACAAAATTCTGTCATATACATCATGATAATTGTCATCATATCTGATTTTCTTCAACAAAAATTCATTTGAAAATCTGCCATCAGCCAAACCAAAAAATCGGTGTACTGACATGGAGACAGTTGGCAAATTCGTACTTGCCATTCCTGTTGTACCAAGAGTATTAACTTTCTTGTTCATCTCTTTCAGCTTTGTAACTATTTTGTTCAGGAAGAACGTTTTTCCAACTCCAGCCTGCCCAGTTATCATAATATTATGGCCTTCTCCAGCAGCATTTTCAGCCTCTGTTCGACGCACTGTCGTTCACAAAAAAAAACAAAAAAAAAAAAAAAAAACGCGTGCTTGTGTTTACTTTTAGGTTATAGTTGGAAATAAAAATAATTCTGTCAGTTATTACTTCGACCAATAATGAGCGGGAGAGAATTCATTGCGAGTGAACCGGATAAGCAGGGTTGCCGGAGATGAAATATTTCGCCTGAGTATATGAAAATGCGATTAAAATGGTGATAAAAACTAATTTTTGCCCAACTCGGTGCCGAAATGGCAGTGGCTTCGTGAAAAGAACGCCAAACTGACATTTATTTGAGCAAAATCGGTAAATTATTCGCTATTTCCCCGTTTTTTGAAAATCGCGATCTTTAGAGTGTCAGGCCTTCTCGTTTTTTAGAATAGATAGGATGGACCTAATATTAATTTAAAATGTAAAATTCTGATAATACGACGAGCGCCTGTGGGCCAAAGGAGTTCTGCATCATTTTCTGACTTTCTAAAAGTGGAGATTTACCCCAGCAGTCACCAGAAGGCTGCATTTGAAAGCACAATTCAAATTGTCTTCTGGGAAACCCCAAACCGACTCTCGAAAAGCCCTGACATACACGGACCGACATGCGTGTAAGAATGGGTTAAACGATATAGTGCGAGTGGCTGCTCGGAAGGATAGAAGGAGAGGTCGCAGTTTTGTCCTTCCGTGATCAAGAGGGTGGGGGGGGGGGGGGGCACTACAAATTTGCAAGACGTGACATCCTATTTTTTATTCAGCTCTTTTTTACACCCACCCACCACTACGTGCAAATTTTCTTCTACCGTTCTCAGACACCCACCACCACTCTCCCATTAAAACCCAAAATAAACTTATAAACTTAGTAGGCACAGCTATCTTTTGGGGGATTTCATAATGTTCTTAACCCTTTACCCAACGTAACGGCCAAAACCGGCCAGCGTTATTCTCAAAAATCGCCAATTAATTTTTATTATTTTTTCATTTTTTGTCTCAAAAACATAGGTTATGACCCCTCATTGGAACGAGCTCGTCGAGTTATTCAATCATTTTTTAGCAAGTGTGGTCTGCTTTTCATGTCAGGTAAAGGGTTAACCTGGTACCACCAATTTAAACCTCTGTGGGCTGCCGTGGGCCCCAGTCTACAAATGACAAGCTGTTCATTATCAGGCTTGGCCAGAGCAGGTGTACATATACGGGAACAAATTTTCATTTGAATTGTTCCCAAAATATTGTCAGCACATTTTCTATATTTCGAACAAGACACCCACCCCCTACTAACGTGTGCCATTTTCCCGGTTTAAGCCAAATATTCTCACATATAAAGCCTCCTGGTGTTGTATTTATGTTAGGAGTGTGGTGTACAACATCATCTTTAAGGTTTGAAACACAAATGATGGTATATATTAGATGATATATTGATATATTTTTAAAAAATTCAAAACCCACCCACCCCCACGTCACGTCTTGCAAATTTTTGGAGGCGCCCCCTGCCGTGATGGCACAATAACTACCTCGACTGAGCCATTCACACACGCGTGCCGATCTGTGTTTATTACACGCCTTCAGGTCTATAAAAAACAGTTATTAGAAGAGAACTCAGCAATTCATTTGACAACTATCAACAAAAAAACACATTTTATTGCCAACCAAATTTTCAAGGGAAACCGGTATTATTATTACGTCCCCTGTCTTCCAATGTGTTCTATGTGCTATTGTTGCATAGAAAACATTGGAACTCAATAATGGACGAATTGTAGCTATCACTGCAGATTCAGATCGTAATTGCGGTGCACGATTTGTAGAAAATTCCAGCCCGTCAATGACTTCCGTTCCGCACATATCTGGGGAACAGATTTTCATTTTCCGAATGGTTTAGTGTTGCTGTAGATGGGGATTTCATAGAACAGGTCTGTAACAAAAACATTTATATGGTTACTCGTATCTCAGGTACTCGCGCAGATGTCTACGGTATCTGGGTGTGATACTTTGATACTCTGGTCCCCTTCACGGAAAACCAGTCGCCTACTCCGCCCTCCACTCCGGGAAACATTTTTCTGGCACCACCACTGGATGGATAATCATATTATGTTTTGGATTGTAAAGTGTTAGTAGCGAAAAGATGAATGCCACATAATTACATTATAAACTTGAATCGATTTGATTGTATCCAAACTATATATTAAGACAACGTTTAGGTGATGATATACAAAAGGGTGTTTTGTTGCGTTGGATGTAAATACGATGCACACAGAGTGTAGAGTTCTGTTATAATGTATTTCATATCGGTGAAACTCAACTTTCTGGTGTTAATCCTGCCACTTATGGACGGTAAGTATTCTGTTATTTGATAGTTAAAGTGTATTTTGTATTGAGAACAATCCAAAACAATACTCTCGCATCTGTTAACTACTTCGTTTTCATTTTCTCAGCTTCATCCACATTCTAGGCTTGTGATTTTTGCGCGTTTATATTTCAAAATTTGTGAATATGAACAAGCAGTGCCGAGTAACAAACAGAGTTTATTGGGGTTTCATCGCGCCCTTGTGTCTTAATCTATCGCTATTACAAGTTATCTCCAAGATCCAAGGTTGGGAGGTGTTAAAAGTTTCCTCAACATGTTAACGTGCTAAATAATTCTGCGTTAACGAGTTAAATAACGTTAAATGATAAAATGAACAAAATTTTAATAACTTCGGCGATTTTTATTGATTCGAATTTGAATATAACTGAACTTAGGCACAGTTCGTCTCTTGGGTTCCAATGTGTTCTATGTGCCTACTGGCACATAGAACACGTTGTAACTCAGGAGACGAGTAGTTAAGTTAGTTCTCTCAGGTTATCGTAAATTCTAACATTCAGCGATGTTTTCATTTAAGAATACAATCGCTGCGGCCGTATCCTTAGGAGACATCCGCCGTTACACGAATACCAGTTCTTACATGGAAAATATGCATTCGGATGAAGCTGATATTGCTCTATCGTCAAATGTCGGCGGGCCAACTTCACCAACGTTGGTAGGAGGGCTACGGGCATCTAAATTAGGCAATTCGTGTTCTTCAATTTCGTCAAATGGCGCAAACATCGACGTCATTGACACGCGCGATAAACACAAGACAACGACGCATTGCAACATATTATACAATTATAATCTTCAAAGTTAAACGTTATTAACCTGGTTAAACTCTTTTAACGTTGTTAACGTTTGAAACGCTAACTGCTCCCAGTCCTGTCAAGAAACCCGTCCGTTATGGAGCGTGTGTTGGTGTTTAAGGAACAAAAACTACGCACTGGCACAGACATTATCTACTGAATAGTTTTTTTGCTGGTAATATACCACTGGAATATTGTTTTCATGAAAATATACATTTACTGAACCTTTATGCGGTTCAAACATGCTAGAAACACACAGAACGACACGCGCATGTGAATGGATTAATCGATATGGCACGAGTGTGAGGCGGAAGGAAAAACGAGAGACCGCAGGCCTCGAGTTTTATCGTTTCGCGATGGTACAAGGGTCATGTCGATTAAAACACTCATACGCGTGTCATTCTGTGTTTATTAACGCCTTCACGTCTATAAAAAAAAATTATTAGGACACTCGACACTTCATTTGGCAACTGTCAACAAAAAGAACACCATTTATCGCCAACCAAATTTGCGAGGGGAACCCGAATTAATATCCCCCTACCCCCCCCCCCCCACCCCCCCACCCCCCCATCTGAGTTCCAATGTATTTTATGCGCCTACTGGTACATAGACTACATTGGAACTCAGCGTACGATCTCTATTTCCAGCTATAATTGTATTGCATGATTTGTAGAAAATTGCAGTAAAATTTCACTTCTATTTAAAAATAGTCCGTCAACGATTTTCGTTCCGCACATATGTGCGGAACAGATTTTCATTTTCGCATGGTTTAGTGTTGCTGTAGATGGCAATTACATAAAACAGGCGCGTAATATAATACAAATTTGATTTAAACTAAGTAATGAGCTTTGGAACAGTTTAAAAAGACTGGCAATAATTGATGTCATTCATTGATGGGCTCCAATTTAGTCCTTACAAGGATGTTAAGCAAGGTTTTGTTTCTCTTATAAACGATGTCATGTCGAGGATTTAAAGGTTCTTTTAATTTGGATTTGGTTAAATTGAATTCATCTTTTACTATTTTGCTATTTCCATATTCGTTCTGTTGTATGTTAAAGTGAAAGGAGTGTTGGACCTCCTTTCGCATTCTCCCTCTGATATGTTCATACCAAATGGCCAGAGAGTTTGAAGCGTATTGATCCAAAAAGCTTCACTTTTGTATGAAGCTATCCCTGCCTTGTTTTGCCATAAAAATCGACTTTCGATAAAGTTATCTTCCCCCAAATTAGGGGACAGTCGAGACAGATCCACAGAAGAAACATGTAATTGTTGAGAAAACACCTGTGACATTAGTAGAAAATAAAGCGACGTTTCCTTTTGTTACTTTTAATAAACGAAAACAACAGACAGCTCCAGTTTTCGTTATTAATAGTAACAGAAGGGAACTTAACTTTTTAAATGTGTGATCACTCCTTGTTTTATACCACCGCCAAACATATAATCTAATTACATCCAATTTCGTATTCCTGCACCTTCATATTAGCGCCGTTAGCACCTTCATATTAGCGCCTTTAACGCCTTAACACCCGCATATTATCGCCTTTAGCGCCTTTAGCACTTTTAGCACCTTCATATTAGCGCCTTTAGAACCTTCATATTAGTGCCTTTAGCACCTTTATCACCTTCGTATTAGCGCCATTAGCATCTTCATATTAGCGCCTTTAGCACTTTTAGCACCTTCATATTAGCGCATTTTGTAGCTCCAATGTAGCCTCAATGTATCCTCAAATACTCGTATGTGCTTATGTGAAAATTCAAAATGTGCTTTAAAACTGATATGTCCATATGTAAAACCGATGTGCCCATGTTTAAAACCGATGTGTCCGTATGTAAACCTGATGTTCCCACATGTAAAACTGATGTGCCCATATGTAAAACTGATGTGTACATGTTTAAAACAAATGTGCCCGTATGTAAAACTGATGTGCACATATGTAAAACTGATACGCAGATGTTTAAAACAGATGTGCCTGTATATAAAACTGATGTGCACATATGTAAAACTGATGAGCACATGTTTAAAACAGAGGTGCCTGTATGTAAAACTGATGTACACATATGTAAAACTGATGAGCACATGTTTAAAACCGATGTGCACGTATGTAAAACCGATGTGCACATATGTAAAATCGATGTGCACGTATGTAAAACCGATGTGTACGTATGTAAAACCGATGGGCACATATGTAAAACTGATGTGCATATATGTAGAACTGATGTGTACATGTTTTACATGTTTAAAACCAATGTGCCCGTATATAAAACCGATGTGCCCGTATGTAAAACCGATGTGCCCGTATGTAAAACCGATATACACATGTTTAAAACCAATGTGCCTGTATGTAAAACTGATGTGCACATGCGCGTATTTGAGGATACTCTTCACTGTCTTATAAACCGTGATGTCAACCCACTTCGCATTTGTTCTCTGAGCGTTCAAAGAGTGAAGACATGCCGAGCCACAACTGTAAATTTTGTAGCAAAGCATTCTCAAAAGCCTTCACACGCAAAAGGCACGATGATGGTTACTGCCTTAAGAGGTTTGTGATGACAGGTGAAGGCATTCAGTCAAACGAAGATTATAAGTTGCCCTCTTCTAACGAGAGCACATATTCATAGTCAGATGATTGTGATACAACCACTGAAAGCGAAGGTCCAGAAGAGGGAGATGACGAAATGAACATAATAGACACTTTACCCATACGAGCATATGAAGATAATGCAGCTAAATTTCAGAGATTGAAAGTGTCGTACATAGAAAATGGCTTGCCCACAGACGAGACCACCAAAGCGGCCAAGGAAGCTCTTAGAGACAGCGTGAGAGCTTCCCTCTGTAAGAAATTATTTAAGGCAATGAGTCGAGTACGGCGCTTCGGACAATATCCATGTGGTCTATGGAAAAATTAGAAAAACTGCTCAGCGAGATGAGGAGGGTTACGGAATGAACGAAGCTGAAAAATTCGCAAGTGAGAAACGAAAATAACTTTTTGATCCATTATTAAGAAAATACACGTTTTTGGATGTGTAGGAAATACAGCCACAACGTCTTAACCCAGTTGTATTTTTTTCTGAAAAGTGTGGGAGGTGTAAGAAAAAAGTAGGGTCTCTATAACAACGAAAAGAAACAAACTGACATATATCCAGCATCCAGGTCAAAACGAGTCTCAGAGTTCTGATCTGTGAAAAAAACATCTATCTAAGTGAATTTGCCTTAATAATTTTGCAGTCAAAAGGTCAAAAGGGCTGAAATTAACAAAAGCTGTCAAACCACAGAAACTGTTTACTGTTAGGGGAAAATGGGTTTTCTGGAGGTATTATCATGTATTTCACAACGAAGATAATTTTCCAAAAGGTCGCCAGTTAAGGCATTTCGCACAATAACTCAATAACTATTCAAGCTGCCCACGTAAAATTTCGCAAGTGCATTGTATGTATGCACCGTGGGCGAAAAGTTGCCAATAAAGTTTCGGCTAATCGTCCACAATAGTTGATGTTACCATGGCAACAACGATCGAAAATGGACAAAAACACCTTATTTCAAATCTCTTGTACCTTGGAATTCCATTTGTTTTTTTAAAATAAAAGTCAGCAATTAGTAGCTCATTTCTGTGACCTTGATCTTTTTCACTCGACTGCAATTGATCTTTACAATGTTTGTGATTTTTTTTAATTATGGCTCCTAACAGACAAATGTAGTCTGTGAGAGAATTAAGTTTTCCCATCCCTGCAACCTTGACCTTTGTTACTCGAGAATGGTGTTGCTGTGCAACAGACCTTCCATTGGTCTTTATCCTTGTGTAAAGTTTCATGAAAATGCACAAACGTACTATAGAGTTATAGCTCCGGTCGGACAAATAAAGTCACCCAGGTTGTCTAACGGACGGACGGACGGACGGACGGACGGACGGACGGACGGACGGACGGACGGACAACAACCCTGATTTAGGATGCCTTCCCGTGAGAGGAAGAAAATCAGAAACAAGAATCAAACAGTATACCTAAACGCCTTCAGAACGTTGCCACGAGCAACATGTGTGAAAGCATAAGACATGTAAATCGATGACCCCATTGACGACACTTTCTCTACAAAACTACACCTGGATTATTCTCAGGGTACATCGAGGTGTAAAAATTCATCGTAAAGGAAATAAGGGGGAAATTTCTCCCATCTTCTAAGTCACCACCCAAACTGTTTTTTTATTTATTTATTTTATGTTAGTTCTGCAGGGAAGTCGTATCTCAAACCTTTTGATGCCATTCATAATAGTGGTTTTAGAATTAGCATCCCATGCATTTAGAAAGTCAACAATAGATTCAATGCTTGTTGAGGCAGAGGAGCCTTATCTCGAGAAGCGCAGAATTAAACTGTTGCTCCAGTATGTTTCTAATCTGTTGGCTCACCCATCAAAATTTGGTTATAACTGTGTCTCAGATCCTCAAAATGTTGAATTTTTTAACCGGCACCAGAAGCATATTCCTTCATTGGGAATTAGAATTAAGCCCCATATGGAGTTTGCCATACTTGAATCTGATTTTATAAAAGAGAACGCTAACCACATATTCCTACTTGACATCTTAGATAACCTACTGTTATTTTGAATCTTGCTTCATCCAAAAATTCTGGAAGAAATTCTTTGGAATTAAAAAATAAACATGCCGAAATAAAGTCCAAGTATAGATCTATATAGATGGATCTAAAGATTGTGACAAAGTATCACCAGCTCTTGTTACTTTGATTCGACTCTTCAAGATTAAAATCATTGGGTAGATTTATAAGTATTCACTTTCTTGTACCATCACTCATTACTGTTCAGGCCACTCTTGCCTTTTCCATTGTAATTATTTCATATTTGTATTCGTTTTTTAACTTCACGACTGACATTTATGATGTTTACCCTTTTCTAGCTATAGCCTTAGTAGATGATAAATATTGCATGTCTATTTCTTGTGTTCCGACCGGAAAAGGAAAAAAAAAATCAAAATGCCAAAAAGGCGATCATCAATCATGTTTGTCACATACAGAATGATCTTCGATTTAAAAAAAATCATCAAATCAGCCATCTCTGAGAAGTGGCTTCTGGCAGTTTAGTTGGTGTACACTCAAGGAAGAGGAGCAGGGTCTGTCGAGTATCAGCAGTTACATAATTCACTTTTGTTGTACAGGAGCGGTGGAATGGGCGTGGTGGAGTAACTAATCAAAAAATGAACAAATAATTTTAAACTCTGAGAGGTATCTTCGAAGGGATTTGCGGATAGACGCACAGATTAACAAAATGATGAACGGACGGACGGACGGATGTTTGCGGTTGCAGTATTCTCCTTCATAATCTACGGACAGGTGGGGTATGATTAATCAATACGTGGATGAATATTAAAAAATAAATCATTTACTCAAGACTTCTTTGTGGCAGTACATGAGGCAAGTAAATGAAGCGCATTAAATTAAACTGGGAGTTACGGTAACATAATCGATCTAACAGTTTTTTAACAAAAAATACATTGTAGCGAAAAAATGTACCAACTTGAGTGTTCCTTTTGAATGTTTGTTGAAGAAGTGAAGTGGGAGCGCAGTGGCGCAGTAGGTAGAGGTGCAGGCTGCAAGCCGAGAGGTCCTCGGTTCGAATCCCACCTGCGGCAACCATTGCCCACGTGGGGGCACCGTGACGTTGTGTACTAAGGCATACTGCACGTCGATGGTGCACTTGTCTTCAACCAATGCTAACCCTGCTTGTGTGGAGTTAGTATGTTGGGGAGCTGGCAGTTGCTCGCCGTTGCTCGGTGGTTCTCTCCGGGTACTCCGGCTTCCTCCACCCGTAAAACTGTCACGGTCATGATTAGCAATTGTGCATAAATATGTGACCTTAAACACCAATATATAAATAATAAATAGAAGAAGTGAAGTCGTTTGTTAACTCTGCACTCTAAATTATCGGAAAGCCTCCTGATTTCTTTTTCAATGGTGTGAGAAGTCTTATAAGAATTAAGTGGTTTGGTCGAAACTGTTAAGGTCTGAAAGATAATTTTTACAATATGAATTTTCTTTTTATTGCCTTCCTTCCAGAACATGTTTGCCCACATCCTCTTTAGTAGCTTTACTAAACCCCAAGTTGAAGAACCTTCTCCTTTTGAGAGAGAAGTTGAGTACTCTCATGCCTGACCAATATAATATCGTGTTTTGCTGGTTACCTGGACATTTTGGTATGTCTGATAACACCAGGGCAGGTAGCATAAGAAGTTTTTATCAAGCCTGTCATTGATTTTAAAATCCTTTCAGTGATTTGAACCACATATCAATAAGTATATCAAATCTGCGTGTCAGGTGAAAAGGGATGGAGCGACAAATAACTGCAAAACAGGCTAAATCTTTGTGGCAGTCGGAGAGGGATGGGGCAACAAATAAGATCCCTCGAATCCGACCAGATATTTTTGTTATCACTACTCGTCTTGCAACTTTTGTAGGAAAGATTATGTTATTCTGACGCGATGTCATATTGTTCATACAAGACTTGCACATTATTTTTTGCTAGAGGGTAATATGCGAGCGGAATGTGTTCGTTGGCGGCAGGGCTTGACAGTGGAGCACTTATTTTTAAATTGCAGTGAGTTTAATCACGTTAGAGGGCAATATCGTTAAGAGATCTATTTTATAATATGACTCGTCCGTTTTGTTCACTTTGAACATTTAGTATTTTGTTTTCATATTTATCGGCGATAAATAAAGCCTTCCGTCAGTTTCATTGGTCAATTTCAAAACTAGACAGTTTGATTGACAGAACAAAATACAACTGGGCCATATTTTCATAATTGGCATAATTGGGGTTGAAAGATTTCATTGGTCAATTTCAAATATGGACAGTTTGATTGGCCGAACAAAATACAACAGGGTCACATTTGCATAATTTGAGCAGGGAGAATTTAAGTTATCTGTCCTATTTAGGTTGGGTTGTATTTCATTAATCCTTCACCTAACATAACGACCAGAACCGGGCAGTGCTATATACGGAAAAGTTTCATTTTTTTGCTTCCAAAATTTATGTTTTGGAAACAAAAAATGAAACTTTTCCGTACCCTGTGTTTTGGAAGCAGAAAATTAAAACTTTTAGTTATACGAGGATGTTTTTTCAAAGTGCCGTCTGCAACTCACGTTAGGTGATGGGTTAAAAAGTCGCACTACTAAGTGGCTAATTTGTGCGTGTGTGTGTCATATGATAAATAGAATATGCAATGAGTGTTTTTCTCATATAATATTTATGAAACTCGTCCGAAATTTCCGTTTGGGCTCGCCAGCGGCTCGCCAAAACGGAAAATTCTTAGACTCGTTTCATAAATATTATATGAGAAAAACACTCATTTCATATCCTCTATTTATTAGATGATCCAACACTATTAATATTGTGTAATTTCTGAAAGTAATCAACCTTTTAAATACACTGTGAACAGTTTTAAGGCTGCGTCGAAACTAATTAAAATTTCGCACAATTGTTTTTCAATTTTTAATTTCCTTCTGATAAAAATTAACTTCTATTGCCACGATACGGGATTGGACGGTAATGCGTCGCTAACCAACAACTGAATCAATAAATAACGGAGATGAATGAAAAATGATCCCAAAATCGCTTTCTGCTATGATGCCGAGGGAAACGTAAGTTTATTTTTCTGCTGAGGAACCATGACATCACGTGTAGAATGTCCTTTGTGCGGAAACGTCGTTGGAAAGACGGTAAAAATGAGAAGCAGAATATCAAATCTGCGTTGCATTCTGCAAATAATAACACTCGTCCCCAAATGGAGCGACAAATAACAAACTCCATGGCTTTTGACCAAATAATTTTGATCTCTACTTGCCTAACAACCTTTGTAGAAAAGACACCATGTCATAATCCGTCATTTAAGACTTACACATTCCTTTTCGTTAGAGGGTAATATGCGACCAGAATGTGTTCCCTGCCAGCGGGTATTGTGAGTGGAGCACATTCTTGAACATTGCTCTGATTTTAATCATGTCAAAGAGCAGTATTTCACAACTGGATCTCCAAGAGATTTATTTTATCATCCGAGCCCACACAAAAGTCTCTCATTTTTAAAGTAATCAACCGTTTTAATAAATTTTGAAACTGTTTTTAGTCTTTTAAACTAGACTCTTCAAGTCTCAAATCAATATAGTTTGAGTTATAAAGAATTCACTTTTCTTTTTTCATCACTCATTACTGTTCACACCACTCTTGTCTTTGGAATTTTTAGTCTATTCATCTTCTATTTGTATTCAATCCTTTTATTTCATAATTTTACCGTTTTCTCGCCACGATATAGTCTCACACTACAGTCGCCGTGGATTGGTCGTAAATCTCGCATGGACAGTGATGTCCACGCATGCGTTTACAAGGTAATAAAAATCATCAGCAACAAAATTGTAATTAATGAAGCACCGGGTTGTACCAGGTGCTTCATTAATTAAATCTTTGATGATTATTCCTATAATTATTGTTTGGAGTCTAATATTATTGCGTCCGTGGAAATATTGCCCACCCGTGGAAAGTGACCAGTTAACGGCGGCTGTACTGTAGCTGCTGGTGAGCCGTTAATCACCAATTATTTATTTTTTAGCTGCGATCAGCAGCTCTTTTTGTAGCAATGTTGGTCAGTCAGGGCGTAAGGACGGACAACATGCAAACATACTGCTGTAACCTATTGTTAAAGTGTCGCCGTTTGGAGAACCGGGTTGTACCCGGTGCTTCATTAATTAAATCTTTAATGATTATTCCTATAATTATTGTTTGGAATCTAATATTATTGCGTCCGCGGAAATATTGCCCACCCGTGGAAAGTGACAAGTTTACGGCGGCTGTACTCTAACTGCTAAAGTATCGCCGTTTGGAGAACAGCTCAAGGTTAACGAAAGTATAGTAAAGACGACTTCGAGTTTAGTTAAAAAGAGCGTCGTCCATTATCAATTTCCAGCGTCTTCCAAATAAAACTCTTCCTTTAAAAAGAGCGGTGTTAATTTCTTCAACTTTTCCGTCTTTTCAAAATAACGCAGTCTTCGGAAGTTAATTGTAACCGCGAATTTCAGTTCGTCTACTTTCTCTTTGAGTTACCTTGTATTTGACTTGCACTGCAAAATTCATTCGAAATGTATTAGAGTTTTTTACATTAAAGTCTGAAACAGAAGTACAGTAGTACGTTCAATCACATTTTATTGTATGTTCTGCATTTTATCCTCAAGTACGTGTATTTGTTTTCTGACAAATAACCATTTTTCGTGCTAACATTTCTATGATACATAAGTCCCAAACGATACGTAACGACTGCGCCGTTAGAACAGTTGTAAACATTAGATTTCTTTCAGAAACATTCATCTTCCAAGCAACCGTTTTTATCGGAAGTACTATAAATTAGTTTTGGCATTGTGAGAGAGAAAAACACTTGAAAAATATTTGGGGAAACCATGGAAAGGTTATCCAAACGATAGACATACTCATCTTATTATCTCCACTAGTATGGGTAATTATTTGAAAAATCCTGTTAGTGAACTGGATATTCAAACTTCAATACAATGGTTGTGTGAAAGTGGCGCGACAACTCAACAGCACTTAGATTTTACTAAGGCGAATATTCGTCAACAAATCCAACCCTCTCTTCTATTACTCCTGTTCAAAATAAGCATTGCACGGATGGAACTTTGAGGCATTCTTTGTACCATGTGTAAGCTGGTAAACAAGTTTATGGTGGGCAATTGCCTTTTGTTTTCTTCCCTAGAGTTAAAGTACTTTGAGTGCTCTGAAAATGTTAACCTTTTTTAATGTTCCTTCTGTTCCGCGGTACTGTTGAAACTTACTTGGTGGCATGAAACAGGTATGTAGATGACAATATTTTTTAAAACTTTGTGTGATTTTTAAGCATTGATCTATACTTCTTATGTTAAAGAACGTACTTTGTTATGGGGCCGTCAGCTTCTTCTGTGCCATCATTTGCGAGTTAACTGCAATTAATCACTACACACTTTGCTTCTATTATGTGCCATGATTTCAGAAAACCAAGTTTTTCTGTTTTTGATTGTGCCTTTTACTGTTCTCTGTTGCTGTCAAATATTCTTTCTTTTTGTCTCAAGACAAATTACATCAAATTGAAGTTATTTTCCATTTTCTTCTTACTGGGTGTAACTTCGTACTGCTGTGATATAGAAGTTTATGGAAGTGCCGAAACATGTCAAAAATAAAAAAAAATTAGAAAACCCCAAAATACAAACAAACAACTGCACGCATTGGGCCACCAGTTTAAGTGGTGTGGCCAAACATTCTGGCTTCAGAGAGAATCTGCTTCGACACCAAAGCAACTGTCTGTGGAATCGTAGGCTTGAGTCATGTGTATTTTTTATGAACGCGTGTCACAAATAGGAGGAAGTAACTCCTAGATGACAATGGCGTTATATATCTTTGGTATTTGACTTCGGATTTTAAAACAATTTTTAAATCGTTGTTTTGAAGTACAAGATCGGCCAGTGTTTCGAGTCTGTAAATTTGATGTCTTTACGACTTAAGACTTATTTATGTCGTAGCGTAAAGAAGGCCTAACTCTGACCAATAAAAGCATGGGGGCTTATCAGCTTGGACACTACAGCAAATTGTGCAATTGCATTCTTGGACCATTGGTCTGTTTTTAAGAGTCCGTGTCTCAAAGAGTGAGAGGAACCCCATTAACAGCAATAACCTTTTATCTCCAATATTTAACGTCAGAGTTTAAAATTGCTTTAATCCCTTCTTTAGCACCACAGTAGCTACCAGTGTACCAAGTTTCATTTCCGCAGAGTCAAACTGAAAGGTTTCTGAGGTTTTTGTGGCTTCTTTATTTTTTGTTTATCTGCATGCGAAAGAACATTTTTGAGAAATGAATAATGCATGTTCTAATTCCATTTGCTGAATTCATTCTTCCCTCAGCATGTGGTGAATCACCTTTCAAACCTTCACCGACAGATGTTCTTAACATTTTAAAGTTGTGCAACTCTCAGAGGTCATGACACAAACAGGTGATGCCCAATTTGCACACTTCTTCAGTCGAATTAGAATAAAAACAAAACAGGATAGATTGAATGAGGAAGGCATGCAAATTGTGCATGGATGTGAAAAGCACAAGTTGCCAGAAGAAACTCTTCTCATTTTTGCCGGCAACGACGATTGTAATGATCAAAATAAAAAAATTGATGGAGCTAGTTTGCGGCCATTATTCATTATTCATAAAAAACCCCGTAGTTTCCACTCATTATTCAGAACAAAAACGCAGACTCTTGCTGTGGAACTGAATTTCGGTGCTGGAGTAATGACGATTGCTGCATGTCACGACTACCTCATTGCAGATAAATCCATAAACCTTGACTCCGAAGGGTGGACTTGACACGTTATTTACCACATGATCTCAGTTGTACTTATCAATATAGGATTTGATATGAGGTAGCAACAAATTCTATGTACACTGTGCAACGAACATAAAAGTAAACGTAAAATATGTCCCAGCAATATTTTGTCCCCGGCATGATATACAACTACAGTAGCCATTGCAGGTCACATAACACTGCATGAAACTAAAGTATGTTCAGTTTCTTCAAAGAAAATCAAAATAATGACCAGCTGAAATTTCTGAAATTTGACTTGCTCATACCCAACATATTATGTAAGAGACTCCCATCTGAGTATTCTTGCCTCATTTGTGTTGACTCTGATTATCTTTAGGGTATTTTCTGCCTTCTAGGGTGTACTATACATAGCATCTTGGTCAACATTTGTTTGACTCTGGTTTTCTACATACTTTTTGTTACTCCACATTATTACATTCCTTTTCGACAGTATTCCAGTTTTCCATGTAATCATGTAATTATTATCTCTAACGCTGACCCATAAATTCCTGTTCCTGTGGTGCGTATTCATAAGGCCTCGTGCATAGTTTTCTGTTATTTTTTTTTAACTGACCGCCTCGGTCCGTTTAAATGTATTTCCAATATCTTGGTGCACGTACTGTTCACATTTCTCAAAATTGTCCAAAACCTCTCTCTCTGCAACCCAGCAAACCTATTTTGTTTTACTTATTTCACCCTTCTTGTTTACAAAAGCAGCACTACTCATATGCCGTTGAAAATGAAGGGAATGCCAGTTTGATAGCAAAATCAATTTTTACCCAACCTTCCTTGTACATTATCATCCGCTATTCATGTGTTTATTCCTTCCAGTATAGGACGCAATCTTATTATCCACATGATATACCCCAGTTGCACTTCTTCTGTACCTGCATTTATGCTTATAATTAACTTCTTACAAAACATTCAAACAGTTTTTCTAACATTTGTTATTTTAGTGCCCTGGTAAGCCTTTGGTGGTAATGTGGCGCTAAGCATCAGTAGGCTTATAACTATCTCTCGGACCATCAAAACTGTGAATTTTTTAACCGTCACCTTAAACATATTCCTCCATTGGGAATTAAAAGTAACCCCCACATGAAGTCCGTCGAAATGGAACCTGATATGACAAAAGAAAATGGGGACCCCATATATTCCTCCTTGGCATCTTAAAAACCTACTGATTTTGGACCTTGCTTCTACCAAAAATGCTGAAACAAATTCTTTACAGCTTAAGTAGAAATATGCAGGAAAAAATGCAAAGTATAGTGCATATGAAAGGATCTATACAAAAGGATCTAAAGATGGTGACAAAGTATCGTCTGCCATTGTTACCGGTTATCAGGTCAGCTCAATCAGCATACCAAATAAAAGTTCTATTTCTAAAGCTGAAGTTAAAGTTTTACAGTTTGCGCTTGAACACACTGAGAATGAACAGGAAAGGATGTCGATTATCTTTTTGACTCTCTTTCCTCTTTGCTAGCTTTACACAACCCCAAATTGAAGAACAATCTTATTCTGGAAATTCATGAAAAGTAGAATACTCTCATATCTGACCAATATGATACCGTGTTTTGCTGAGTACCTGGACACGTTGGTATCTCCTGTAACACCAGGCAGAAAAGGCTGAAACAAATTCTTTACAGTTTAAGTAGAAATATGCAGAAAAAATGCAAAGTATAGTGCATATGAAAGGATCTATACAAAAGGATCTAAAGATGGTGACAAAGTATCGTCTGCCATTTTTACCGGTTATCAGGTCAGCTCAATCAGCATACCAAATAAAAGTTCTATTTCTAAAGCTGAAGTTAACCATTAAGTCCTCAGATTAATTTTAAAGTATTTATGGCCTGTTTCAGCTTACATAGTTATTGATGTCTTGGCAGTGGTTCTACATCACTGCTTGCTGCCTATACAGGCAGCCAGCAGTGATGTAGAACCACTGCCAGGGAAAATTCAGTCCACACACAAGAGTAATAAAAAAGATTACACAAGGGAGCACCTGCTTCAATGCAATATAAAAGTGGCGGTTTGGGGCTATATGGGGGCTTAAGGGTTAAAGTTTTACAGTTTGCGCTTGAACACGCTGAGAATGAACAGGAAAGGAAGTCGATTATCTTTTTGACTATCTTTCCTCTTTGCTAGCTTTACTGAACCCCAAATTGAAGAACAATCTTATTCTGGAAATTCATGAAAAGTAGAATACTCTCATATCTGACCAATATGATACCGTGTTTTGCTGAGTACCTGGACACGTTGGTATCTCCTGTAACACCAGACAGAGTGCAGCAAAACCGGCCTTAAACAAGCCTGTCGCTAATTTCAAGATTCCATTCAGTGATTACAAACCACACAGCAATGGATACATCAAATCTTTGTGGCAGCCGGAGTGGGAGGGAACAACAAATAACAAGCTCCACCGCTTCTGACCAATTATGTTCGACCAATACTCGTCTAGTAATCTTTGTGGAAAAGATCTTTTAGTTTTGAAACGTCATGTTGGTCATACAAGATTTACACATTCCTTTTTGTTGGAGAATAATATGCGACCAGAGTGTGTTCCCTACCGGCAGGTGTTTTCAATGGAGCACATTCGTTTACGTTGTACTGATTTTAGTCATGTTATTGGGCAGTATTTCGCAGTTGGATCTCTTAGACATTTATTTTATCATACGAGCCCGTACAAAATCTTCTCATTTTTTAAAGTAATCAACCTTTCTAAGAAATTATATTTGTTTTTGTCCCTTTACATTCTCATCCATTTATATCTATTTCACAGGTGAATTACACAACCTTTTTTGAACAACTGGTGTCATTTTCTCATTACCGTGTCCACCCCTTAGTTTTATATTCCTTACATGTCATATTTCAACGACTCGGTTTTTAATTACCTCATGTTGGATAATGATATTTTTTAAAATACGATATAGCCTTAGCTGCGAATGTTGCGTTCACCAATAAATAAATAGTGCCACTGTAGTTTCTATCTCGTCCTTGACCTCACTAGCGTTTGCGATCATTAGCTATTTCATTGAAATGCACTTTCCATTTATAAAGCTTTTCCTTTTACTTTATACAGTACGTGGAGAGTGGATTGTAACTAAAACACCCGTGGAGTGGAGTATCACCCAAAGTATCACTTTCAAATTCTGTACATATAGACAAAAAACACAAGCAAAGTTTCAGCCAATGGACCTCCGGGTTTAACCCGGAGGTCCATTGGCTGGAATTTTGCTTGTGATGGTTATGCTTTGCAATGAATTTGCAATTATTGCTCGGGTGGAATATCCACTCTGCGGGTGATTTAATGATAATACACTCTCCGCGTACTGTAAGTTGATACTCGTTGTCTTTCACGTTGGAGCATCTGTTTTGACGTTGCCTGTTGAGATTCTTTGTAATCCCACACAATGATTTCAGATCACCACCCCCTTTCCGTCGCATTTACGTGGGTGGTGTTCAACATAGTTCTTCGCATCTGCCTTCGTTCTGGCTTGAACCACTCCTTCCTTTTACACCCTGTATTGCCTTCTTATTGTGTCGCCTACCCCTTAATGTGAAAAGTGTTGCTCTTCTGTTGTGTCCTTTTACTGCAAAATTCTTTCGTAATGTATTCTTGTTTTTTTCATTAACGTTCGAAACGTAAATAAAGTAATACATTCCGTCACATTTTATTGTAAATTCAGCATTTTATCCCCAATTTCGTTTATTTGTATCTGTCAAATTACCATTTTTCGTGGAAATATTTCTATAATACATAACACCTAAATCATACGCAACAACGTCGCTGTTAGAACAGTTGTAAATAGATTCCCTTCCAGAAATATTCGTCGTTCCCAACCTTTTTTTGGCTCGGAATTAAAAATTAGTTTTGGCATTATGAGTGAGCCAAAACTTGAAAAATATTTATAGAAACCGTGAAAAGGTTATCCAAACGGTAGACGTACTCATCTTATCATGGGTAAATATTTGAAAAAATCATTTTATTGAACTACACTTCAACACAATGGTGATGTAAAAGTATTGCGACAACACAACAGCAGTTCAATTTTACTGAGACGAATATCCAATACTTTACGTTTTAATGTATCCTCACTATGATGCGATGTTAAGCATCAATGAATAAATAAATTTACTAGGGCAAATATTCGCAAACTCACTGTAGGATCCCCAAGAGATCTTTTCTATCATACAAGCAGGCTCAAAATTCTATCATTTTAAAAAGTAACCAGCATTTTTAGCTCACCTGACTTTCAGTCAGGAGAGCTATAGTGATCACTCACCGTCCGTCGTCCGTCGTCCTGCGTCCGTCGTCCGTCGTCCGTGAACATGGTGTTTGCGTCTTCTCCTCCCAAACCGCTAAACCAATTTAATTGATATTTGAGATAATAGTTTGTTATGACATCGCAATTTGATTTTGTTCAAATCAAGTTGCCCCGCCCGTGGGTAGGGCCACACCCAAAAAGTGTGCTGAAATCTTAAAAAATCTTCTTCTCATGAACCAGCAGTAGCAGAGACTTGATATTTGGTGTGCAGCTTCCTTTTGAGGTGTAGACTCAGATTTGTTCAAGAGAAGTTTGTGGGGCTATACTTGGCGTCGTTATGGGAGGGGCAAAATTTTTGGCCCCGCCCAAAATTTCTATTTTCCAAACCGAGAGGCTGATTTGAACCAAATTTTATGTGAGGGCTTATTGGGTCATAAGTAACTAATTTATGCTGATTTTTTTTTTCCCGTAGCCCCATGGGAACCGCAGGAGCTAAAAATAGAAAAAAATTAAAACGCCCATATCTCCAAAACTGCACGGCACCGAGAATTTTTATTTGGCGTGAAGCTTCCTTAGGACCAACAGAAAGAATTGGTAAAAAAAAATTGCTATCGGTTTTATCATAGGGTACAGTTTCGGGACATTGAAAAAGTGCTGAGTCAGCACTTTTTAACACTGTAGGCAATGGGAAAAACCTTAAAAAATCTTCTTCTCCAGATCCAGCAGGCAGAATCTTTTGATATTTGGTATGCAACATTGGAGGGTGGATCTGATTCAGGTTTGTTCAAACCGGCCCCCTGGGTTCATATTTGGGGTCAGTATAGGAGCCCGATTTCGAACTTACTGCATTTCAGGCAAATTTCTTAAAAAATCTTCTTCTCCAGATCCAGCAGACAGAATCTTTTGATATTTGGTATGCAACATTGTGGGGTGGATCTGATTCAAGTTTGTTCAAATCGGCCCCCTGGGTTTATATTTGGGCTCAGTATAGGAGCCCAAATTTGAACTTACTGCATTTCAGGCAAATTTCTTTGAAAATCTTCTTTTCCAGATCCAGCAGGCAGAATCTTTTGATATTTGGTATGCAACATTGTGGGGTGGATCTGATTCAAGTTTGTTCAAATCGGCCCCTTGGGTTTATATTTGGGCTCTGTATAGGAGCCCAAATTTGAACTTAGTGCATTTCAGGCAAATTGCTTTGAAAATCTTCTTCTCAAGATCCAGCAGGCAGAATCTTTTGATATTGGGTATGCAACATTGTGGGGTGGATCTGATTCAAGTTTGTTCAAATTGGCCCCTTGGGTTTATATTTGGGCTCAGTATAGGAGCCAAAATTTGAACTTAGTGCATTTCAGGCAAATTTCTTAAAAAATCTTCTCCAGATCCAGCAGACAGAATCTTTTGATATTTGGTATGCAACATTGTGGGGTGGATCTAATTCTATTTTGTTCAAATCGGCTCCCTAAATTCATATTTGGGCTCACTATAGAAGCTCGAATTTGAACTTAGTGCATTTCAGGCAAATTTCTTCAAAAATCTTCTTCTCCAGATCCTGCAGGCAGAATCTTTTGATATTTGGTATGCAACATTGTGGGGTGGATCTGATTCCAGTTTGTTCAAATCGGCCACCTGGATTCATATTTGGGCTCACTTTAGAAGCCCAAATTCGAACTTAGTGCATTTCAGGCAAATTTCTTTGAAAATCTTCTTCTCAAGATCCAGCAGGCAGAATCTTGTGATATTTGGTATGCAGCATCCTTAGGGGGGTGAGATTCAAGTTTGTTCAAGCCATGTCCCTAGGTCCATATTTGGGCTCAATGTGGGAGCTTGAATTGTAACTTTGTTCAAAATGAGGAATTTTCTTAAAAAATCTTCTTCTTCAGATCCAGCAGTCGGAATGGTTTGATATGTGGTGAGTAGCATCCTTGGGGGGGGGGGGGGGGAGGGGGGATTCAAGTGTGTTAAAGCCAAGTCCATGGGTCCATATTTGGGCTCCCTGTGGGAGCCCAAATTATAACTTAGTCAATATGAGGAATTTTTCTTCTTCAGATTCAGCAGTTGGAATGTTTTGATATTTGGCATGGAGCAACCTTAGGGGGCTGAGATTCAAGTTTGTTCAAGCCAAGTCCCTTGGTTCATATTTAGGCTCACTATGGGAGCCTGAATGACAACTTAGTTCAAAATGAGGAATTTTATTTAAAAATCTTCAGATCCAGCAGATGAATGCTTTTGATATTTTTTATGCAGCATCCTTAGGGGGGTAAGATTCAAGTTTGTTCAAGCCATGTCCCTAGGTCCATATTTGGGCTGATTGTGGGAGCTCGAATTGTAACTTGGTTCAAAATGAGGAATTTTCTTTAAAAATCTTCTTCTTCAGATCCAGCAGTCGGAATGTTTTGATATTTGGTGTGCAGAATCCTTAGGGGTGTGAGATTCAGGTTTGTTAAAGCCAAGTCCCTGGGTTCATATATGGGCTTCCTGTGGGAGCCCGAATTATGACTTAATTCAGTATGAGGAATATTCTCTAAAAATCTTTTTTTAGATCCACTGGTCAGAATATTTGGATATTTGGTTTCAGCTTTTCTTAGGAGGAGCAGATGCAACTTGTGGAAATCAATTCTCTGGGTTGCTATTTAGGCTACCATGTCAGGTGAGCGCCCTCAGGCCCCCTGGGGCCTCTTGTTTTATAAACTTATAAACTTCCATCTATACAACAGGTTGATTTGCACAGCATTCTTTAAACAACTGATCTCATTTTCTCATTGGTGTTTACTCCTAATTTTCATTCGTCGGATTTCACCGACTCTTTTTTTTTATTTTCATCGACGATTATAACCCATTTTGATTACTTTTTATCGACACAATAAAGAGCAAATAAATAAAAAAATCTGAAAGCTTGTTCATCTCAAAAGCCAAAAATGTACATATGGTTGGGAACATGCGATCTAACATCCAAAATAAGAAAATATATTTACTTGAAGGATACCACTTAACAAGTATTTTCTGAAAAATCACCGTGCCTGGTGGTGCTTTAATAATACAATCATAACTAAGGGTTGGTGAGTGTTCTATTCTGTCTGAAAGCCAATGCAGACGTCTTATTTCAAGCTTGCAAGACCAATATCTATGGCTGTGTGGAACGACAAACTTCATTTTTATCTTTATCATGCACATCATTATGAAAATATACTTACCACATTATCGATACATGTCTTTTTATGTAAATCCATTGTGCAAGTCCGCGATCGAATGGAGTCGAAAAAAGAATCTAAATAAGTTGGAATAGTAGGGCTATCATTTTATAATTAAGGCGGAAATTGAGGGGAAAAGAACGGAGGCCACCCAATACGACACGTGTTTGCAACCTATCGATATTGTTCAGGAGGTGTTGGATCACACAATGGAAAAAGTGTATTGTGTTGCTCCTGCAGAAGGTAATCTGCCAGTCAAAATTCTCCAGGACAAATACAACGAAGCCATGTGTTTCCCTGTACAGTTTCCCGATGGCAGTTCAACATTCAGTCATCTGAGAGAAAACAAACTAACATTACATCGATATTTTCTCTTCAGACTAATGAATGCTGACACACGTTTCTCAAGTGATATTACCTACTTGTTTTATGCTCAGTACATGAATGAATTACATCAGCTGATATCACAAGTGTCCATTGCACTGAGAAAGAAGATTCAGCGCATTAATGCTGAGAAAAATGTTACAGCGAAATGTCTAACTGATCCAGACTTCCTAAGAACTATCTTGAAAGAGGATACAAGTATATCAAGCCACTCAGAGGTGCACCACCCTATTGGCAATCGACACTGAATGATCTCTTTGCTATCCTTTGGTAACTTGGCAAGCCCACCTGGTTTTGCTCATTTTCATATGCCAATTTCCGATGGCCAGAAATGATCAATACTATTCCAAAACAGCAAGGAGGTTCACTTAACTATTCCGATCTAAGTTGGGCAGAGAAATGTGAACTTCTCAAGAAGGCCTCCGTAACATCGGTCAGAATGTTTGACCATAGGATTCGAACCTTTCTGAAGAAAATTATTCTTTCGGACGAACAGCCTGTAGGTAAAGTAAGTGACGATTTCTTTCGTGTGGGATTCCAACAAGCGGGTCGCCCGATGTCCACTGTTTCTTCTGAATCGAGAATGCACCTCAGATAAAGGCAGACTCATATGAAGATATGACAGATGTTGTCAACAGATATATAAACTGAAACCTACTAGATCAAGGATCTGAACCTGTACTGCACGAGAGTGTCAGTGGTGTACAGCAGCACAGCAAACAGCTCTCCAAAACATGTCAGAAGACATGAACTATATGCCGATTCAATCTCCCTCGCCCGCCATTTTGTGCAACATTCATTTGTCGCCCCAAAACTGCATTCGAAGACCTCCTCTGTCTCTCACATACTATTACAGCGAAAACAAGCTGTAAACTCATGAAAGGAAACCTTCTGTGAGCGTGATTACAGTACCTCAGAAGATGTGATGGATGCAGTTGGCGTCACCCGAGCATTCCAGGATGTCTCGAGCATCTTGTCAAGACGCACCTCAATTATTTTAGAAAGGCAACCAAAGGATGTGTGGATTAAAAATTATAATCCAACATTACTACAATCCTAGAATGCTAATTTGAACATACAGTTCACCACCGATGCTTATTCCTGCATCATGTATGTCGTTTCATACATTTCCAAGTCCGAGATCGGGGCAGTCTTAGAACTTGCAATCAAAGAAGCGGCAGAGGGCAGTTTGGATGCACATGAAACCATGAGGAAAATAGGCGGGATGTATTTTAATCACTGCGAAATGGGTTCCCAGGAAGCAGTTTATATAGCAGTTTCACCTGAAAGAATATTCTAGAAAGGTGCAATTCATTCCCGTTGGAAGAAATCCGATGAGGATGAGTCTACCACTATCGGTCATTCGATCACGGCAGGCTGAGTCAGAAGATGCCTGGTTTACAAGTTTGATCGACAAATACAAAGTCGGACCGGATACGGGAGATTTTTGTAGAATGTGTCTGGCAAGATTTTATTCAGTCTATAGGATCTTGTCTCGCTCTGAACTAAACAACACCAATCGTCAGTTTGTTGTCACCCTCTCTGCCGATTTGGGCAATGTGCTTAAACGGACCAGAAATGACTCCGCCATAATCAGATACTGCCAGTTCACTGCCGATACACAGCCTGAAGATTACTATGTCTCCCAATTGCAGTTGTTACTTCTACACAGAACGAATAACGATCTCATGCCAATACAGTATTTTTTCAATGGCTTTGGTCAATCTCCAACTCCTGTGGAAGATATAGTAACCAATAACGCTGACCCATTCAACAAACTGGAACACTATGCTGAGCAAAATATTGGCTTAACCTTTGCTGCTGGATTTGAAGAAGCGTGGGTTACAGTGTGTCCAGAAAGTGACGTTGAGCGACTTGAATGTGTAGAAAGCAGGATACCAGATGAGTCGATCAAAGAGAATCCAAACATTAGTAATATTCCTGATTTCTCGACAAACACAGAAGAGCCCTCTTACGAGGTTTTACAACCGCTCCTTACAAAACAGGATATATTAACAATGTTGAGATCTCTCAACAAGAAACAAAAAAGATGTTCTATTCTATAAGATAATATCTAGAGAGAAGACAGGGCAAGACCTGTAAACCATTTCATCTCTTTCTAACAGCTGGTGCATAAGGTATAAAGTCTCATCTGGTAAAAGGTATCCTCTATGAAGCACAAAGAACATTAGCCCCAATAATGCCAACACCAGACGCAATATCAATGTTGATATGCGCCCCTACTGGAACGACTGTGTTCAATGTTGGAGGAGCAACACTTCATTCAGCTCTGTGTATCAGCAGATGTATGAAAAACTGTACCCCTTTGGGGAGACAAAAATAAATGCTTTGAGGTCAAAACTGGGCAACTTGGACATTCCCATTATTGCTGCAATTTCCATGGTGGCACCTACTTTACTGAAACACATACATAATCTTTTGAGACAGATCAAACAAAGTCATGACCATGCCCCATTCGGTAATGTATCTGTAATTACTATTGGCGACTTCTAGCAGCTTCCCCCAGTATTTGGTAGGTACCTTGTTAAATCATCCTCGACATATTCCTTTAATCTCTGGGGAGAACATTTCAAAGTTGTGCAACTTACAGAGGTCATTAGACCAAGGGGCGATGCCGACTATGCATCCTTCCTCAATCGGATAAGAATAAAAAATAAAGGTAGATAGGCTGAGTGAGGAAGACATGCAAATTGCGCATTGATGTGAAAAGTACAACTTGCCAGAAGAACCCCTTCACATTTTTGCCAAGACCAACCATTGTAATGATCACAATAAATAAAATGCTGGAGCAACTTTGTACTTGCCTGTCAATTTTTCAAACGAAACCCTTGCACAGTTCGTTTATCTGAACAAATGTCTAGTGCAAACTCGTGTGAAGGGCTTCCAGCCAAATTGGTTGTAGCTGAAAATGCACGCGGAATGCTGCTAAAGAATCTGAACACTGGAGATGGATTCGTCAATAGAGTCATTAGCACAGTAAAGAGGATTGTCAGCGATGCTTCAAGCGAGGTTACTCGAATATTCGTGAAATTCGATCATCCGAGGGTAGGCACCAAAACATTAAGGAAACAAACAGAGAGAGAAGCTGTCATTTGGTTCACCAAACAAACTAAAAGCAATCAGGTGCGAAGACAGTTTCCTCTAAAACTGGCCTCGGGATGCACTGCAGATAAAGTGCGAGGGCTAACAATAAACCCGGTTGTAGTTTCCTTGAAAGATATATTTGCTACCGCGGGTGGTTATGTTGCACTTAGTAGAATAACCTCACAAATCACTCATTTCGAAGAACAAAATCATTACTGCCCAAGCAATGTTACAGAAGCTTTACAGCTCATGCAGCCATTTCCACTGACATACTCATTTGATGAACCAGCACTTGCACCTGGGGTCATAACAATAAAATTGCACAATACAAGGGTCTAATCCCACATATGGATGACCTGATGAGTGATTCATCAATGATCACAAACGATGTTACAGCTCTCGCGGAGACATGGTTAAACAATGACTATGGTTCATTTATTCCAGAGTTCAATTCCTATTTTCAGCTGAGAGCCAATTCTTACGATGACAGTGAAGATGTTTTCCAGAGACTGAAGAATTAAGCAAGGGGAGGTGCTGCCATTTATTGCAAACATCAGATAAATTTCACAGAGTACATAGGCATGACCAACGAAACAGAGTCTTAAATTGTGGTAACAGTGTTCAGAATACCGTCATATTAAGCCACACGATTTGGCTCGGCAACAACGTGTGCTCCTGACTGACCTATAGACCAAAGATTTTGCCCACATCATTATTTTGGGTGACTTCAATGAGGACATGTTTTCGGGGCCAAACCCGATTGATGATGTGGTCGAAACCTTTGGGTACAAAGAAATCGTCTCAGTCGCTACAACAATTTGGGGATAAACTTCAGTTTTTTATTGAATAAAGCATTTTTCGTGATGTTGTCCTACTAGGCCTCATATTACATGTTTGGTAGCATCGTGAGAAATATTTGATCTCAAAGCATCTACAGAAAGCAAACAATTTTCTCGGAAATTTACTTTCAACTTGGCAAACATTTGTGTCCCTTTACTTCTTTATAAAATGTGCAGCGTAACATCGTGTAGTGAGACAGGCATCACTCACTGTCTCATCTATGCAAGAGACTTTTGTTAAAGCCGTTCAGCTGCTTCTGGAGAAATTTAGAGCTTGGGTTCGTTAAATTAATCTTAAATGGTTTGTGTATATAGATCTATTGACGACATCGCATTTCATTCAAACAAGCTGCTGCAGTCATAAAAACATTGCCATTTATGGTGAAGTGTATGACGTAGTTGATAGTCACTAACGACTACCTCATTGGATGGGGCTAGGCTGCAAATATTACAAAGCAGGAAAAGTTCCGAAAACGTCTCCTCAATTATCAGTAAGTTCACAGAAAATATTGCCTTCGTACTTGCAATAACAGATTCCACAGATTTATCTTTCTGCTCGTGGTAAATGTTTTGTGTAGCTGACCCTCAGTGAGGATTGCCTCTCCACAGGATGCTACACAACAACTTACACAAAGCAAGCACCTTTCAAAACGACTGCACAGTCATCAGTGTAACGTTCTACTGGTGGTATACTTTGTTGCGTAGCTGATCGTCAGTGCGCTTTGCTTCGCTACCGGACGCTACTCAACAGGGGTTACAAAGCAGGAACATTTCTCAAATATATAAGTACTTATCCATCGACATGTATACGCATGGTATATCTTTGTTATGTAGGTGAACATCAGTGAGGATTGCCTCGCTACAGGATACTATACAACAAGGTTTACGAATGAGTAAAAGGTCCCAGTTACGTGCACAATTATGTTTTGGAGGAAGCATCTTCGTACGAATTGAATATTCTGATATTGCCATGTGACTTGATAATCACAAGGTCTGACAAATACCTATAAAATGTTCAATTCGTTCTGATATAATTTCTTCTGTGACTCAAACGAACGCAACCTAATTTCAATTCAAAACTATCATACTGTCGGAAAAATATCAAACAAATAAGTTCTGAAATAGAAACAGACGTCAATATTGTAAATGATATAGCTTGAATCAATAAAATTACAACGAGTGAGCGTAACCCCTTGAGAAGGATAGCAGTAGCTATAATATTCTTTGGTATTTTATGTCAACAAGACTGTATTTTTAACAACTAAAAGGATGTTTTCGTTTATATTGTCTGAGTTTCCTTTTTTCTGAAATCTGAGTCGCTCATAGCTACCAACAGATTGTATAACAAACTCCCATCTCAAAAGTCTTGCCTCTTTTGTGTTGTCTGTAATTATCGTTTGGACATTTTCAACGATCCAGAATATAATATACACAGCATGTTGGTCCACATTCGTTTCACCCTTGTTGTTTCCTACATACGTCATTTTATTCAAAAATATTCTATTCCTTTTCGACAGTATTCCAGTTTTCCATGAAATCATTTAATTATTTTTCGATCTCAAACGTTCATAAATTCCTTTTCTTCTGGTGTATGATCACATTTCCTCATACATACTCTGCTGATTGTTGTTTTTTCTACTTACTGCGTCGGCCTGTTTGAATGTATTTCAGGTTCTTGGGGTGCGTACTGTTCAAATGTTTCAACTTTGGCCAAAATTTCTCACTGCAAACCAACAAACTTATTTTGTTTTATTTATTTTACCTCTCTCGCCACGATATAGCCTTAGGTGCTGATGTGACGTTAAGCACCAATAACTAAATAAATGTATTTTACCCATCTTATTTAACAGGACATATGCCGTTGAAAATGAAAGGAATGCCAGTTAGGATAGTCAGCAATATCGTCTTATACTCATTTATTTATTCCTTCCATTTTAGCATGGAATCATATTATTGCCAAGATATACCTTTAGTTGCCGATATAACACTAACAACCAAAACAAAAAAATGAAAAAAATAACATGTGCGCAAAGTTCATGCCCATTTCTTGTGTCCTGGCTCAGTTGTGGCAAAATGCAGTTTTTGAATATTGCTCATGTTAGCGCCATGATTCAGCCTTTGGTGGTGATGTGGCGCTAAACATCACCAAAATAAATATTTGAATCTTCATTTATCGATTGAGTTCTCAGCTCAGAAGATTATATATTTCAGTCATTCCTCCAGAAATAAGAATTGTCAACACATATCTGATGTACTGTGCCTTGCATATGTAACCGGGTCTCATCCACATTTCCTTGTCATTTATCCTTCTTACCATCCATCACTTTGCAACTTCTGACACCGACAACTTTTATTATTTTTAATTCTGTGTTTTTGTCGTTAACCAATGATAAATTTAAAAACTTCCAAAAAAGAAATAAATTGAAAAAAAATAAAAAATTAAAAAAAAAACTCAAGGGGTAAGTTTCATCTGTTTGACCTTCCTTACTGAGCGGGTCCCCGGGTGGCGGATAGGGGAACGATACAGGTTAACTGTGATATACACAAATAAGAAGCACTGGACGAATGGTACATCGTTGTAGGCTCAGACACTTTGGGGTCTATGTGTATACCCTGAAGGGAGACAAGAATGGTACCACGAGAAACGTTATCTTTATGCTATATTGAAAAGCGAAACCCTCTACGGATAAGGACTTGCAATACTTTATTTCTTTATTTGGCCTAGAGGTTAATAGAAATAGTTCTGTGAAGATCATTTGACCAAACACCAAGTACAGAACTTCTAGCCAAATTCGTTCTTGCTGAAAAGATTTCTCATCCCAAACTCGCTGTATTCCAGTGTTGCTGTCGACCTTCACTACACTTCTGTGTTCCGTTAGTTGCTTTTCTCAGTGTGACTCCCTATTGACACTGTGTAACACCTTTTCGAAGTCAACAAGGTTCACATATATCGATATTTATCGATGTGTTCCATTCATATACCTGCCCTATGATCGTAAGAAACACGCAGATGTTATAAACACACGACCTGTTCCTTCTCTTACTAAACTTCTCCTGTCTCCTCTGAAATGTATCTGCCTTCTCATTCATTCGATCTAATAAGATGCGTGTTAATATTTTTCCAGGCACAAACAGTAAGTGTGTAGCTCTCTGGTTACTCCATTTTCTTACTTTACCCTCTCAGTCAGTTTTACGATGGTTGCTTGTTTACACTCACTCGGAATGTTTTCTTCCTCTCAGATCTTTTTTAAAAAAAATCGTTGAACTTCTACCAATAACTTTCCCATTTGCATTTAACATTCCTGCTGCTATTCGACGTGCCGTGTTGTTTTGTCAGCTACCTTAGTGCTTTGTGTCCTCATCGGTAATGTTGATGTAAAGTTTCAGTTGCTTCTGCCTCGTCCCTGATCTCACTCTAGCGTTCGCGATCACTTAACTATTTCATTGAAATACTTTTTCCATTCATCAAGTTTTTCCTTTTCTTTTATAAGTTCATACTCTTTGTCTTGCACGTTGGAGCATCTGTTTTGGTGTTGTCCCCTGACATTCTTTGTAATCACACACAATGATTTTAGATCACCATCCTTTCCGTCGCATTTACGTGCTGTTCAACACAGATGTTCGTCTCTGTCTTTGTCCAACCTTTAACCACTCTATCTATTATCCTGTGTTGCCTTCTTGTTGTTTCACCTACTTACTTCTCAGTGGGTAAAGAGTTGTCCTCTCACTGCAAGATTCTTTCCCAGTGTATTACTATTTTTTTACATTAACGTCTGTAACAAAAATACAGTGGTTATTGTAAGTTCAGCATTTTATTCTCAAGTATGTCTATTTTGTCTGTCAAATTATCATTTTTGTGCAAATATTTATATGAGATCAGTAACACCCAAACCATACGTAACAGCTGCACTGTTAGAACAGTTGTAAATAAAAATTATCTTCCAAAACATTCATCTTGTATTTTATCATGTTAACTGTATTTCATGGAATGCCATGCGTTTTGATATGTCACACACTGACTCCCAATCGACACTGTGTAACATCTTTTCGAAGTCAATAATGTTCATATATATTGATGTGTTATATTCGTATCCCTGTCCATTAATCACAAGTAACACTGAGATGTTATCAACACACCATCTCTTCCTTCTCTTCTTAAAACTTAACTCTTTCCTCCGATATTTATTTGCCTTCTTCATTCCATCTAATATGATGCGTTTTAATATTGTTCCAATCACAGACAGTAAGTAAATTTATAGCTCTGTCCTAGGTCACCCCTTTTAGTCATGTTTTTCGATGATTCGTTCTTTTCACTTACACAGAATGTTCTCTGTCTCCAAGATCTTTTTTTTTAAAAAATCGTTTAAAGTTCTCCCACTAAATTCGGCATTTGCCTTCTGCTGGTATTTTGTCTATTCGTCCTGTCTTGTTTTTTTTTCAGCTTCCTTGTTGTCTTCTCTCTATCGCAATCAGTTATATTGGTGTAAAGTTACACTTTTGTCTCATCGTTAACCTTACTATGGCGTTTGCATTTACATATCTATTTCATTCAAATACTCTTTCCATTTACAAAGCTATTCCTTTTTCTTTATATTAAGTTCATAACCCTTGTCTTTCACATTGAAGGATCTGGTTTCATGTCCGCCGAAATTCTTTGTAATCCCACATAATTATTTGAAACCCGCATTCTTTCTTTTATATTTTCGTGGTCTTCAACATACTTTTTCGTATCTGCCTTTGAACCCAGCTTTAACCAGTCTATCTATAGTCCTGTATTGCACTTTTGTTGTTTTGCTTACCTCTCAATATTATGCATTTTGCTCTCAGATGTCCTTTCACTGCAAAATCCTTTCGAAATGTATTCTTGCTTTTTCCATTAACGTCTGTGACGTAAACACAGTAGTACGTTCAGTCACATTTTATTATAATTTCAGCATTATATCCCTAATTACGTCTATTTTTTTCTGTCAAATTATCATTTTTTGTGCAAATATTTAAACGATACGTAAAACCCGAACCATGCGCAACAGCTCTGCTATAAGAACAGTTGTAAAAATTAGAGTTATTCCAGAAACATTCACCGTTCAAGCAACAGTTTTTATCAGAAGTATTATGAGTTTTGGCATTATGAGTGAGCAAAAACTTGAAAAAATATTTGCAGAAAGCTTGGGAAGAAGATGATTATGCAAATGGTAGAAGTACATATTTTATCTCCACTAAAATGGGTTCATATTTGAAAAAATCGCATGTTAGTGAACTCGTCTTTGAATCTTCAATAGAAAGGTGGTGTAAAAGTGGCGCGACAACTCAACAGCATTTAAATTATACTGAGATGAAATTTCACAAACTGGGTTCATCTCAAAAGACAAGAATGTACATATGGTTGAGAACATGTGATCTAACATCTAAAATGGGGAAATATATTTATCAGGAGGATACCCCCGAACAAGCAGTTACAGGTGTGATTTTTTTTATTTCAGTCAAATTGTCAGTTCAGTGCATCAGTTTCCAAATGAAGCCCTGGGATTTAAGTGTATTCCACCTATGTAAATTGTCCGATGTAATCGTTCTAAAGGCCACAATTTGCTTGAACAGTTTACAGAGGAAGATAATGAATTACAAAGAGGGATAGATTCACTAAATGCATGGATATGCTCTTATAACAGCGGAAACAAATTAATTTCAATCTCTGTTTGGATAGTGTCCATCCCTCATCAACACTTGTGCGTGTTTGGTTGAACTGGGTTGTGGAATCTATGATAGACTAATATCTCACACTTGTAATACTCGTACAGAAAATGCAAAAGTCCGTACAATGACATTATTGTATGTTTAACTTACTGCTCCATTCGTTGTATATAGTCATGCTATGCAGTCAAACAACCCGTCGGCATGCTGATGACAGCATTATTACTTTCTTATGTTAACGGAACTTTCCATTAACAAGCAAAACTCATTCGATAATTTCCCATAAGACATTGTCGATTATTGTGGTATACTACTAGTCATATGCATTCCATTCCCTTCGATATAATGTCTTAATACTACTATGATGTGTCGTCCTCAAGAAGTCCAACTGCCTGTTGCTATTACTCCTGTTTAAAATAAGCATTTAAGAGATGGAAGTTTGGGACATCCTTGTGTTGGTGGTTCTCCATACTGTCACCGTGTATTCAAAATCAACCATTTATATAAATTTTTAAATTAATTTTTATTCTTTTAAACTAGACTCTTCAAGTCTAAAACTCATCAGGTTGGTTTATACGTTTTCACTTGTCTTTTATCCTCACTCATTTCTACCTAGACCACTCCTGTCTTTGTGCATTTCTGTTCTGATTATTTCCGGTTTTTATTCATTCTTTTTACTTCATAATTAACAGTTTACTTTCTGACGCATTCTCGTCACGATGTAGCTTTAGCCGCCGATGTGCCCTAAAATACAAATAAATAAATAACCCCCCCCCCCCCCTTCAAATTAATTCAGGGGATATAACCGTGGCACTGTCTGTGCGTCTGTAGACAGAGTTGATTTCCAGTATATAACTAAAATTCCCTTGGACGACTGACATAAAACTTGGCATATGGGTTAGGTATACTATCGTATCTGCTCAAATGTATTACTCACGAAATCAAGTTGATCCATTTTCAGGGACGTCAGCGTTTGCATCTTAATAATATGGTATTATATCCACAACTTCCATCATTTCTATAAAATTGTGTTTCAAGTTGTGTTTCGTATGGTCGCATCTCAAGCAATTTGAACCTGTCCAGTAATTTTGTCCAAATAAGCATTTAATGATGATGCGTTTTCAAGTACTTTTAACTGCAAAAAATTGTAAAATCACAAAGGAAATAGGATTATACACCTGGCGACGGTGTACAAAAGCGAAAACCAAGTTAAAAAAATATACCAATCAAGATGAGTCGAAGCAGAAAGTCAAGTTGCATGAGGTGTACCACACATGATGATTGGAGAGGAAAATTTGAAAATGCAAGGAAAAGAAACAAGCCAAAAAGAAATGCTTTTATAAGAACAGTGAGACTACTTACCGAGAACAAAAAAGAATAATATTTAAAGATGAAAGTAAATGTTTATTACCGAGAAGACACAGCTCACCGAGAACAAGATTATGACTGTCAATTAACACTGACAGCATATAAATTTATGTGATAAATCACTTCTTGTTCTCGATAAGTAGTCTCTTCTCGGTGTGAATGAGATTAAATAATTTCCATCACCATAGACTTTGACCAGTTTAAATCTGTTTTAGTTTTTTTTCACATAATACAGAAACTCAATTCCCATCGCCATTTACTTGCAAGTCACAGACTTGGCTGGTTTAAAATTGTCTGTTCTGTTGTCACCTATACCGGTACTCATTTCTTTTTGTAAATGGACACTCTATAGTGTTCAGTTAATGGTGCCAGCTGTCCCTGTCTTAGGTTGTCCCATGATTGGAATCTTACCCGTCATGGGAACCAGACATGTGTCACCTATACTCACTGATTTTGAAAGTGGACACTAAATAGTGTTCAGTAAATGGTGCCAGCTGTCCCTGTCTCAGGTTGTTCCATAATTGGAATATTTCCCATCATCGGAAACAGACATTGTTGTTTGTCTAAAATATGGGTATATTGCTGTTGCCTGCCCAAAGAACTGAGGTAAGGTGGGGTCATCTGGAACCAATCCGGGGGATGGAACACCGTATTCAATGTTCCGATTCACACATCAATAGACCCATTTTTCGTAGGATACACCGACTTGATTGGTCGACCAATCATTATCGAAGCACCGCGCATTGTTGAGACCGAGCTGACACAAAACCTATCACCACAGGCATGGCTGGTTTAAAATTGTTTGGTTACTAATATTATATTTTATATAATATAGAGTACATTTTTCCTCAAAACGCTAACAATAAACTTTCATTTGCATCTTTAAATATTATTTTGTTTTGTTCAAACGTAAGTAGTCTATTCTCGGTTCAGCGCCGAATTCGGAGGTTTATCACATAGACATGTCTACTTTAAAATTAGTTCGTTACTAGTTGTTTACATAAACAGAGTACCTATATGCGTTTCGGCCGCGAATATGAAATTGATAATAATCCCCATCACCATTGACTTAGCTGGTCTGAATTTGACTTTTGTTATTTTTACACAATATAGAGCACCTATATGCTAAAAAATAATATTTATTTTAAACACCTGTTTCAGAACCAAGTTGGGTCAAATTTTCGCACATTATACAGGAGAACAGGACGGAATATGCGGGGTTTACGACGAACGACTGCGTTAACACTACTTATCTCGATGACTGTACTGCTGATTGTGAGCAAAATTGTTCTATGTAGTAAATTGTTGTGTTGCCACATATGTGACAGAAAAATTCTCATTTCAAGTGAACCTGTCGATGCCGTCGTAAACAACTTGAAACTTGCACCATCTGAATGTCCTGGACTGGAATGGCACTTCATATCGCTGCATCTCCCCTTTATTAAAATGGTGACATCACCGAAAGGGGACAGCATGGCGTTATCGGTTCCGTAGTTTCAGTACCATCAGATATTGCCCGAACAATGGATACATTGTTTTATCGCCAGGATCCAAATAAGTTGATCCAAGTGACACTTGAAAGGAAATTGTCATTTCAACATCACTCTGTTAGTGTCGATAAGATTAAAACACCATTAAAGCTGCCGAAAGAACACAATCGACACGATGAGGGGAGTGACAATCACCACAGAAACATTTTAACTGTCACATTTCAGAACACGAAGGAAATAATCAATTAAAAATTTAAACAGGATAGCCAGCGGGATAACACATATCGCTATGAAGGAACAGAACTTAAGGGCATATAATATGACACCTTCTGCAACCAATTGGTGTTGTGCAGGAGCGGTTGGATCACACAATGGAGAGAGCATGTTATTTTGCTTCTGCAGAAGGTACTCGAATCTGCCAATCACAATTCTGCAGGACAAATGCAACGAAACTAATGATTTTCTTGTACAGTTTCCTGGTGGCAATTGTATATTCAGGCATGTGATAGGAAACATGCTAACTTTACATCGATATTTTCTCTCAGGACTGACGGATGCTAACATCCGTTTCTCAATTGATATCTCCTACTTGACTTATGCCCTGCACACGAATGAATTACATCTCGTGATATCGCAAGTGTCTATTGTGCCGAGAAAGGGAACTCGGCGCCATATTGTTGGTGAAGTTGTTACAGCGGAAACTCGAACTGATCCACACTTCCTAAGAGCTATATCTCGAAAGAGTATAAGGCCTTCAAGTACCTGAAGCCGATCAGAGGTACTCCACCCTATTGGCAATCGAGATTGAAGAATTTGTTTGCCATGCTTCAGCATCTTGGCAAACCCTCCTGGGTTTGCTCATTTTCATTTGTCGAATTCCGTTGGCTGAAAATGATCAATACTATTCTAAAACAGCAGTGACCCTGTGAGAATGGCCATAATGTTTCACCTTAGGTTCCGTCCGAACCATTTTGAAGAAAATTATTCTTGGCTGAAAAACTATATTGACCATATGTATTAATGTATCTAGTTTTATGAAAGCTCACTATGTATACTTGTTATTGCATGGAGCAGAAAAGGGAACTTCAGTAGGGTGCAATAACGTGTGTCCCATACCTTTTGTCAACCAATATCTGACAACAAAACGATAGATGTTTAAATCAACATTTTCATTTTTTTAAAGATTGTGGAGTCCGCCACTTGAATCTGATTCGATAAAAGAAAACCTTCAATCATATAATCCCCCTTGACATCTCAGAAAACCAATTTTTATTTTAGACGTTGCTTCTTACACAATGTCGAAGACAAATTATTTGAACTTTAAACTAAATATGCTAAATTAAAGTCCAAGCATGGTGGATATACATTTCTCTACACGGGTGGATCTAAAGATGGTAATAAAGTATCATCAGCTGTTGTTACTGGAATACCAAATAAAAATTATATTTTTACACCTGAAGTTAACGATTTTCAACTTGATCTTGAACGCATCGATAATCTCCCGAGAAGGAAGTCGTTTATGTTTTCCGACTCTCTTTCCTCTTTGCTAGCGTAAAGAACTCTCTCATTTTGGAGCTTTGTGAAAAGCTGACTACTCCACGTCGGACCGATATATGTTTTGCTGGTAACCTCGTCATTATCTCTGATAACATCGGGCCAGGCAGTGCTGCGAAACGGACTTTAATCAAGCAAATCACTAATTTTACAATTCCTTTTAGTGATTGTAAATCATATATCGGTAACTACACCATATCTATATGGTAAGCGGGATGGAACGACAATTAACAACCTCTATCATTTACGAACAACTGTTACAGATAAGTGTCCGTCTCGAAACCTTTCTAGGATTCTGACACCATGTTATAATCCGTCATATAAGAATTAAACATTCCGTCATGTTACACAGTAATATGCAACTAGAATGTGTTCCATGTCAGCAGGACTTGACAGTGGGGTACATTTGTTTGCACTGTACAGATTTTAATCTTGTCACACGGGAGAATTTTAATGTAGCGGCTCTGCGAGATTCTTTTACATTGCACTGATTTTAACAATGTCAGAGGGCAATATTTCACTGTTGGATCTCTAAAAGATCTATTTTATCATACGAGCCTGCAAAAAGTTCTGCTAAATTTGAAATTAATCAACCTTTTTAATAAGTTTTAATTTTTTGTAGTCTTTTAAACTAGACATTTCAACTCATAAATTGAACAGGTTGATTTTTAAGGTAAACACATTCCTTGTGTCACCACTCATTACTTTTACTGTTCATACAAGTCTTTGCCATTTCTATTGTAATTATTTTATATTTTCATTCAGTCATTTTACTTCATATTTAACTTGTTTACTTTTAATGCTTCTCGCCACGATATAGCCTTGGCTTCAAGCACCAATAAATCAATAATTTTGTTTTTCATAACTGTGTTCACGCCTTAGTTTTATTCTTCATAGTAATCAACTTCGTTTTATTTATTTCACGGAAGATAATGATATAATTTAGACCGCATACTTTTCATTGCCACTATGTAGCCTTAGCTGATGATGTGGCGTTAAACACCAATAAATAAATAGAACACATACTTTTGATCGCCATGATATAGCTTTAGCTGCTGATGTAACTTTAAGCACCAGTAAATAAATAGATAACTGTCTCACTGGGGCCATGTTATAGTGTCTCAGTTTTTGGTACTTTAAAGTTTTCCAAGCAATATTCAGGACATGTTTTCCTTGAACGAAGAACGGAAGAAGAGTGTAAACATGACATGATCTGCTGGCAGTAGTCATAACCACACCCATCTAGTTATTATTATTATTATTATTATTATGTCACGGTGCGTTTTAACCTAATGTTGAAGAGAGGCAGAGTCACCTTGTCTGTCTCACTACATAAGGTAGGAGAAGACTGGGTTGTAGTAATTTATAATATATTATTATCACTTTATAGGGCACTCCCTGGCGAATATTTTCATTTTGGGGGGCTGTTTGGGGGGCTGCACAAAACTCATGTTTCCTTTCACATCCGGGTTCCCGGGCAATAATGAAAAATTCCTTTCAATATGGCCCGGCGGCCCGCATATCCCCGGATGTAGGGGAGGTAACACTGCTTTGAGTTTGAATATTTGGAGAAGAGAGATGTGATGGCGGAATTTTGTGATCTTTGGCGTGAAAGAATTAAGATATACATTCGCATTTAAGGCATGAGTTAGTTGCTGACAATGATTGTGTGGGAATTTCACACATCAACTACATTGAAAAATGATAATAATGAGCAATCATAAGTGCTAGGCATTCAATTTATCAGCGTGGGAAGCGACCAGGTAAAAACCACAAACGCACGACACGCCGAGGTAAGTAAAATTTTCAATTTTTAAACATATTATTCACAGGTGAACCAGGGCCTTAAATACTGTGAAAATATTTGTAATACTTCCGGAAAAAATTCCGATTTATGATTTTATAAGATTTGGTGTGGAAACGTTGATAGTTTTGACATAAAAAATCGCGGAGTTTAAAATTTCCTAATCTCGTGTACAACAAATGACTTTCGGTGCTTGTTTGCGTTGGGCGTCAACTGATTAATCACGTGACAATACTTAGCTAAAAATACCGTGTTGATATACGGACGACACGCGTCAATTTTCAATAAATTTCAGCGTTCATTTTTTCAAAATGTCACAATCGAGTGAGTTAGGGGAAGACGATTTGGAAAACATGGAGAAAAGTTCAGTGCCTCACAACACAGCACTCGCTACAAAGTATGGAGTAAAAAAGTTTCAAGACTGGTTGGAAAAAAAAACAAAAAAACTTGTGACTTTTGTGATAATAATACAAATAACATTATTTTTTACGGGCGTTATGGTTCAATGGTTCATTAACGGCCCTACGAAAATGATTAACAGCCCTTGGGCCTATTAGTGGCCCTCGACTTCGTCTCGGACCACTAATTTACCCTTGGGCTGTTAATCATTTTCATAGGGCCGTTAGTGAACCATAACGCCCTCAAAAATAATGTTATTGTATAATTATAATTTATAATCATTAAATTATAATTCAAAATCATTCTTCTATTTTTGTTCTAATTTTGTTCTTTTTGTTCTCTTCCTGTTCTTTTTTCTCCTTTATATACGAATTTTATTTATATGTTTTTGTACTATGATATTACACTCTTAAAATGTAACGTTCATGTTCTGGGAGTGGAGAGTTTCTAGTGATAAGAACTAGTTCTCCTATCCCATTCGCAAATTTAATGCGAATAAATACAGAGTAATCTCTTGACTGGACTGGTTACGTGAAATAATTCATGAGAGGTGAGGGACGTTGTACAAACACGAGTGCGCGAATGTGCAAGAGAGTTTTACAATATAGTCCCTCGCCTCGAATGAACTATTTCACGTAACCAGTCCACTTAAGCGATTACTCTGTTTTTTACTTTTCATTATTAACGATAATTATATTATTTAACCCTTTACCTAATGTAACGGTCAAAAACGGCCAGCGCTATTCTCAAAACTCGCCAATTAATTTTCATTATTTTTTAATTTTTCGTTTCTAAAACATAGGTTATGACCCCTGATTGGAACGAGCTCGTTGAGCTCGTTCCAATGAGGGGTAATAACCTATGTTTTTGAGACAAAAAATGAAAATAATAGTTATTCTAGAGATTTGTTTTTGCAAGTGTCGTCTGCTTTTCATGTTAGGTAAAGGGTTAAAAAAAGCCAAAAAAACAAAAACAAAACAAAAACAATGAAGTCCCCATTACACACACGGCAAAGCGTCTTCGTTTGCGCGCACGGATACATGATCTAATTGTTGATTGCATAATTCACTTGTGAAGTTATCGTTTATAATCAAACCTGGAAATCCCAATAAATCACACTTTTGAAAATAATAAAATATGTTTAAACTAAACGGGGTCCTTCCACAACCACTGTTTTTTAATGAATGTATAAAAACAAATAATAAACACTTCATCTTTTGAGACTAGAGTTCTTTCAATGAATTAAAGCGCATTTATGACCTTCATATACCTTTCACCACATATTTAAATGCGGTGAATGCTATACCAATGTCATGGAACGTTGCAATATACAATAGTAGGTAACCGGAACATATCGAAGATTCATTTATTAATTGTATTCGATCTGGTATTAAGGTAAACCGTCATTTCCTATCTAAACAAAAATCGAATACCCTATTAAATGAAAAAAATGGCAATAATGAGTGGCATTATCTTCACATGCAAACTTTTCAGGCAACAGATGATATTTGTCGACAAAGATTACAATACCATATAGAATCATACACAATCTCTAAATTGTCCAAATGTGGGTTATGGGAAACGGAGCTCTGAACTTTCTGTGGAAATACCAGCGAAACAATTTTACATCTATTCTTACAATGTCTTTACTCGAAAATCTTTTATTAAGATTGATAGAAAAATTTAATCTTAAAACATGTTCAAAATTCCGGGTAAGTATAAACATGAGAGATATTCTTCTAGGTCCCATATCTCTGAAGGATTCTCCAAATATCTGGAGAACAAGTTTGGTAATATACAAAAGATACATTTATATATGTAGGTGAAATAAAACCATGTTCCTACTTTACTGGTTTAATGGGAGAGATCAACTCCTACAGAGCGCTTGAATTTTATTCACAATATATGTAAACAATCGGCTGGGCGGAAAGTAGGAAAGTATTAGGAAACAATGTCACTGGACTGATGTCCTACAATGAAGATACTCTTGTAATGTTCAAATATATCGTCTCCTGAGTTCCAATGTGTTCTATGTGCCAGCAGGCACATCGAACACATTGGAACTCAAGAGGCAATATACTGAGTCAAAAAAGAAATTATAATAGAAACACATGCGAAAAAATAGCATAACGGATGAAATATAATAGTTCTAATGTTGCATGTTTGTGGACAAGAAGTCGTGCAAAGAGTTTAATGACATTTTGTTGTTGTCCATAGAACCGTATAAATTTTACTACGGATTTCAAAATAGCACGAGCAACCCAAGAAAGTCAAATTGAATGGGTGACCGACGATTTTCTTTGTGCTATGTTGTGCTATAGAGCCTGGGTTATTGAGAAAACACGCCAGATTTTGTCTTCTGACATTTTAAAAAATGTTAGTTAACCGAAAATCAGAGGTTGCATACCCTTGGTATGCATGAGGCTGGGATACCTCCAGATAAGCTCACTGCTGAGTTCGAAGTCACTGTTGCTTCTATTTACCGTCTCAATTGGAAGGTATAGAACCACTGGATCTACTGCCGACCAACAGCTTTCAAGTCGCCCAAGAGTTGGGATTAAAGTTGATAATACTATAAACATTACACCTCAAAGTTTATTATACTTTTTTTTTGTCTCAGTATATATATACGGAGTCAAACAAGAATGTATAATAGAAAGAAATGTGAAAAATAGCATAAAGGATGAAATATAATAGTTCTGATGTTGCATGTTTGTGGACAAGAAGTCGTGCAAAGAGTTTAATGACATGCTATTGTTGCCTACCCAGCCGTATAAATTGTGCTACGGATCTCAAAATAGCACGTGCTACCCGAGAATGTCAATTGAATGGGTGACGGACGATTTTCTTTGTGTTATGTTGTGGTAGAGCGTCCGGGTTATTGAGAAAACACGCTAGTTTTTGTCTTCCGACATTTTAAAAAATGCCAAGGTTAACCGAAAATCAGAGGATGCGTGCCATTGGTATGCATGAGGCTGGGATACCTCCAGATGAGCTCGCTGCTGAGTTCGGAGTAACTGTGGCCACTATTTACCGTTTCATTGGAAGGTATAGGACCACTCGACCTACTGCCGACCGACCGCGTTGAGGTTGACCAAGAGTTACGACCCATGCACAAGACCGACACATCAGAACGTCTCCCTTGCGGGATCGCTTCTTTCCGGCGACGAGGACTGCAGCAATTACTCCTGGTAGAACTAACAATAGAATAAGTGTACAAACTGTCCGCAACAGACTCGCTGAACACGGCATCCGAAGTAGGCGTCCATACCAAGGACCAATCCTTACCCAACGTCATCGTACCGTCAGAATGGAATGGGTACGTCAGCGCGTTCGGTGGACTCAGCAGCTTTGGAGCACAGTTCTTTTTAGTGATGAATCACAATTTTGTCTACGGCGCGCTTATGGTAGGGCAAGGGTGTATCTCTGACGAGGAGAACGGTTTTCTGATGCTTGCGTGCGGGGATGTTTCGGTGGGGGTAGTGTAATGGTTTGGGCAGGAATTTACCTTGTTTGCACCATCGAACGCAGTTGATCTTCATCGATGGTAATCTGAATGGACAGCGATATAGGGACGAAATTCTTAACGCTGTTGTTGTCCCGTTGTTCAACGCTAACGTCGGATTGCAGTTATTCCAGCAAGACAATGCCCGATGTAACGTGGCGCGTATCTGTCGTGACTTTCTTGAGGAGCAGAGCATCGAACTTCTTCCCTGGCCCCTACGTTCGCCAGATTGTCGCCAATCGAGCATTTTTGGGATCAACTGGACCGTCGGGTACGACTTCATGATCTTCTGACGTTAGGCGATTACGTAATGTTATAAGGCAGGAGTGGAACGCATTACCACAGGGTGACGTCCAGAGACTTATCAGGTCTATGTGCCGTCGATATCTTGCCATCCAAGAGGAAAACGGTGGACACACATACACGCTATTGACTGCCTGCGTGAACTTTTCATTTCACAGCATGTTTGAATTGCGAAGTCCTGACGTGACGCTGGCAACAGTAAGAATATGAAATTATGCAAATTCATACAGCTAGACTCGAAATATGAATTTACAATAATTTGTTTGGGATGAAAGTCGGTAATACTATAAAAGTTGCTCCTCAAAGTTTATTATACTTTCTTTTTTGACTCAGTATATATATATATTTGTCCCTCCCTATATCCGATACATTTTATCTTTTGATTGGTCAGAATGCCTTGGACAAATAGCCATGGCAAAGGGTGCGCCCTATAACCAAGGTATATGAGAGCGAGCAACATCCGGTGTATAAGCGCAGGCGACGCATCGGTGGTATATGGTTTCAATGAAAGCTTTTCGCTTCTGCTCGCCTCATTATAAACCTCGAACCAAAAACCCCGAAAATAGTCACAAATATCAGAATGCTGACAATACAATTATAAAAATAAAATAAGAGCAAATAATTCGTCCCCTCAGTACCAATGTGTTCTATGTGCCAGTAGGCACATATAACACATTGGAACTCAGGGGACGACATGTCAACAAAATACTGTTTAGTCGTTTCCAAAACGGCCCAAGGGATGTAACTCTTATCTCTTGTCTTCTACAAGTATAAAAACAAAATTATTATCACGAATTTGGTCCAAATGATTGTGGAGCTGAGAAATGCGTCCACAAATTTATTTCCACTAAGTTGTATTTTGTTTCAAACGGGACAAAACCGTTATCTCCGCCAACATGTATGGTATATGGAGATTTAATACCCGGATGTCTCTTTTAAACACCTCGCCTGGGGCTCGGTGTTTAAAACCCGACATCCAGGTATTAAATCTCCATATCCCATACATGTTGGCGGATATAACTTCTAGTATTTATCTGTTGCTTTATTGTACGCAAACTGTACTTTTATATATTTAGGTTTATATGTTGTTCAAAATATCTTCCAAATGAATTTATGTCAATAAAAAAATGCTAAAGAAAGAGAATACTAATCCAACTTTCAAACCAATTGGGAAAAAATATGAAAAAGTCAGCTTCTCTATTTTTGTACTTCTTTACAAGGAAACGCCCGAAGTCTGCGAAATGATGCGCACATCGATGATGCAACTTCGCTAACATTTGGATATTTAATTTTTTATATGAAATGTCCATATATTTAGTGTTAAATTTACAGGCAACTTTAGAACATTGAGGGGAGATAACTTACCTGTAACATATCTTCCGTTGACGAGCATTGTCAGCCACGGTGTTTATGTGAGATGGTAAAGGTGCGGATGTGTGTTGATGTGTGTTTACGTGTATGTAGTGTGGTACTATATTATCACAAGCTGCAAATGTAAACAAGTCTAGATGCATTTGGCTCAAGGATTTCCCCTTCGTCCAGGCTGCTTTTTTTCTCTTACGTTAACCCTTTATCCTAACATGAAATGCAAATACAAATAAAATGCTTGAATCACTATTTTTTCATTTTTTATCACAAATACATAGCTTATGACCCCCTCAGCGGAACGAGCAGAACGAGCTCGTTACAATTAGGGATCATAAGCTATGTTTTGGTGATAAAAAATGAAAAAAATAATGAAAATTGGATAGTACAGCACAGTCGCCGTGGGCAGTCACTTTTCCACATGTCCACAGTGGGCGCCCACTGATTTTCCACAGAAATAAGTTTGATACCAATTTCTGTGGGCATGTAGTTCTGTGGGCAAAAGCCTGTGGACTTCTGTGGAAAAGATTACTGAACGATGATAATGCCGGGCAGCAGTGTCCACATAATTATTCCGAAACACGTCTGCCCACAGAAATGTAACTGGAAGTAATTTTTAACACGTCTTGATAGAATATGACTCTGATTAAAGATATTTATTTCTTCATCATTTCAATTTGCAAGCACAGGTATATGGTCATTTTTGTATTTACAAAAAGGAAAAAATTGATAACTTGTTAAAATTACGTCACATTTTCTCAATCTGAAAAGTGAATAGCACAACCCACACTGTGAAAACAAGACATACAGTGACAAACCCATGCCGATTGCGAACGAGTGCTTTGAAAAAAATGTGTACAAAACGAAAAAAATAGTTGAAAATAAAAGAGTCCACCTGCGAATATCGCTGGTATGCAATTATGTATTGATATGATCTTTCTGTTAACCGAATCTGATTTTCGATCGACTGTTGAACAATTCGTTCGCTTTCGTTGACAACTCTAAGCTCGGGCGGGAAGGGGAACATTCGGCTTCTAGAATTTTCGGCCTAGAAATATTTTGACAAAGGAACATCAGCCCGGGGTAATTAGCGCCCAGTACTCAGGTCTATTTTTTTATTTATTTATTTATTTATTTATTTATTTATTTATTTATTTATTTATTTGTGTTTAATGTCATATATTTATGCAGAAAGGGGATAATCATGATAGCACCCCAAGGCCTTACTTTTTTTAATTCTGATTGCTCAGCGTACAATACAAATGCATCGTGAAATTAATTTCGTTTTTTTTAACCTGGCCCTATCGATAAATTACTTCGGAATTATTCCCTAAAAGTGTAATATGAAAGTCGCCCTATTTAGTGGATAATTTCGGAGTAATTCTGACTGTTCAGCGTACAATAAAAATGCATCGTCAAATTAATTTCTTTTCTTTTTACCTGGCCCTATCGATAAATTACTTCGGAATTATTCACTAAAATGTGCAATATGAATGTCGCACTTTTAAGTGGATAATTTCGGAGTAATTCTGATTGTTCAGCGTACGATAAAAAAACATCGTCAAATTAATTTCGTTTTTTTAACCTGGCCCTATCGATAAATTACTTTGAAATTATTCACTGAAAAGTGCAATATGAAATTCGCACTTTTTATGTGGATAATTTCGGAGTAATTCTGATAGTTCAGCGTACAATAAAATGCATCGTCAAATTAATTTCGTTTTTTTTAACCTGGTCCTATCGATAAATTACAATGTATATTTTTAATTGTTAAAGTGAAAGAATGAAAAAATATAAACCAAACATTTTTATTCTCTTTGTTGTTATTATTTTTCTGCAAGATTGTCTGTTATTCATCAATGATTAAATTAATTAACTTTAACTAATTAAGCATCATTCCAATAGTATCTCGTAATGTTTACATTACATCAAATCATCAAACATCAAACATGACCCTGAAAAATAAAGGTGACAAACAGCAGTACCCAGTTTATGAAATGAAAGGCTTGTTAGAAATAACTGCTAAAAAGGAAATCTCCAAAAAGAAGAATCCTTCTGTATTCCAATGTATGTTCATCTGTACGTTGATCGGTGGTGGAAACACCGATAACACCACAGATGCACATACTATTGATATACTTTTTTTTATAAACAATAACAAAGTATCTTACCAAATCTAACTAACAAAAGTCTTCTTTAAATTTCCAAACAAGCCTCCACAATAACATGGGTACTGACAAACCGACAGCCAAGACCCGAATGACGAAAAAGTGAAGTTCCCGCCACAAATCGAACTGAAGCAGCACGGGTGAGAAAACCTCCCAGAGCCTCATTAACACCAAAAGCTACTAAGTCGCAATGACACAGCGCTCGCAACTAACATCTATTCTGCATTATAGAATAAATATAAATCTATTTTAACATTCAGGGTCTACCTGTAAATAAGCAATTCAAACAATTAACATAAATTGGCACACTGCCACACCAACAGTTTTTCATTGATGCCCCAAAAGAGATCGATTGTGATCTGAACACCACGGCAATGAAAAACCCCTTTTCTCCTGACAATCAACATTGTAGCATATCGAGATGTGTAGGGAACAGAAGCAATGAAAAAGAAACTAGCTTTGATTTTCGACCAACAAATAAACAAACTCCTGGCACTGTATCCATGGGTAGTAGGGAGGAGAGAGAGAGCATGCTTATTGCATACAGGATTAGGTGAGAGAATTAGTCAGGTGTGTAAGTCAAATTTCCAAAATTGCGCTGAGTAGGGAATTTAGAGTCGGCAGTTATATTATAATATTAGAAAGTTTCTTTTCGATAGAACCTGGGTTTGTGTGTTTTCTGAAATAAAACCTGAAGCAGCGAACTCAGAAATCACACAATCACACTAAAAATAGCTTTCATTGTTAAGCTTTAACTGCAACATGCCACCAATCTTGTAACAATGTAGTCGAATCCAGAAACATGCTTTTAGTGACGTCATTTCGAACGAATGACATCTCTTTAGGAGTTTCCAGATCACCAAATTCGAAAATGACTTGTTACAAGTGCCGTCGCTTTGGGAGTTTCTGTATCACCAAATGTCAGTGTTTACAAGTGCATCATGCTGTTCATATTATAATTCATTATTAATGCTTGTGTGATTCGTGATATAATGGAGTTTAAATTTATGTCTTTTGGACGACGACAGTTGTTAGAATTTAGAGGAGTGAAACAATTTATTTTGAACTTGAGGCGTAGGCTCAGTAAGGTCGAGGAGTAATACTAAACTTGTGGAAATATAATTGATTGAAGTCATAACTCACATTCAGGATTCACCAAAGTGGTGAACAACACGTAAGTTTTTTAATATTTCTGATTCTTTTGAATTCATCGTTTATAGTTAAAATTGAAAACACACCCACTTAAAATGACATATTTGTTGGTAAGTTTGTGTCTATCGGTCACGAAAAAAAGTTAAACAGACACGGCGCCAGCGTTTGGTGTTGAGAGATTCCAATCAGCGCGTGCGTAATCGACGCTGATCAATGGAAGTGGAGCTTACATTTTCCTTGTTCTTATGTCTCCAAGGAAGAACGTTCCGATCGTACCCGTGTTTTGTCCAAACACTCCAGTAATATGACTTTTAGAAGGTGTCAAATTAACCAATGACGGCTGATGTTACAAACGTGAGGCATAATAAATTGAATACATACTAACGATAAAACCTTCCCCCATATTTTGCGGACATAGGCGAGAGAGCTTCAAACTGAAAACAAGGAAACGCGGTAGAGACGCCTTAGCCCATCTGCAACCACCGTGCAAAGTTCTGCCCAGTGAATGTGAATTGTAGGACGGTGAGGTAACGTTCATTTCGGTACGTCCTCGCGGATATACCATATCAGAATTAACTAACAGCCTCACTGTCCATGTTTGATAAGACTGTTGCCTGTGACAACATTTTCTGAACAAAGGGCTCTTGCACTCGACCTTTTTTCAGTCCCCGATGAATATGGTGGGGCCCTTGGAGATCACAGTACTAAACATTTTCAGGAAGGGATTTTAAAATTGAAGTTTAATATCTCATTCTTTTTTATCCTACATGCCTCATTTTCGAATATTAAAAGGAAAATGACGACGGCGGCAACGACGACGATGACGTTGATAATAATTCTGACATTTTCGATGTTCATCTTTACGACGATTTTGAAGGACATGAATATGATTACCCTGGCGTAATCGACATGATGTATATAATGACTATTTTATCGATAGTTTTGGTAACGAATTTGACAGTCTCATCGATGTGGATTGTCGACACACTATTAAAAAATCTACAGTCCTCATTCATGACTGTAATGAGAACAAAAGTGGGAACCATGACTATTATTCTTATTTGCTTGGGCGTGATGCAAGTAGCGATCAGGCTTCACGAGACGACCGTGACATTATTTGCAAAAATGTTCTCGCACGCGATGGTCGTGATAATGACGCTACTGTCGCGGATGTAGATGGTGACGGTGGCAATAATTATGACGTCGATGACGCCAACGCCCACGTTAGCGACGACGACGGCGGCGGCGACGACGCTGCCAACGGCGATGCTGATGTTGACAACAACGACGATGACGGCGACGTTGACGACGACGACGATGATGATGATGATGATGATGATGATGATATAAAAAATAGATTTTCAATTCTCTCCCTGAATGTTGGTGGATTGGATAAAAAGGTTAAATTACAAAGAATTTCACGACTTTATCACTAAATATGATGTTTTATGTTTAACGTAAACCAAACTATATAATGAAGACGTTATAAATATTCCAAATTTCAAGATTATTGCACGAAAGGGTAAATCAATAGGGAAGAGGGATTAGGTCAGGGGGTATCATTGTTGCTGTAAAAACCATGCTGGATATTCATCTCAAATATCTCCCAACACAGTCAGTTAATACAGTATGGGTTAAATTAACAGTTAATCATTCACCGTCCAAAAGGTCTATATTGTTAGGGTGCTCTTATATACCACCGCAAAATACTAGATATGCAAACGACATTGGCACATCGATATTGAGCAAGACCTTCTTAACTCAAGAAAGCAAAAGGATGATGTCATTTTAGTGGGCGATTTTAATGCCCGTACAGCTTCATTAACGGATTTTTTGAACGACAATGGCATATCTTACGCTGACCTAGATTTGGGAAGTAATGTCCTTTTAAAGGAGTATCTTCTTGACTCTGACAGGTCGATGATCCAGATACCAAAACGTTGTACCAAATATATGGGTAGCCCTAATAATTACGGGCGTATATTAATTGACTTGTGTCGTAATACTAACATGTATATTATAAACGGTCGTGTTGGGCGGGATAGGGATCCGGGAAAGTTAACTGGCCGCGAAAGCAGTGTTGTAGATTACTGCATTGCTAACAAACGTTTGTTCCCGTTTATAAACGATTTCGAAATTTTGGATTTTTGTGTCTATATTCTGATGTTCATAGTGGATTAGGCATAGATATAGCATTTGATAGCGATCTTAAACATAAAAAGCAGAGGTAAGTCTAGGTGATGAGTCTATAGGTCATATTAAAATTCGTAAATGGGACAGAGGCAAACATAGTGAATTTTTGGCTCAGGTTGACAAACAGGCACTAGAGGCAAAACGTACGTTTGGTGTGTATCGCACTAAAAGGGCGCCACGTGTAGGCAACTGAACCGGCCATGGTTTGATAAGGAGTGCAAATTATACAGAAATATCTTTCGTAAAAGGAGACGCCTATATAAAACACGTAAAAGTTTTGCAAATAAATTAGCCTTAAAACGTTCCAGTAAAAATTATAGAAAAGTCATGGATAGAAAGCGGGCCCAAATGAATGACAATTGTTGCCGAACTTTGCGTTCGCTTTCTAGGCATGACTCCCAGGCATTCTGGCGTACGTTGAAGCAACATACTGCTGGTTCCCAGACTCAAGAATCGGTATCGAAAAGTCCCATACCGTTAGATAAGTTATACTCTCATTTTAAGGACTTAAATAGTATCACCGATGAACAGTCAGACCTAATTGAATTAACGGAAACCATGTGCCCAGACTCTATAGAATATATTAATAACCCAATTACGGAAGACGAAATTAGGCAAGTTATAAATAAATTGAAGAACAATAAATCTCCCGGTATTTATAGTGTTTCTAATGAATATATAAAATCAAGTATGAATCTCATAATGCTCATCTACTTAATTTTGTTTAATCTAATATTGGACACAGGTTATTATCCGGTTGAGTGGTCGACCGGCCTTATAATACCGTTATACAAAAACAAGGGTGAACGCTCAGACCCTAACTCCTACAGAGGCATTACTTTATTGAGTAATATTGGAAAAGATTTCGCAGGTATTTTAAATAGGAGACTAACTCAGTTTACTGATGAATTTGATATATTGAAAGATAATCAAATGGGATTAGAGTAGGTGGGTCACTCTACTATATATATAATATATATAAAAATGCCTGAAGATCCGCATAGCGCTAGCAGGAATATAGTCAGTGATGTCGGTGTATTTGTTTTGAACTTTAATATTTTTTTCTTATATATATATATATATATATATTGTACACCATAGTTGATATTTACTTACAAAGTGGCAGGAAGTTATTCTGCACTTTTGAAGATTTTCGAAAAGCTTTTGATACGGTTTGGCGGCATGGTCTTTGGGTTAAGCTTCTGCGAAACAATATTAATGGTAAGGTATTTAACGTCATAAAGAATATGGACGAATCTACAAAATCTTGTGTGGCAAAAGACGAGCAAAAATCTCCATTTTTTCCATGAACGATAGGGGTCAGACAGGGTGAAAACTTGTCCCCCTTCTTATTTTCTATTTATTTGAACGATCTTGAAGATTTTTTAAGTGGTTGCGTAGTAGAAGGTCTTAACTACTTAAGTGAGAAATTTTACACGGTACTGGAGGTTTAATCCTATGTATATTATATGCCGATGATACGGTTATCTTTGCAGACTCGGAAGTGAGTATGCAAAGAGCTTTGGGCGCTTTAGCGACTATTCTGATGCCTGGTATCTGAGGGTGAACACTGAGAAAACAAAAGTGATGATTTTGAGTAAACGAAAAACAAAAAATCCCCCACAATTTGTTTTAGCAGGCGACAATCTCGAGGTCGTGTATAAATTTACATATTTGGGTGTAGATTTCTTGTGTAATGGCCGTTTCTGTCGCTCACTAGAGAGACGAAAGGCCATTGCCACAAAAGCCATGTTCGGATTATTGAATCAAGTACGAAAAATTAACTTGTCCGCACAATTTAGCACTCAAATTATTTGACTACCTCAAACAGCCTATTTTACTTTATGGTTGCGAAGTGTGAGGCTTTGAAACTCTATCAATAATTGAAAGCGTACATCTGCGGTTTTGTAAAATACTTATGTCCACGAAGTCTAGTACACCTAATTAGATGGTTTGTGGAGAACTGGGAAGATACCCCATCAGTATTTGTGTCACGAAGAGAATAATGACTTACTAGTCTAGACTGTTGAACGAGAATACCGTGTCTATACTTGCGAAAAAAATTTATAAACTATCACATATTCTTAGTATAAACGGAAAAAGTACTCCTCTTATATCTTACTATAAGAAAACGTTGGAATCTAATGGGTATAATTTGGTATGGTTAAACCAATTTCCTTTGGAAAAACATTTGTTATCCCACATAAATCAAATTTTAGTTGACCAATTTTTCCAAAAATGGCATGCAGATATAGCGGGTTCGTCTAGAGGTCAACTCTATGAACATATCAAAAACTCCCAAATATTTGTCAATAGTACATATCGTTGCCACGACATCACTGGTATTACCTTTTAAAAGTACGGACTGGCAATCATAAACTTGAAATAGAAACTGGAAGTTGGGGGAAAATTATTAGAGAAGAAAGGAAATGTAAACTAAGTGAAAATGGTATAGGAGACGAATATCACTTTGTACTGATATGCAGCAAGCTCCAAGACTTGCGCTCCAAATACATCCCCGGTTACTACTGGCACAACCCTTGCAGGGAAAAGTTTTATGGACTTATTTCCATCAACAATGTACAAATCCTGAAGAGGCTCTGCATATATCTGAAACTCGGGATTAATCGTATTAGGGTGTCTGATAGTAGTAGTAGTAGTAGTAGTGGAAGTAGTAGCAGTAGTAATGGTAGTAAATAAATAATGAAGTAACAGTAGTAGTATTAGTCATAGGGGTGATAGCGGCGGCTGTGTCAGCGTCAATAGTATACATATATATATAATCAGCATTTTGTAATTTTATGTATTTTGCTTTTTTCTTTTTTTTTGTGTGTGTTCTCTCTCTTGTGCCATATTTTTTTGTGGCTGAGAATAAAGTAAACTAATAAACTTACGCAGTAACTTTTCATTTTGTAACATGTGATTGACTTGAAAATCCAGTAGTGTCTTGAGTGCAACAGGGTACCATCTGCAATTTTTTATCTCTATGAAAGTAACACACGTTTCTCTCACGGCACAGGGCATGATTATTTTTTTCTCCATTTTTTATTTTCAGACATAACTTTTTTTTACACAGACTATAGAGTAACTTGAGGTTTGTGCTATTTCTTTCCTCGAAGTTACATTTCGTATTTAACCCTTTACTTAACATGGAAAGCAGACGACGCTTGCAAACACAATTCTTGAATAACTAATTTTTTTCATTTTTTATCTCAAAAACATAGATTTTGACCCCTCATTGGAACGAGCTGGACGAGTTCGTTCCAATGAGGGGTCATAACCTAGGTTTTTGAGACAAAAAATGAAAATTAATAGGCGATTTTTGAGAATAGCGCTGGGCGGTGATGAACGCTACGTTATGTAAAGGGTTAAATGTCACCCAGTCATATGCAACAAAGTCATGAAAATATGGCACGCCACGCAGACTTGGCGAAGATCCCACTGCATCGTTTTGAATCATTTGAGGCCTAGTTTCTCATGTTAGATATTATGTGTCGGGGATATGCGTAAATTCCAAAATCAGTTGGGTAAAACCTAATCAAAATAAACTATGTTGAGTGAATACGAACCCAGTTGGGTTTATATTCATTCAACCAAGTTTATTTGTTTTAAATTTTAAGCCACATTGTTTTAGATTGTATATATGCAATACAATAGAACGTTTACAGCTGTATTTTGTAGAATTGTATGACTTTACGTAGGTTGAACTGAAACATTAGCATTTTCAAAGATGTGGAAATTTACGAGTTGGTAAATTACAAAATCTTTTGAAATGCTAATGATTCATTTTAAGTTTTATTAATAGGTTGAAAACACAATTCGAGAAAATACAGTTGTAAAAATTTCATAGCATTGGCACTGGATGTGTTATCAGGTTGTGCAATTAGCCCTTTCCATCTGGATCATCCCTTCTGATAGCGGTATATCTACACATTCGATAGCATGTCACTCGTTCAATATAACAGTAGCTCGTTGTTGTCCTTTGATAAGGTGTGTTGGATTGGGATGACGGTCAGTACATTTTAGTTTAAACAATATTTATTCATGAGAAAATATGATGCATACATATAATAAACTACAAGATGATTGTCATACAGAGTGCACAATACAATGGTATGCATTAAAGTAATGAGTCAAGAACGAGATTTGTTGAAAGGATTCAGCAGTAAGCTTTTAGCTTGTATAAGTCGTCTGCTTTGGATTATTGACGAAATTTAATAGTAGCTGCAGGCACTAAGTAAAATATTGTTTAAACAAAAGAACCAGACAGATTAAGGACAGCAATAGAGAGAACAGGAGAATGAAAAGAGAAAAGGAACTTAACCCCTTACCCAACACGTGTAGCAGGCGACACTTGAAGAATAAATTTTTGAATAACTGGAAATTTCCAAAGTCCGTCCCAGAATCACAGCTCGTGATACTCCACCAGAACGAGCTTATCGAGCTCGTTCCAATGAGGGGTCATAAGCCATGTTCCCGAGACAAAAAATGAAAATAAAAAAGGATTTAAATAGCGATTTTCATGGATAACACTAGCCGTTACATTGGGTATAAAGGGTTAACTAGGAAACATGGGAACAACCTGAATTCAATGTTCGCTACCAAAGGATATTCAAAAGAGCAGCCTCAATGAGTATATCGGTAATGGTGTGACAGCAACACCAAAAAAGTGTATGAGTGCACTGTTACTTATCAAAGCGTCCACTCAGCATGATAAAGTCCTGCCCGGCTCAGAAGACGAGAAGGTTATCATTATTATTCAATCGTTCGGATCCAAATAGTAGTGTGGAGGGCTCAAGAGTAAAAGGCAACGCATTGTTTGTGGAATCACGAGCATCGTCAGAGATTGGGCAGTGCACGAGAAAGTGCTCAGTATTTTCGAGATCCCCACACTGGCAGCGTGGAGATGGTGAGAGATGGTTACGGTATAAGTGGGCGTTGATATTACTTCAATGCAGGCGTAACCTGCAGTGATAAATTTGTGCAGCACGAGATTTGGCTCCACAGTAAAAAATTGGTGGTCGTAAGTTCGCACTATTTATAAACGTCTTGAAGTTTATGAGGGAACCTAGGGGGGTTTGATCGTCCCCTACTAGGCGGGTCCTCAGGTGGCGGATAGAGGACGGCCTGCTCAATTGGGCAGGTTTGCTAATTTTTAATTGGCAGGTTTGCTCAATTGAGCTGGTTCGCTGCGAAATACACGAATACGCAGCCCCGGACCAAAATGATCAACCCTGCTAATACCATCTTGCAGGCACCTTGTTCTCCCGTAAGGTGCATTCCGAAGGCCCCGGAAGAAGGAATCCTGGCAGTTGAGGACTAGTGGCCCCGTTAGGGCAGTCTCAGGGATGGAGACCAGGTCTCCATTTTGGAGATAATGTCCAACACACTGCTTTGGCCCCAATTTCGGGAGTAGAAGGATGGTCGGATGGTCCGTTCTGGCCAATCGGAGCCCCCACCCCAAAAAGTACTGGGTGTCACGTCGGGGGGCACTTGGTGGTCATTCAATCAGTCATTTCTTTTAATCATTTATCATAATTGCCATTGTGTACTGTTTTTAAACACATATTTTAATCAAATACTTAGTTTTGCTGCACTGTTTGTTTCAGTTTCACGTGGTGACCTTCATTACAGTGTTTTATCAAGTGATTGGTTGGATGATCGCCATCTGAAGACATGGCACTTCCACACACACGGGCCAATCAGCCAGTGGCATACTTCGGTAGCAAGACTGGCTGAGTATACTGCCCCATACCAGGTATGTGGGAATACCGGCAACCCGGTGGGTTCACTGCATGTCAGTAACCCTACCCCTTGTTGGACTCCGTGGTGGGTGGGAGCCGGGGCAGTGAACGTTTAAAATATTAACATGGCTACCTCACAACCAAAAATCAAACGACCGTTTTTAGACACTGGACTACGAGATTCTGACTCTGATGAAGAACTTATTAAATCACTGATTCCACCTGAAGATAACCTTCCAAAATTTATTCTCTTACATTCAACTGATGACAATAAAAAATTAAGTAATTTAAACCCCTTTGCTCTAGATAAGGCCATCAAAAGTATAGCAGGAACTGTAAAAGATATTAAAAAATTACGCTCTGGAGATTTATTAATCCAGTGTTCCAGACAAGTTCAAACTTTCAATCTTTTACATTCTACAAAATTATTGGATATCAATATTAAAGCTAGTTTCCACAAAACTTTAAACACTAGCAAGGGAGTTATTAGAACTCCTGAACTAGCCGACATGGAAGAAAATGAAATTACATGTGAATTGAAACCTCAAGGAATCACCTCTGTAAAACGTATTGAAATTAACAAACAAGGAAACAAAATTAAAACTAATACCTACATCTGCACCTTTGATGGCACAAAGCCCCCCCAAGTCAATTAAGATTGGTTACTTGAACGTCAGAGTGGATTTGTACATCCCAAATCCACTGCGATGTTTCAAGTGCCAAAAGTTTGGACATGGCCAGGATTCTTGCCGTGGCAAGAAAATATGCTTTAAATGTGGTCTCAACCATGAAGATCCTTGCAACACTACAGACTATAAATGTGTTAACTGTCAGGACAATCACATGTCATCATCTAAGGATTGCCCTGTATGGAAAAAGGAAAAACTCATACAAAAAGTGAAATGCGAAAAGCATATAAGTTTTAAACAAGCAAGAGAAATCATTATGTCAATGCCGGGGATGAATTTACCACCGTCATCTTATGCAAATGCCATTAAGCATTCTGCCCCAATTACAAAATCAGTACAATATCAAACAGATCTTACATGGCTTGATAATATACAACCAAAACCTTTAAACTCATTCAGTATAACACAAACAACAAATACGAACAGTTCTACCACTCAAACTAAAACAACTGATAGTAAAAACAAAGGAAAAAAAGTTAATGAAACGTCAAATGATCATCCTCAGTCTAGTCAACGTCAGAGTCAGAATCAAAGTCAAAAAAGCAGAAAAGAAAAAAAGAAAACTCTTTCAGATCGAATTCCCAAATTTTCTAGAGATATTGTCACTAGAAATAGATTTGAGGCCTTCGAGGAAATGTGTGTGGACGAATGTCTCATGGAAACATTTTCAAATAATCCCCTTCCATCATTGCAGGGAAGGTCCCCACGCAAATCTTCATCAAAAAGAACTACGGAAGCAATTTCACCCATACGACCACCTTCAAAATCACCTTCCAAACATGCATAGTACACCAAAACAAAATATAATACAGTGGAATTGTCGAGGTTTTAGAGCTAATTTTAATGAACTTGGTCTTCTCAGCCAAAAGTATAAACCTGCTGCTTTTTGCCTGCAGGAAACTCTTTTAAAGAAACCCGAGGCTCAAGATCATTCAGCTTTTAAGCATTATACATCGTATAATGCCTGGGCAGATGATAATGATCTTCATATTCGTGGAACGACTGTCTTGGTTAGGAACGACATCATTCACAGTACTGTACCATTACAGACAAATTTACAGGCTGTGGCGGTACGCCTAACTTTAGACAAAACAGTTACACTTTGTTCTATTTACGTTTCACCAAGTAAAGCCTTACAATTGAATGACCTTGAGCTGCTGGTTCGACAGCTCCCAACTCCATACATTTTGTTGGGTGATTTTAACGCACATAGCCCCCTTTGGGGTAATTCCTGCAGTCAAGAAGATGCAAAACGTAGAACTGTGGAAGAGTTCATTACAAAATATGACTTGTGCTTGTTCAATGATGGGTCAGATACTTACCTGCACCCCGCACTTTTTGTATGAGTTTTTCCTTTTTCCATACAGGGCAATTGATTTAACAATTGCATGCCCTTCTGTCTTCCTTGATTTTTCATGGAAGGCAGAAGATGACTTGTGCGGGAGTGACCACTTTCCGATTGTGTTGGAGGGTGTAGTTCCAGCGGATGATGAGAGGGTGCCCCAGTGGAATTTTAAAAAGGCTGACTGGGACACTTTCTCATCGCTTTGTTCTGAACGCCTCACACGGGAGAAAATTCAGGACAGTACTGACCAGATTGAACACTTCACCACAGAGTTGATTGACATTGCAAGCCAAGTCATTCCTAAAACCTCGGCAAATTCAAAACGTTTCACTAAACCATGGTTTGATACTGAGTGCAAACAGGCTATAAAAGATCACAAGAAATTTGAGAGGAAATTTAATAAGTCACCAACTACAGAAAATTTGGATAGATTGCGTATAAATCGGGCAAAAACAAGACGACTTTTAAAACATAAAAAGAAAAGTTCATGGGAAACTTACGTTTCGAAACTAAATCAAAATACCCCCATCACTAAAATCTGGAAAATGATTAAAAAAATTAAAGGAAAAGAAACAAAATCAGCTGTACAACACCTAAAAGATAACAACACACTCATAACATTAAAACAGGAAATTTCAAACAAGTTGGCCTCTACATTTTCTAAACATTCGTCGTCTGAAAATAGTAACCCAGAATTCCTCAAACTAAAAAAACAACAAGAAAAACAAAAGATTAAATTTACATCCAATAACTCAGAGGACTACAACGGACCTTTCTCTATGGAAGAGTTATGTAACTCTTTGCATAGAGCAAAGGATTCTGCCACTGAACCCGATGAAATACACTATCAACTTTTAAAACATCTGCCTCAAACTTCACTAGAACTTTTATTGTCAGTTTTTAATGACATTTGGGTGACTGGCCAGTTTCCACCTTCTTGGCGAAAGGCAACAATTATTCCAATTCCAAAGCCTGATAAGGATCACAGTAATCCAAGTAATTACAGACCAATTGCACTAACTAGTTGTCTCTGTAAAATCATGGAGAGGATGATCAATGACCGGCTTGTCTAGTTTCTGGAATCGAACAATCTGCTTGCGGATGTTCAGTGTGGTTTCAGAAACCAGAGAAGTACTGTGGATCATTTGGTCAGACTTGAAACGTTTATAAGAAATGCCTTTGCTAGAAAAGAACATGTGGTCGCCATCTTCTTTGATCTAGAGAAGGCATATGATACAACGTGGACGTATGGGATTTTAAAAGATCTTTTTAACATGGGGTTGAGAGGGCGTATGCCTCTTTTTATTGAAAACTTTTTAAAGGACCGCCAATTTCAGGTTCGTGTTGGATCAACGTTATCTGATCCTCACGAGCAGGAATTGGGGGTTCCTCAGGGTAGTATTTTATCTGTTACCCTCTTTTCAATTAAAATTAATAGTATCATCGATGCAATTGAGAATACGGTAGATTCGTCATTGTATGTTGATGAATTTTTGATCTGCTATAGCAGCAAAAAGATAAATGCTATAGAGCGCAAACTTCAGCTGTGTTTAAATAGGATTCAAAAATGAGCTATCGAAAATGGTTTTAAATTTTCAAAGACAAAAACGAATTGTGTTCATTTTTGCAAGTTTCGGAAACTTCACCTCGATCCGGAGTTGAAAATTGATGGTAGTCCTATTAAAGTTGTTAAGGAGGTGAAATTCTTAGGTTTGTTGTTTGACAACAAACTGAATTTCACTTCCCACATAAAACAACTAAAAGTTAAATGTAAGAAAGCTCTAAACCTACTGAAGGTTGTTGGTAGCACCGATTGGGGTGCTGACCCAAAAACTTTGCTCCATTTGTATAGATCTCTTGTTCGATCAAAGTTAGATTACGGTTGTATAGTTTACGGTTCTGCAAGGAAATCATATCTCCAACCACTTGATGCAATTCATAATAGTGGTATTAGAATTAGTCTAGGGGCTTTTCGAACATCCCCAATAGACTCGATGCTTGTTGAGGCAGAGGAGCCTTCTCTTGAGAAGCGTAGAATTAAATTATCTCTCCAGTATGTGTCTAAACTTTTGGCCAATCCTTCAAATCTTGCTTATAATTGTGTTACAGACCCTCAAAATGTTGATTTCTTTAACCGCCACCAGAAACATATTCCTCCATTGGGAATTAGAATTAAACCCCACATGGAGTCCACCATAATTGAACCACATACAATAAAAGAAAATCGTAAAACACATATTCCTCCTTGGCTTCTTAAAAAACCTACAGTTATTTTGGACCTTGCTTCTACCAAAAAATCTGATACCAATTCCTTGCAGTTCAAACAAAAATATGCCGAAATAAAGTCCAAGTATAGTACATATACAAGGATCTATACGGATGGATCTAAGGATTGTGACAAAGTATCATCAGCTGCTGTTACTGGTGATCATGTCACCTCAATCAGAATACCGAATCAGAGTTCTATTTTCACAGCTGAAGTTAAAGCTTTACAACTCGCTCTTGAACATATCGAGAATGCTCAGGAAAAGAAGTCGATTATTTTTTCCGACTCTCTTTCCTCTTTACTTGCTTTACTCAACCCCAGGTTGAAGAACCCTCTAGTTTTGGAACTTCGTGAGAAGTTAACAACTCTCATGTCTGACCAATATGATATCGTGTTTTGCTGGTTACCTGGACATGTAGGTATCGCTGGTAACACCAAAGCAGACAGTGCAGCAAAACAGGCTTTAACAAAGCCTCTCACTGATTTTAAGATCCCTTTTAGTGATTTTAAGCCTCATATTAGTAGTTACATCAAGTCTATGTGGCAGGCGGAATGGGATGGAGCGACAAATAACAAGCTTCATCGCTTCCGACCAACTATTTCAGATCACTACCCGTCTAGTAACCTTTGTAGAAAGGATCTTGCATTTTTGACGCGGTGTCATATTGGTCATACACGACTTACACATTCCTTTTTGTTGGAGGGTAATTTGCGACCAGAATGTGTTCCCTGCCAGCAGGTGTTGTCAGTGGAACACATTCTTTTGAATTGTACTGATTTTAATCATGTTAGAGGGCAGTATTTTACAGTTGGATCTTTGAGAGATTTATTTTATCATACGAGCCCGCAAAAAGTCATCTCATTCTTGAAAGTAATCAACCTTTTTAATAAATTTTAAATTGTTTTTACCATTTTAATTTTCATCTATCTGTTTTTATTTCACAGGTTGGTTTACACAGTATTTTTGCACTACTGATATCACCTTCTCATTATGTTTCGCACTCATCATTTTTAAACCTCTTATTCAATTTGTTTCATATTTTAATTAATGGTCTTTTTGAAATATACACTTTCATCGCCACGATATAGCCTAAGCTGCTGATGTGGCGTAAAGCACCAATAAATAATAATAAATAATTTATGAGGGAACAATTTTCTCTTACTGGAGTGGGTAATCCAATCCACTGTTCGATAACTTCCGGGATAAACGAACGAGGACTTACATAAACTGGTGTGACAAAAGGGAACACGGTGGTTATTTTCCGATCGGAGATTGTGGCTTTGGGTAATAGATGAAATAATTGGTGGCACCTTATTGGAGATTTTAGGAGGTGTTAATTTATGATACATCTTAAAAAATTGGATAAGCTTGTGATTTCGGCGTCTTTCTTCCAGTAAATCCCACTGAGTTTCAGTGTAGAGAAGGTCTTTACTGCAGCTCACAGTGGCGCCAGTAACTATTATTGCTGTAGCTACTTGTATTTTCTCTATGTCAGCAGCTTGAGGTGCTGAGCAGTTGTCCCAGACAGAGTCATGTACCACCTTTATTCAAAATAACACCCAGATGATTCTGGCTACTCACCTCGGAGATTTGAGTTCCGCTTAAATATATAGGTGGGTGCACCGGAACGTTACTTCTACGTGATATGATCATGGATTCCGTTTTAAGTGGGTTGAACTCAACGAGCCATGTTTTAGCCCAGTGTTCAATTGTGGCTAAATCACGGTTGAGTATGATGGCACCTTGGTCAGGGTTCTCAGTTATAAGATAAAGGGATGTATCATCTGCAAATAAACGTATACTGCTAAGTAGGTTTTCTGCAATATCGTTGATGTAAATCAGGAATAACAGGGGACCAAGGGTCGAACCCTGCAGACGTTATTGGTTTCCAAGGAGATGCCTCAGAGGCCACAAGGACGCACTGGCACCGATCAGAAAGGTAGGATTTTACGAAACAAAGTAAGTCGCCAGGTATTCCTATTCTCTCGAGCTTGTGAATAAGACCAACATGCCAAACTTTATCAAATGCCTTGCTAACATCACAAAAGACGACTCTTATTTCTTTTCCATCGTCAAGAGCATGACACAATCCATCATATAGGTCTGTCAGTTGTAGGACCGTAGAGTCACCTGGAGTAAAACCAGACTGAAACTGGCTTAGTATATTGTTATCACATAAAAAATGCCATAATCGTTTGAAGATACATTTTTCAAGTAGTTTACCAGTACAGCTAAGCAAAGATATTGGGCGATAATTGGTAACTACATTAGACGGATTCTTTTTCAACACCGGTGTCACGTTGGCTTTTTTCCATAAGTTTGGAAAGTAACAGTTATCTAATAACCTATTGAAAAGGGCCGTAAGTGGGTCACACAATGAGTGTTTACATTCTTTTAAGAGCCTGGGACTTATAAGATCTTGACCAGATGCCTTCGATACCTTGATGATCTTGATTGCTTCGTACACTTCCTTGCTTTCAAGTGTTATCTTGTCAAGCGATTGTAGGGCAGGCAGGGGTGAATCTGGCAAGGATGCGTTAGTGACATCCATTGTCGAAATGGAACAGAAGTAATCATTGAACACTTCCGCCTTTTCGAAATTGGTTGAATAGGGTTTGTTTAGGTGACTTATAGTCGGGATTCCAGGGACATTTTTACAGAAAAATGTTTTTAAAGTTTTCCACCACCCTGACGAGGGTGTTTCCGAACAACTTAGTTCTGATTGGACTTTCGATATGTATGTAGATTTAGCTTTCCTAACAGCTGATACGACGTCATTTCGTTTATGCTTATGTCTCGCCCAGTCGTGCAGTTGACCAGAGCGCTTTGCTTTACGGTATAATCGTGTTCTTTGCCTAATCAGTAACTGAAGTTGATTATGCATCCATTTAGGCTGGTTAGCCCTAGAGGTTATCAGTTTGTTGGGGATAAATTGAGATGCCGTTTCGAGTAATTGGTCGGTGAAGGTGAATACTATAGTGTCTGGGCACGAATGAGCAAGCAGTCTTTCCCAGTCTACGTCATTGTATGCAGTGTTCAAACCGTCAAAGTTTCCCTCCGCATACAACCATATGCGTCTCTTAAAGTTTTTATGCTTTTCTTTCCTCAGTTCAATGATAGCGAGTCACGTCAGGTACTAGTGGTTCCAGGACCTCACATTCGAGTACATGTACAGTATTACTAACAGCAAATAGGTCAAATAGGTTGCAGATGATTCGGTAAAGCATGTTGGTTCTTCCACAAGCTGTCTATGATTAAAATAATTACTTAGTTCCTGGAAGCGACCCTTGGGAGAACCATATTGGTTGTCGTTGAAGTCACCAGTAATAATTATGTCTGAAATTAAGGTATCTTTGGCTTTGTCAATAGATGCCGTAATTTTATCCCAAACATCTGAGGGACTATTGGGTTGGCGGTAAAATACTCCTAGCAGCAGCGACTTACCATGGGTGTTGAGCACTTCCGCCCAGATGCACTCAATGTCAATCACCTCAAGATCAGTTCTATGCCGAAAGCACAGGCCGCCCTTCACGTAGACGGCGACCCCTTCCCCCTCCCCTCGACAAACGGTTAAACCAAACGGGTTCTTCGAAGCCATGGATCATAATAGCTGGTGTCAGGTCCGAGCATTGAAGCCAGGTCTCAATGAATGCTAAGATATTATGAGGATGATTCATATTGAATTATGTCTTATTTAGGCTTCAGGCTTTGGATGTTCAGATGAAAGATTTGTAAGGCATCGAAGGTATTTTCTGTGTTCACAGAGCCTGGTCCAGGGTTTGATTCAATGTCTCCGGACAATAACAAAACCACAACCAATACCAATGTCAAAAGAAATATATAAAATAACAGATGGCTGAAGTTAAGGCTCCTAGGGGGGTTTGATCATCCCCTACTAGGCGGGTCCTCAGGTGGCGGATAGAGGACGGCCTGCTCAATTGGGCAGGTTTGCTAATTTCTAATTGGCAGGTTTGCTCAATTGAGTTGGTTCGCTGCGAAATACATAAATACGCAGCCCCGGACCAAAATGATCAATCCTGCTAATACCATCTGGTAGGCACCTTGTTCTCCCGTGAGGTGCGTTCCGAAGGCCCCGGAAGAAGGAATCCTGGCAGTTGAGGACTCGTGGCCCCGGTTAGGGCAGTCTTCGGGATGGAGCCCTGGTCTCCATTTCGGAGATACTGTTGTTCAATACACTGCTTTGGCCCCAATTTCGGGAGTAGAAGGATGGTCGGATGGTCCGTTCTGGCCAATCGGGAGCCCCCACCCCAACAAGTACTGGGTGTCACGTCGGGGGGCATTTGGTGGCCATTCAATCAGTCATTTCTTTTAATCATTTATCATAATTGCCATTGTGTGTTGTTTTTAAACTCATTTTTTAACCAAATACTTAGTTTTGCTGCACTGTTTGTTTCAGTTTCACGTGGCAACCGTAATTACAGTGTTTTATAAAGTGATTGGTTGGATGGTCGCCATCTGAAGACCTGGCACTTCCACACACGGGCCAATCAGCCAGTGGCATACTTCGGTATCAACACTGGCTGAGTATACTGCCCCATACCAGGTATGTGGGAATACCGGCAACCCGGTGGGTTCACTGCAGGGCAGTAACCCTACCCCTTGTTGGACTCCATGGTGGGTGGGAGCCGGGGCAGTGAACGCTTAAAACAAAAACATGGATTACACTCAAAACAAAAAACAGAAACGTGGTCGAGATTTTTCTATTGACTCTGATTCTGACTCAGATCAGAACATTTCAAATTCCAACAACTGGCCAAAATTTATTATCATTTACGCGGCTGACGAGAGCAAAAAGGCCTCCAACATTAATCCCTTTGCATTGGAGAAGGCTATCAAGGGAATCGCTGGCACCGTTAAAAATGTTAAAAAACTTCGGTCTGGTGCATTACTTGTAGAATGTCAGAAAGAAATACAAGCTAAAAATTTATTGAACACTCATAGATTGGCAGATATGGATGTGAATACGTTCCCACACAGAACCCTGAATATCAGCAAGGGTGTGGTTAGAACAAGGGAGTTAGCGGGCATGGATGTGCTCGAAATCAGGAAAGAACTTGAGTCACAAGGCGTCAACGACGTTAAAAGAATTGGAATTAAAAAGGATGGGTCCATAATAGAAACAAACACATATATTCTTACATTTGATTCCTCTCAGCCGCCTAAATCTATAAAAGTTGGTTTCATGAACATCAAAGTGGATTTGTATATCCCAAATCCACTTCGATGTTTCAAATGCCAGAAGTTTGGTCACGGACAAAACAATTGTAGGGGGAAAACTATTTGCTTCAAATGTGGTCAAGAACACCAGGACCCTTGTACTAATGCCGTTAGATGTTGCAATTGCCAGGGTAGCCATGTAGCGGCTTCGAAGGACTGCCCCATTTGGAAAAAAGAGAAGCAAATACAAAAAATAAAATGCGAAAAGCAAATTAGTTTCAAGGAGGCAAGAGAAATTGTAGCATCAATGCCTGGTATGAATACTTCTTCGCCGTCATATGCTACAAAAGTATCACAAAAATTACCAACAAAGTCAGCAGAATGCCAAACTGAATACACGTGGCTCACAGGAACAATCCCATCCTTAGTGAAATCCTTCACAATAAACCAGACAGAACCATCATCCACACAAACAACTACAACTACACAAACATCTGAGAAAATCCCAAACGCCAGACAAAACCCAGACCAAACAAAAGACATGCATCAATTGGAACGTAAAACACAACAAAACACAAAAGGGGAAAAGAATGATAAGTCAAACAAATCCAAACCAGACGCACAACAAAGATCCCAACAAAATCTGAGTCAGAGTCAGAGACGACAACAAGCAAAAGACACAAAGAAAAAGGAGAAACAGAAACAGGAGCCTGACAGACTACCTAAACGCCTTCAAAATGTTGTCACGAGCAACATGTTTGACGGCATTGAAGCCATGTCAGTTGATGAGTGCATTGACGACACGTTTTCTTCCAAAGTGCGCCAAAATAGTTCACAGGGTAGTAAGTCCCCACGTAAAACATCACCAAAAAGAAACACTGGGGCAATTTCGCCCATACGTCCACCTTCAAAATCACCTCTCAAACATGGATAATACACCCAAAGAGAGTTTTATACAGTGGAATTGTCGAGGTTTTAGAGCAAATTTTAATGAACTGGGCCTTTTAAGCCAAAAATATAAACCTGCAGCTTTTTGCCTGCAGGAAACTCTTTTAAAGAAACCCGAGGCTCAGGATCATTCAGCTTTTAAGCATTATACTTCGTATAATGCCTGGGCAGATGATACTGACCTTCACATTCGTGGAACATCTGTTTTGGTTAGAGACGATATCATTCACAGATCTGTACCTTTAAATACAAATTTACAGGCTGTGGTGGTACGCCTAACTTTAGACAAAACGGTTACACTTTGTTCTGTTTACGTTTCACCAAGTAAAGCCCTGCAACTGAATGATCTTGAGCTACTGGTCCAACAGCTCCCAACTCCATACATTTTGTTGGGTGATTTTAACGCTCATAACCCCCTTTGGGGTAATTCCTGCAGTCAAGAGGATGTAAAAGGGAAAACTGTGGAAGAGTTTATTACAAAATATGACTTGTGCTTGTTCAATAATGGGTCAGACACTTATCTGCACCCCGCATCTGGTTCTTATACTTCAATTGATCTTTCAATTGCAAGCCCTTCCGTCTTTCTCGATTATTCTTGGAAGGTGGAAGGCGACTTGTGCGGGAGTGACCACTTTCCGATTGTGTTGGAGAGTGTGGTTCCGGCAGACGATGGGAGGGTGCCCCAGTGGAGCTTTAAAAAGGCTGACTGGGAGACCTTCATCTTGCTCTGTTCGGAACGCCTCACATTGGAGAAATTCAGTGAAAGTGCTGACCAGATTGAACATTTTACAACAGAGTTACTTGACATTGCAAGCCAAGTCATTCCTAAAACCTCGACAAATCCAAAACGTTTCACCAAACCATGGTTTGATAACGAATGTAAACAGGCTATAAAGGATCGCAAGAAAACTGAACGGGAATTCAACAAATCACCATCCACAATTAATTTAGACAAATTACGTATAAATCGGGCAAAAACAAGACGACTAATTAAACACAAAAAAAAATCTTCCTGGGAAAATTATGTTTCAAAGCTGAACCAAAACACCCCCATCAATAAAATTTGGAAAATGATTAAAAAAATTAAAGGCAAAGAAACCAAATCAACTGTACAACATCTAAAAGACAACAACACGCTTATCACATCAAAAAAAGAAATTTCAAACAAATTGGCCTCCACATTTTCGAAACATTCGTCGTCTGAAAACTTTAATCCAGAATTTATCAAAATTAAAAAACAGCAAGAAAAACAAAAGCTCAAATTTACCTCCAACAATTTAGAAGATTATAATGAACCTTTCTCTATGGAAGAGTTAAATAACTCTTTGCATAGAGCAAAGGATACTGCCACCGGACCCGATGAAATACATTACAAAATTTTAAAGCATCTGCCACGATCATCACTTGAACTTTTACTGTCAGTTTTCAATGAGATATGGGTGACTGGCCAGTTTCCACCTTCTTGGCATAATGCTACAGTAATTCCCATCCCAAAGCCTGATAAAGATCACAGCAACCCAAGTAATTATAGGCCTATCGCTTTAACAAGTTGTCTGTGTAAAACCATGGAAAGGATGATCAATGATCGACTTGTCTGGTTTCTGGAATCGAACAATCTGCTTGCGAATGTTCAGTGTGGTTTCAGAAACCAGAGAAGTACTGTGGATCATTTGGTTAGACTAGAAACGTTTATACGAAATGCCTTCGCCAGAAAAGAACATGTGGTCGCCATCTTCTTTGACCTGGAAAAGGCATATGACACAACGTGGACGTATGGGATTTTAAAAGATCTTTTTAACATGGGGTTGAGAGGGCGTATGCCTCTTTTTATTGAAAACTTTTTAAAGGACCGCCAGTTTCAGGTTCGTGTTGGGTCAACGTTATCTGATCCTCACGAGCAGGAATTGGGGGTCCCTCAGGGTAGTATTTTATCTGTTACCCTATTTTCAATTAAAATTAATAGTATCATCGACGCAATTGAGAATATGGTAGATTCGTCATTGTATGTCGATGACTTTTTGATCTGCTATAGCAGCAAAAAGATGAATGCTATAGAGCGCAAACTTCAGCTGTGTTTAAATAGGATTCAAAAGTGGGCTATCGAAAATGGTTTTAAATTTTCAAAGACAAAAACGAATTGTGTTCATTTTTGCAAACTTCGGAAACATCACCTTGATCCGGAGTTGAAAATTGATGGTAGTCCTGTTAAGGTTGTTAAGGAAGTGAAATTCTTAGGTTTGTTGTTTGACAGCAAACTGAATTTCATTTCCCACATAAAACAACTAAAAGTTAAATGTAAGAGAGCACTGAATTTACTGAAGGTTGTTGGTAGCACTGATTGGGGTGCTGACCAAAAAACTTTGCTCCATCTGTATAGATCTCTTGTTCGATCAAAGTTAGATTACGGTTGTATAGTTTACGGTTCTGCAAGGAAATCATATCTCAAACCACTTGATGCAATTCATAATAGTGGTATTAGAATTAGTCTAGGGGCTTTTCGAACATCCCCAATAGACTCGATGCTTGTTGAAGCAGGGGAGCCTTCTCTTGAGAAACGTAGAATTAAATTATCTCTCCAGTGTGTGTCTAAACTTTTGGCCAATCCTTCAAATCCTGCTTATAATTGTGTTTCAGACCCTCAAAATGTTGAATTTTTTAACCGCCACCAGAAACACAATCCTCCATTGGGAATTAGAATTAAACCCCACATGGAGTCTGCCAAAATTGATTCTGATTCTATAAAAGAAAACCGTAAATCATATATTCCTCCATGGCATCTTAAAAAACCTACAATTATTTTGGACCTTGCTTCTACCAAAAAGTCTGATACCAATTCCTTGCAGTTTAAACAAAAATACGCCGAAATAAAGTCCAGGTATAGTGCATATACAAGGATCTATACAGATGGATCTAAAGATGGTGACAAAGTATCATCAGCTGCTGTTACTGGTGATCATATCACCTCAATCAGAATACCGAATCAGAGTTCTATTTTCACAGCTGAAGTTAAAGCTATTCAACTCGCACTTGAGCACATCGAGAATGCACAGGAAAGAGAGTCGATCATCTTCTCCGACTCTCTTTCCTCTTTACTTGCTTTACTCAACCCCAGGTTGAAGAACCCTCTCATTTTGGAACTTCGTGAGAAGTTAACAACTCTCATGTTTGACCAATATGATATCGTGTTTTGCTGGTTACCCGGGCATGTAGGTATCGCTGGTAACACCAAAGCAGACAGTGCAGCAAAACAGGCTTTATCCAAGCCTCTCACTGATTTTAAGATTCCGTTCAGTGACTTCAAACCACATATCAGTAGTTACATCAAATCCATATGGCAGGCGGAGTGGGATGGAGCGACAAATAACAAGCTCCATCGCTTTCGACCCTCTATTTCTGATCACTACCCAACCAGTAACCTTTGTAGAAAAGATCATGTTATTCTGACACGGTGTCATGTTGGTCACACACGACTTACACATTCCTTTCTCTTAGAGGGTAATATGCGACCAGAGTGTGTTCCTTGTCAGCAGGTGTTGTCACTGGAACACATTCTTTTACATTGTACAGATTTTAATCTTGTCAGAGGGCAGTATTTTACAGTACAATCTCTAAGAGATTTATTTTACCATACAAGCCCGCATAAAATAATCTCATTTTTGAAAGAAATCAACCTTTTTAATAAATTTTAAAAGTGTTTTTATTCTTTTAGCGTAGACTCCACAAGTCTAAATGTCATCAGGTTGATTTTATAAGTTTAGTCATTACTGTTTCGACTGCTCTTGGTTTTAAGTATTGTTGTGATTATTTCTTATTTTATTGAATTAATTTAATTTTAATTCCCACTTGATACTTGTTGTTTCTGTAGTTTTCTCGCCACGATATAGCCTTAGCTGCTGATGTGGCGTTAAGCAACAATAAATAAATAAATAAATAAATAAGTTAAGGCATTGTAGCTGGTATATTTAATGTCGGTGGGAGATTGGGTCTAAGATCATTACTGCATTGGCAGTATGGGATAAATTTGTTGAATAGAAGATGAAAGAGGGCTGATGTCACAGTAAGGCTGACCTGAACCTTAATACGCATAGACCATATGTAAAGATACGCAAGAGCACAAAGGGACTGATGTTTTGTTAGTCTTCTTTTCAGGCCGCGAGCATAAACTACAGTACTGAATGTACCAATCCGGGCGCGGTAAGATTCAAGACTATGCATTATGTAATCTGTCGGTGGTAATACACACGTATGCATGGTGCCCAGAGATTGGTAACTTTCAAAGACAAGATCATTTCGCAATAGTACGAATTGAATTCAGGTTGCTTTATACGAGAGTTTGGATGAAAGTGGAGTGGGTAACCTCGAAGAAACAAGCAAGAGAAAATAGTAAACAAAAATAAGGAAAACAAGCTGGAAAAGCAATTCATTTTCTGAAAGAATGAACTGCTTATTCAAAGTCAAATGTCAAACTGAATAACAAAGTAATAGTGGATATCATACGTAGAATAATTCGGGAGTGGGTGAATTGTGAAGCGAGTAACAAATACACACACACACCCAACCACCCACCCAAAACACTCACCCACCCACCACCCGCACGCACGCACGCACGCACGCACGCACGCACGCACGCACGCATCTTTGTCTACCCTACATACCGAGGTACCCCATTGTTTGTCCTTTGTGTGGACTAACGGTTTCTACCTCGTTTTGCCGGTACAGTTCTGGGAAAACAACCGAGGTAAATTCTTTTGCTTTTGTACCTCGGTAAGGCGAAACACGCAAACTCTTTTGTCTACTTACCTCATCCAATCGGTAAGACAAACCCACATATACATCTTTACACACATATATATACATCTTTACACACATATATACACATCTTTACACACATATATATATACATCTTTACACACATACATACATGTACTATAATTGTGCGCTTTAATATTCATACATATAAACACAATCGAGGAGATGAGATAAAGACGGGAATGTTTTTGGCTGGACAGGATTCGTCGGACTTCATGTACCACTAGAAAGCTTTGAGATTGCGTCAGGGAATAAAAACCAATAAAGAAAACGGATTCCCTTCTGACACGAAAAATCGAAAGTTGTCAGAAGGGGGTAGCTGTTGTGCTGCGAAGGTACCAAACAAGTGGGATCCACCCCATATCTTACGAGCTTAATCCTTCTTGCAACAGGTGAGTTTCTATAGGAAGACGATATTACCTGTGATATTGGTAATAATACTGGTAATAATAATGATGATAATAATAATGACAGTAACGAGGAGGAGGAGAGTCACAGCTGGCCATGTTAACACTTTGATCCCCAATGATAACCTCCATATCAAATCAGTCTACTAAGTTAATAGTGTCCATTTTCAATTTATAAGGGCAGACCTATCAACATTTTCGACGTGCAGCCTTCGGGTTGCACTTCCAAAATGTTGACTGGTCTACGCCACATCATGTTATTATGCATTTTGCAATCCTTGATTAAGGAAAATCGGAAGAATCATGGGCGGAAGGAAGTTCATTGGGGCTCAAAGGGTCAAGATTACATAGTGGGGGTTGAACACGGAGGCTGGCAATAATGCCGATGACAGTAAAAATAATAACTGCAATATGATTAACCAAATGAAGTTACTTGCAAGATGGATTGAGATAAGAGTGTCCCAGTTGATATTAGTTGATGAATCATGTTCAAGCAGAAAAAACAAGACGATCGATATAAAAGCTTTGATAATTACTTGAGAATCCCAACTCAGGGAAAAGGAAGACACCCCAAGGACCCAACATCCCTAATGAGAATCCCAACTCACCCCAAGGACCCAACATCCCTAATGAATAGGACAAAATTGCACCCAGTCTCAACACCCCTGACCAAAATGCAAGCAATCACACCATTAGTCGGAGTTAACCCCATGCCAAATAAGAGCAGCAGACGACACCTTCAAAATAAATTCTTGAATAACTAACAAAAAAATGAGCTCTTTCCAATGAGGGGTAATGAGCTATGTTTTCGAGTCAAAACATTTAGTTTGAATGCAAATTTGTGTGTATAGCGCTGGCGCCGGTGTTGGTCGTTACGTTGGGCATAGGGTACATGCGTTGGTTGTGGTTTTCAGATAATTATGAAACAATGCCATTGCCAATCGACCTACCCCAGAGATGATGAAAACGCCCTGAGGACAGAACATCCCTAATGACTAGGACAACATTTCACCTAGATAAATGCTAGTAAACACACCGTTAATCGGAGTTAATTTTATTTTTTTTATTTTTTGAAAACAGAGCTTATGACCTCTCATTGGGACGTTCTCGATGAGCTCTTTCCAATGAGGGGTAAAAGCTATGTTTTCGAGTCAAAAAGTTTAAGATATAAATAAATTTGACTGTATGTTTGTGTGTGTAGCGCTGGCCGGTTTCGGACATTACGTTGGGTAAATGCGTTGGATTTGGTTTTCAGATAATTATGAAACAATGCCAAAGCTCCGGATCTCCCAACCAAGGATGGCAATTCCCAGTGGAGAGCTTCAGTCAATCTATTTGTTCAAAGTTATGTCGTTTTTTTATCTAAATGCATTCAACTCCTTCAAAAATACATTTTGGACACAATATCCCTAATGACTAGAACAGAATTTCACCCAGTCTCAACACCCCTATACAAAATGCTAATAATCACACTGTTAATTGAAGTTAACCCCATACCCAACAAGAGTAGGGGACGACACCTTCAAAATAAATTCTTGAATAACTAAACAATTGATTTTTTTTCTCCAAAAACACGGCTTATGACCCCTCATTGGAACGAGCTCAATGAGCTCCATCCAATGAGGGGTAATAAGCTGTGTTTTCGAGTCAGAAACTTTAGAATAGAAACATGTTTGACCGCATATTTGTGTGTATAGCGCTGAGCGGTTTTGGTCGTTACGTTGGCTAAAGTGTTAAACGCGTTGGTTGTGGTTATCAGATAATTATGAAACAATGCCAACGCCCAGGTTCTCCCAATCAAGGGTGGCAATTCCCAGTGGAGAGCTTCAATCGACCTATTTGTTCAAAGTTATGTCGGCTTTTTTTATCTAAATGCATTCAACTCCTTCAAAATACATTTTTGACACAATATCCTTAAAAATGTTTTTTTTTAAAAAACACAGCTTATGGCTCAATGGGCTCGTTCCAGTGAGGGGTAATAAGCTATGTATGCGTTGGGTAAGGGGATGTTATCACTAGCAGTCTGGCACTAAAATTCATCACAAATAGTTGCGTGTGTCGGCGCCAAATAAGACGAGAGAAGAAATTGACAGTTTTGTAACAGTAGCATATCAACAAAAGTTGATTGAGAAGTATTTAGATTAATTTTTTGAACAATCCGGTACTTCCTCTCCATGCCTTCCATCTGCCAGGGGCTCGCGATCCTATCAACGGAGCCATCCTTGGATTTTACAAAGATGACTCCGTCGAAGGTCCAGTCCCGCAGCTTCCCCTCACGTACCATGAGACGAGCTCTGCGAGCTATAAAAGCTCGCACCCTGGTAAGATCTTCATTAATATATATCCCAGGGTGGTTGTGCCTTTGGCGACTAGAATCTGAAGCAGCCTTAACTGATTTAAGTTTAGTTCGAGAACGGTACGATTTATTACGAACTCTGTAATTGCTGAGCCTGAAAATAATTGGACGTGCCTCCATGTGCTTTCCATTAACCACCTTGGGGCCCACTCGGTGACTCCTCGAAATGTCCTCAATCGATATGCTAACGCCTATTTTGTTGGCAATGTCTACAACAATACAATAAGTACATTTTGATTTGTAGATGCAGAATTTAGTAAATATTATTAATAACAACAGTAGTTCGTAAACAGGACCAGCTACTAAAGTCGCAAGTAGTATGGAGTCTTCAAGTATTTGTACATGTAGGTTTTACCTGTCTTTCTAGACTTCGTGTGCTTATGTAATATTCAGATCGTTTATATCTACAATCAACACAACATTTTAAAGGGAATGTTATTTTGGAGAGCCACCAATCAGTTTCAAAATTTATTCCACATTCCCTCTCCCATTTTCCTTTAAATTGAGCACCTGTTCTCCGTTTCTGAAGAAGTTTGTATATATTTTACAAATCTTGCTTGGATGAAGGAAGCTGAAAGGGTCAGAATGAGCAAGCTAGAGCAGAATACGGAATAAAATCAGTTTCTATTTAAGATTTTTTAAAAACAATTTCATATGTTAAAAAATGTGCCCCCCTCCATCCATCATCCAGGAGGTCGTTAACTGTTTGATTGCTGGAAGTCACTATCAGGTCTAAAAAAATGATGTTACCAGAGCAAAAATCAACATTTTCCTTGCTCATGGTTCATTTTCAATCAATTGCAAATAATATTTTGCTAAGATAAATTTGCTTTATTACAAATTATTTGAATAATTTGTTTTAAAACTAATTTTGAAAAATAGATTCAGACATAAAAAATAATCCAACTGAAGCGGGGGGGGGGGGGGGTGGGAGGCTCGTTCCATTGTCTGCGTTACACCACAGTCCGTTTCATGAATTGGTTACGTGTTCAATGGCGTCGAGTGATGTCAAGTACCTTGATGACAGACGTGGGCAGAGAATATCGACCTCATCTTTACTGTCTCCATGTCCCTTTTGGAATTTATAAACATGATATTGATCGACAGCAAGGCTGCTCCCTGTCAAGTATAGGAAAGTTGTTTGGCCGTCATTATACCGGTATGCGCATGGGGGTGTGCAGCACTTTGTAATTCTCATCTTCGATGGTAACGATGTGACATCTTCAGTAGATACTGTCGAATGAACACTTTACCAACAAAAGGGATAGGCACATCGATATTTTCATTCTGCACAGTGCACATTAGTGCAATGAAGTAAAGTAATGTGTTCATACAACAACTACCTAAATACGTTATACTTGCAAACCACGGGGAGGACCAGGCTGTCTGTTATTCTGCCATCTTCATAACAAAAAGATTGTAAACAACCTCGAGAATTAATAAGGGAAATGTGCGACCAGATGTCGAGGAAGCACCATGCTTAAGCTTCCTGTCGTTGTTTGCTCATTACCTTTTTCTGCGAGGGATTCGAGCGCATGATATTATTAGAAGGGTTACCAATAAGTTACACAACGTACGTATGCACAGTCGCTTCAACTAAACTGCACCATCTAAGATCGCTAAGTTGCTACAACGGGTACCATTCACCATCACCAGTTCTGATGAAACTATTTAGTTTCAACAACATTTAACTATTTCGTCTCAACAACATTTATTACCAACTCTCAAAAAACTACATTCAACAATGAAGTATTTGGGTATTTGACATTAAGCTGAAAGCTTATGAGGTTCGTTTCCACCAAACTTAAAATATCAACTATATGTAACCTTTCTTGGGTTGAAATGTTCAAACTCAAAGTTTAAGGCTAAAAAATATTTAAACAAAACAGGCTGGATAACTTAAATGTACAAATTAGTCCATCATTCTTGCGATGTGGTACAACAAAAATATCAGATATATTCTCGCAAATATAAACAGTGAATCACAATATAAGTGAAAATGGAACTCGCATTACGTTTTCAATCTCACTAGATATGGCGGAACAACTCTAGCTACCTGACCCTATGTGTCAATAATGTGGCGGGAGAACGAAGGTGTTAAAACGTATTGCGAGATAAGTTTCAGTGTAAAGTGAGTTGCATTCATTCACTCAATTCAAGCACACCAAATGATTAACCCAATGATTATGCTGTGGGCAGCAATAGAAATAAGTTATATACAACATATAACTACGTGGACATGGGTTACATCATCCCCCTCCTTGCAGAGAAATAACCCCTGTCATTAAAACAATACTGGCATATCTAAAAATTATAAATTCAAATAGGAGTAGGGGTGGATCGTTCACATCATAGATGGCACATAAAGTGTAAAAGAACCTACAAATTAAAACAACAGATTAATGCTGCAACTACAACCGATATACTGACGAAAACTGGCTGAAAATAATTCTTTTATCTGCAATATATCAAATTAGCAGCAGCTGTAAAAAATCATGTAAATTGTCATATCATTGCAGTAACAATAACTAATTAAAGTATACCAACCTCTATATGCTACTTATACATGTAGCACCAAATAGTATCTGTATATAATTTATACAAAAATTACCTCATAGTCATATGGATTCATTGATGCAATCTGAGGCTGTACCCATTCACCATACCTGTCTGGAGCATTCACTTGTCGCCTGGGTCTCGAAGGTTGTACATGTCTTACTTCTGAGTCGTGACTAATGTGGATATTAGGATTACCAGTACTTCCAGGTAAAGGGTCACGACAAGCATCAACCGATCCACTGGCATCTCCGTTATTGACTCCTTGGATGGATTCTGTAGTGGGTAAAGACATATAAGACCGATCGTCCACTACAGGAGTCTGAACATGTGCCTGGTCAAATCTTGTTCTGGGCACCCAAGGTACAGCATTGGGATTTAGTTCCTTTCTTCTTTGTGGTATGATATAACTATCCGACTGATTATCTTCTGAGTCACTGGTGCTGGACATGTCGCAAAGTAAATTACTCTCTCTGGTTTGGGATTTGGTGGGATTCTTCACACTAGCAGTTGGGTTGTTCCATGTATCTGGTGTGATAATATTGAATGGAAGCAGCATGTTCCTATGTAGTGTGCGGTTTGGGCCATTTCGTGAACCTGGCTTGACTTGACAAACAGGAGTACCCTGAACACAAGTTGGAGTTTTTGGCCTTGAAATGGTCCGTAACAGACAAATTTCATGACTACCTGTATGGCAACTCATTTGAGGTAATTACAGATAACAACCCATTGACTTATGTTTTGTTGACTGCGAAGCTAGATGCAACCTGTCACCATTGGGTTGCAGCACTAGCAAACTACAATTTTACCATCACTTACCGATCTGGCAAACTTAATACAGATGCAGATGAACTTTCTCGGAAACCACAGATTTTTAATAGTTGAAAGAGAAAAAAACGGACGGGAGCGACAGAAAGTGGGATTCTTTGGCTAAATATTGTTTGGATTTGCAAATAATGTTACAGGAATACTTGTATATTGACATCTTTGCATGCGTCCATTTTAACTCATCGTGTAACTGTGAAACATATCTGTGGAAACAAATGGAGGGGCACATGCCCCCTGTACCCTTGTTCCCCCTGGCTCCATCGCCTCTGAGCCGTATGGCCGCAGGTTAGAGATATCAAATAGTCTGCTTTAAAAACTGACTTTTCTATAAAAGAAGGTAATTTTAGACTTGTACAATGCCTTTATGCAAAAAAGGAATATCACTATTTAGAATCCTGGTACCAAATAGGGTTCTTGTTCCCACTTGTCTGCTAACTTCTGTTTCCCTTGTCCAACATTCGGAACCAAAACTATATCTCCCACTTCTAATTTGTTCTCTGTCACCTTCTTATCATATCTTTCCTTATTTCTTTCAGCATTTTTGTTGGCTTCTCTCATTGCTGCTCGGTATGCATGCTGCAATCTCTCTTTAAGTTTCTTTATATATGTTGCAGGCTCTTGCTCGGGTTCTCCTTCTCTGTCCATTCTGAGGAAGGCATCAACCAACAAACGAGTGTGCCACCCAAACATTAAATAATGGGGTGAATAACCGGTGGCATCACTTTTTGTCGCATTGTATGCCTGAAAAAGAGGAGCAACATATGCTTTCCAATCTGCTTTCTGGTGATCTTGTAGAGTGCCTAACATATTTAGTAATGTCCGGTTGAAGCGCTCCACTGACCCATTGCCCATCAGGTGATATGGGGTTGTCCTGGACCTATGTATATGTGCGAGTTTGCACAATTCCTTGATCAGTCTGCTTTTGGAATTTCTTTCCTGATCACTGTGTAGTTTCTCTGGAAAACTGTAATACACGGTGAAATTTTCATACTATGCTTTGGCAGTTGTCTTGGCAGTTTGGTGTGGCAAGGAATGGCCTGAGCATATCTGGTGAAGTGATCTGTAATAATAAGTACATGCTCAAAGCCCCCCCCCCTGGACTTTTCCAGAGAAAACGTCTATGCATACCAATTCCATAGGTCTGGAAGTATGATTTGGCACAAGGCCTGCAGTTGGTTTAACTGGTTTCTTGCGGCTAATACATCGTCCACAGTTCTCCACCTTGTCAGAAACATCCTTCACTTGTCCAGGCCAATAAAATCGTTGCTGTGCCAACCATAACGTCTTCTCTTTTCCTTGATGGCCAACATCATCATGGATTCCTTAGAGAGCTCAACTCCCAAAGGGGGTGGGATAATAATCTGCCCAATCCTCTAGCCATCAACGTATGTTGACCCGTACAAAATACCATTTTTTAAATACAGTCGACTCCACGCCCTTAGGAACTTTTGTACTTCTGCAGATTCATCACAAATTCTTGCCTGTCTTGGTTGATAATTCATTTTTAAAAGATGAATAACCCTGGCTAATGTTGTATCTTCATCTTCCTTCTTAGCCCAATCAATTTGATCTAAAGTTAACTCCTCCCCACCAGCCGAATGAAGGGAATTACCAGTAGACACACTCTCAACCAAGGGGTTATCTGTCATAGCAAATTGGCATATGGTTTTAATTTCATCATTAAAAATCTGTGATTTCCGATAAAGTCCATCTGCATCTGCATTAAGTTTGCCAGATCGGTAAGTGGTTGTAAAATTGTAGTTTGTTAGTGCTGCAACCCAATGGTGACAGGTTGCATGTAGCTTCGCAGTCAACAAAACATAAGTCAATGGGTTATCTGTAATTACCTCAAATGAGTTGCCATACAGGTAGTTATGAATTTTGTCTGTTACGGGCCATTTCAAGGCCAAAAACTCCAACTTGTATGCAGGGTGCTTCCTCTCACTGGGGCGTAAGTTCTGGCTTACATATGCGATAACTCGATCCACTCCCCCTTGATTTTGCTACAGAACTGCTCCTAAACCCAAACCACCGGCGTCTGTATGGAGTTTAAATGGCAAGTTATAATCTGCATAAGCAAGAATGGGAGGTTGACTCAGCCAATTTCTTGATAGTGTCAAAATCTACCTGTTGCGATTCTTCCCATTTCCATTATACTTTCATCCTTTTCCTCTTTGAATTCTTATTCTTCTCAGGACTACCATGTCCTTCTAACAGACTATTCAGAGGATGAACAATCTGGGCATAGTTCTTTACAAAAGGTCTGTAATATCCCATGAAACCTAAACATTGTTGAAGCTCTTTAATGTTCCAGGGTTCTGGCCATTCCCTCAATGCAGCAGGATTCTCAGGATCAGTGGCTATACCTTTTTCAGACACCACATGGCCCAAGTAGGTTACAAATGTCTTACATAAGTCACATTTTGATGGCTTCAGTTTCAAATTGTGATCTGATAGTTTCTTAAAAACAGCTTCCAGCCTTCTGATATGCTCACCAAGTAGATCTGAGAAAATTAAAATATCATCGATAAAGATGAGACATTCTCGAAATGCATATTGCCCATACATTTTTCCATAAGCCACTGAAATGTTCCGGGAGCATTGGTTAATCCAAATTCCATTCTGTTGCATTCATAAAATCCAAGCTTTCCAACAGAAAATGCTGTTTTCTCTTTATCGGATTCTTCCATCTCTACCTGCCAGTATCCAGATCTTAAGTTGAGCTTTGAGTAATACTTCGAACAACTAAGTGTATCAATAGTATCATCAAATGGTGGCAGCATGTAGACATCTTTCCTCATCTTGGAGTTGAGCACTCGATAGTCTAACTAAAACCACAAAGAACCATCCTTCTTTCTGACGAGGACTACGTTGGACGAATAAGGGCTATTTGACTCCTTTATGGCACCAATCTCTAACATCTCTTTTATATGTTGCCTCACTTCCTCATAATGGTTGGGTGGTATTCTTCTATAAGGAAGTTTAAATGGTGTGTCATCTAACAGCTCTATCTTGTGCTTCACAATATCTGTGTTTCCAATGTCTAGTGGACCTGTTGAAAAAACATCTTTCCATTTCCACAAAACTTCCCAAAGCCCCTTTAATTTTTGCACTGTTAAATGAGTGGAGTCTATCTGGACACCAAGGTCCTCTGGTGGAGATGTATTTTACTCTAAACCTTCTGTAAATGAATTTCTCAGTACTGTTACCTCATTTACCTGACATATATTTGTCTTAGGATTAATTGTTAAAGGTTATTTATATTACAAATACGCACTGGAAATTTGTAACAATTTCCTTGTTGACCAAGATCCATAACTCTGGGACACACGGTGTAGTTTACTTCATGGTCCATATTCTTGGTGATTACTTGCTGTACACCAGGGTTGATATTTCTTGCTACACCATGTATAGTTGGACTCCCAAAAGGTGTGACAACAATTTTATGTTTATTTGTTGAACGAACTGCATGGGAACTGCAATTTATGTTGTCAAAAGCCATTTTCCATTCCACTGGAATGTTATCTTGATCTTCAGAAATTAAATGTTTACTTTCTCTGATGACATTAGTACCAGTATGTACTGGGAATGACTGATTAAAATCAGTATCTGGAACTACCAGGACTGGAACATCAATTGCTGCGTCCGTTAAAATGGAAGTTGAATTGAGCATTCAATATACCCAATATACCTCAGTTTTGATCCATCAGCAACAGACACTCTTAAGCCCAACTCATTGAGTGAATGCAAAACTGTCTTCCACTTCATGGATTTATCAAAACCCTGTGATACAGATGTAACCATTGATCCAGTATCAATAAGTGCTTCAGTAGGTTCACCGTGAAAAACAATGTTACCTGCGTTACAAATACCTACTAACTTATTAAGTATATTTTGGCCGCCACAAAAATCACCGCTCACTGGCTGGCCATCAACAGAGGTGGTCAGGCTTTTGGCTGTGGATTTCTCTCATTGGAATAACCTCTTCCTTTACCCCCCCCCCCCCTCTATATCCACCAAATGTTTCTTATCTTTGGTTATATCCTCCGCCTCTATTTCCATCCAAGCCTTGTGATCCATTCCAATATCCATGGCCTCTGCCCCTCTGACCTTGAGTATAATTGGTCTGTGGCTGGGTATTAACATTAATATTGTCCAACTTCTCCAGTATGCTTTTAAATTTATCATCCAGCTTGTTATTCAATTTCTTTCCCAAGGCTTCCATCTTTCTATCCATTTTATTCTCTAAAGTGATTAGTGGTTCATCTAGAGTGGTACTCTGGATAGCCTGCTGATGTGCTTTCTTCTTTTTCACATCAGGATCATTCTGCGAAGCATCAGCACTTATATCCAATTCTCTTTCAACCATCCGTATCTCCCGGAGAAGTTCATTGTAATTATTGAGTGTGTCATATTTGTGTCATGTCTGGCTTTTAAGGCACTCAGAGTTCAGCGATGTCCAAAACTTATGTCGAAGAAGATCATTCTTCGCACTGCATACCAAATGTCCACTGTCAGTTGCTATCTGAAGCAATGACTCCAGATTCCCCAGGCTACTGATAAGAATTAAAAAATTCTTGCATCAACATCTCATTGATCGACACATTTCCAAATAGAGCATCAAATTTGTCCAAATATCTGCAGCAGAAGCTTTATCACCTAGAGGTATCAACATCTTCCTTGCTGTACCCTTAAGGGATGATCTCATTGCTTGTACGACCAAACTGTGTATGACATCTGGATCAGATTCTATACATATTATCTCAAATCTCCACTCTTCATAAGTTACATCTCCTTTCTGTGGTGGTTATCACCTGAGAACTGTGAAATTTTAGGGAAATATTGTGCACTCGGGATCACAAGAGATCTGTTAATAGTCTCATTAAACTGTGGTGATATACCTCTACCACGACCACTGATACTAAATGTATTCTGTATTGATTGTTTTGGGGTACTGATATTTTCCAATTGTCGACAAAGCTTTAATCAACTCTTCTTCGGACATTGATTGAGTCATTCTGGATATTTGTACAAACTTTTCAAATTGTACACTATAATTGCTCCAAGCACCACATTGGTAAACAAATATTTTGATAAATTAAAACTTCTTGTGAAAGTAATGTTTAACACAGCTACAAAAATAATTTTACAACCCAGCTGAGTTCTATTAGAAGTAGAATTGACAAGGAATGTTTGTTTTTTTTTTTTTTTGCTTTGTTTTTATATATATACTATATATATATACTACTCTGCAAGTCAATTCCCAACTAACATATCTATGCAGCTGAAGGAAATAAGTTTCTGAATTTCAGCACAAAGGGTTAACTATTTACTATCACTGACCAATGATCGCCATTTCTGCAATGTTAAATCACTGCGGTTAATTTCAATAAGTTGAAAGAAAACAATGAAAGAAAACAATCATTGCTGCATGAGTCACAGCGACGAATAAAAATTCAAGAAATCAGAAAAAAATTCAATCAGCAAATTTCAACAAACCTAAAAAAATTTCAATCAGATGAACAAAATCATTGCTCTTTGCTGTTAAATCGCTCGGGCAAATTGCAACAAAACTGAAAAAAAATATTCAATCTTTTCTGTCCAAGTATTTTACCACTGCAGCAACTTTCAACCAACCTGAAAAAATTTCAATCAGCAAATTTCAACAAATCTGAAAAAAATTCAATCAGCTGAAAAAAAATCCTTTGCGGCAAATTCCAGCAAACCTGAAAAATAATTCAACAAGCTGAAAGAAAACAATCATTACGGCTTGAGTCACCATGTCGAATTTCAGCAAACCTAAAAAAAAATTCAATAAGCTGAAAGAAATTGTTGATTCTGTTGGTCAGCTGATTCTGAAAACAAAAAAAACAAAAACAACACACTTCAAATTATTCTGTGTGGATGATGCTCGGCAAATACTAAAAAAAAAATAATCAACCACTTTCTCTCACAACATTCAGCAACAAACAGGCTATGTGTCATGGTAGTGCAATTGTACTGTGCTGATAAATCACTTACAAGTGGAACATGGTTAACATCTGCCACGTGGGTCACCAAAATATCTTAACTTGGAGTGAGAGGGTTCACATATATATATAAATAATCAGCTCCAATAATAAACTAAATAAACTATGTGTCATACTGAAGGGTTAAGTTAACAACAGTCCGGGGTTTGTGGTTAATATTACATGACATACATGCATGTAATATATCACCACAATATAATCAACTGTACAATATATAATATTGTACACCGCTCTGGTATTCCAAATTGCAGTACCAAATAATTACCGCAAAATGCAAACAACAATCTGTGTCCTGAAAATTATGTTTGACTGAATAAGTTCAACAAAGCATATTACATCATGAGGAATGAATGAATTGTGTGTGTGTCAGCTATAGAGCAGAGAACAATGCAATCTCAATGTATCATACAATTTCCCATACCAGTCACACAGCTTGATCAAGCCTACACGAATTGAAACAATTGAATTACAAAAAATTGACTGGGTAAACTTATTTTGCCTTAACAGGTTCAAAAAATCACTCCAATACACTTAGCATAATATTCATAGTGCTTTAATGAGAGAGAAATTTAATTTTTTTAATTTTTTTTTACAAGGGAGGGGGGGGGGGGTGTGGTGGGGGCGGCTACTTTAAGCGACAAAAGTCATAAGAGTTTAATGTCACTTTTTTGTTGAAATTGAACTGAGAGAGTGGACAAAGTTCGATGCTCCAAAACTCTTTAACCCTCAAGCTGCCACTGTTCCTAATCGATTTCATTGTATATACCTTTGGCATATACATAACTTGTGCATGCTCTTTCCAATGGTGTCATCAGTTTCTCAAAACAACAAAGACAAAATCAGTTGATTGAATTAGCATGTGACTCCCGATTACCCATGGGTAATGTAATCGCTGCATGGTGGGGGGAGAAAAATCATCCTCAATGAGTCTGAAGGTGGGAATGGGGAAATCTCACTCTTGGGGCAAGATATTTGAACCAGACCCTTGTCATGCCTCGGGTCTGGTTCAAATATCTTTCCCCTCGGGTGAGATTTTCCCATCCCACCTCCAGACTCATCGGGGATCATAATTATCTCCTGTATTCCATGTTATCCACTAGATTCTAAGGCCGTTATGTCTTCCAATGTTTTAAGACTACAATTAACTAAAGTTAATAAAGTATATTTTGTAACGTATATAAATAACCAACGGTTATATAGCAATGCAACATTTAATTGTGCCTTTATCATACGTGTTTACAACCTATAACTGGGCATGATATCCTATTTACTGATTTTGTCTGGATACGTGTTTATTATGCCATCAGTTGGTACGTGGTGTGCTTTGAATAGTAGATATCTAATTTTGCCCTCGTGGTTCGTGTCCTATTGTGCCATTTGTGGTAGGTGGTACTCGTCGTTTACATAAATAGCATAATTTGAATTAAGTACATAAAAGTACGTGTGTATAATTGCAAAGTTGTAAGTTATTAAACTATTGGCATAACCTAATCCTTACATAAATTTGGAAATGTAAATTTATATGGCAACCGGTGGGTGTAAACTGTTTGGTATCTGAGCATTCTTCATATTCAAGTCCCTTCATTGGTTAGAATGGTTTACCAGAATTGGTGGCGGTTATAGCAGTCAATTTTATTATGGCGGAATGGGCATCTACATAGTAATGCAAACGTAACATGTAGCTACCAGATTTCCTCTGTTTGCTTTTTAGTGCCAGATACCTAAGTATATGAAACACTTAAAGTGATGCTCAGATAAACTTTCTGTGATAAGAACATTAGTGATAATTTGTTCTCTGTACACTTGATGTACTATGAATTGTGGTAGTGGTTTACAAATACCTGTAAATAGTGATAGTGGTGTACAAATACCCGCAAACTGTGATGGAGGTTTATAAATACCCGTGAACAGTAATCGATCATGTCTTTATGCAGTTTTGTTAGTCACATATATTTCTCTGTGTGTGTGTGTGTGTGTATGTGTGTGTGCATGTGTATGTGTGCATGCATGTGTGTGCATGCATGAATGTGTGTATGTGTGTGTGTGTGTGTGTGTGTGTGTGTACATGTCATCACATGACATGTAAATTCTTTTATTATGTTTTTTGCTTTTGGGTTTGGTGTTCAAAACATGAAATTTTATCTTGTACTGTCTTCTATATATATATTGAGTTGCCCTACATGGAGTCTATCACACTTGTTCCTGACAAACCTACTCTCGTCAGTAGGGGGAGATATGCGCGTTCTGAACCAATCATATGTTGGTCTAGAAAAATTGTGGTCCAGAAAATTGAGTTATTTTTGGAAAAAACTCAAATTTTTCTATTAAAAAAATTGATTTTCTTGGAAAATGTTGGATTTTTTTCAGAAATAATTCAATTTTTTCCCAAAACCCCTGGGTTTAAAAATTTCTGCACAATGTTTAAAATTAGAACATTTCTGGAGAACTTTCAACTGAATTTGAAAAAAAAATGTCTAAAAAATTCGGGTGTTCAGAAACCCACTTTTTTGATAAATTTAACACTGATTTTCCCATTGTGTGAATTTTTGTCAAATGAAAAAATTCTGAAAAAACAGTGTTTTTTTTAAAATTCGAGCTGGAAAAATATGCGATCAAATGTCGATTCCCACAGTAAAAGACAACAGTTTGATCAAGGTGAATGCGAAATTTGGCCATTAAAATTCTATCCAGGATGTGGATTTCGCACCAGAAGAGATGACGCTTTCATCGAGGTGAATTCTTAGATCGAGCTGGTAAACTCAAGTGTGGTAGTCTAGTCACTGTCACTGTAGACTAGTTGGTACACTATCTATAAAATGTTGCTGGTATACTGCCAGCTGGTGTGATCCTGACATCCCGTGTTAGTGTAACATTGGTAATTCTAGCCCGGGTCACATACAACCGACGATTGACCACTTGGTCGTCACATGTATTTTTGGTGTCAGAAAAGTGGGATGTGCATAATATTTGTTCAAGTTTAGAAGTATAATGGATGTGGAGATATTGCAAATCCAGTGATCAGAACCCAAGTGAAGTTATTTGCTCACAGTTGGTAAATTTGAGAAACAGTGTTGATAACCACAGAATCGCAAGCCCAATGATCTGAACACAGGTTTATTCAGAATTGTAGTAAAGTCCTGAGGCATTTTGTAAATCCTAGGTCATCTTGTAGATGTTTTTGAGATCCTTTGAGCTCGTTTAGGTAGTACTTTCGAGGGAAGGATCTGTAAGAGTATTCCATAGGTCGGAAGTGTCTGATAGTTCTATGAGGTAACCAGGACCTGCTCGAATATTTAATCATCCCAATCAGGCTCAGCTTTAATTGGCTGGAAAGTCGTTTAATTTGTCTAATCATAACCAAGCAGGCTAAGTAGTGACTGGTGAATAATTGTTGGAAATCAGTTATTTGTGCAGTAATTGTGTAGATCAGTTGTATTTTATTATAATTTTTTGAATCTGACGAAAGCGCATTGTAATTTAACCAATCATCTAATATCAGTCATACTTAAGTCAGTAAATTATATAGTGTTGAGAAGTAAAGTGGAGAAGTGTGATTCAAAAATAAACTCAAATTTGTGAGCGAGAGGTGTAACAATAATAGGAGACTAAACTTGTGAAATATGGGTAGAAGGAGAGGCGATAAAAGTGACAATAAAACTAGGCTTTTAAGTCAAGTAAGCACACACAATAAGACAGGAGCAATAGAGGAAAACTTATGCAATGATAGTGTTGCGAGTCATGAATACGATATGCAAATAGCTTCTTTAGGCATACATCAAACCCAACCAGAGGACCATGCAAACACTGTTTGGCCAAATGGTCAAGCAGATATTTACATAATACAAGACAACAAGACTTGTTAGGAAGATTTTTGGATGGACTAAATGATGGTGGGGCAAGATTTTAAGTGGAATTTGTTAAGGAACCACACAGTATTGATGAAGCCATTTATCACGTGGTTACATTTATAGAAACCAAGCATTGTCCAATGTCTTATGATCCTAACTTTGATCGTCATCGCCAAAAAACAACTCGTAATGTCAAAAGCAAATGACAGGAAAAAGATTTTCCCAAATAAAGTAAACCAGAAGATGCAACAGCCAACACCTGGTAAAGGCAAAATGAACTCAAATGAGATGCAAGCTTGTGTAGCACCAAACATTGATATTAAAGAGAAAGCCATCTCTACTGCTACCAGTGCTACTGCTCAGTGGTCAGTGCAACAGGCAGATGACATAGTAGAAAAAGTAATAGCAAAACTAATAAATAATAAGCAGTTACCCCAACAGAATCCACAGGACAAAATGAGGAATGTCACTTGTTATAATTGTTCAGAATTGGCCATTATTCGCGATACTGTCCGAACAGGCTGAATGGTAATACATGTCTTATACACTGGCTTCATGGCCTAGATGGATGAACGTAGTTGCTGAAAACAGAAGCAACGGTTCATGGCAACAGCCATTTGTACATCATGGACCAACCACTTCTATGGATGAGAAATTGGAGGCACCCATGGAAAATGAGACTGCAGGAATAGCAGGATCAGCACAGTTAAACTAGAAGGGACTGACTCTGATGGCCGCGAGGAAGTCAATAAAATAAAAGGCCAACATTTTGTTAATGACACTAATAAAGCAATTAATATGTCCAGATGAAGATTACCAAAATATGAGGGTGTTTATGTGGAAGGAAAAATTAATGCTGTACCCATAGTGTTTATAGCATATACTGGTGCTACAAAAACACTTGTATCTGATAGAGTGTATCAAAACATTTCAAATGGGAAGAAGCCAGTTTTGCAAAGGTCCTCAAAGCATGCTGGTGCAAGTGGAATGCCAATTATAGAACATGGAAAAGCCGAATTTGAGGTTCAGTTAGATGGTTTAAAACTGATGAAAAAGATCATTGTAGCTGAAATTGAGGACGAGGCATTAATGGGCATTGATATTTTGCAAAATGAGAATGAAGGACCCACAGACATATTACTAAGTGAGGGAATTATAAAACTCAAGGGTGTAGATATACCTTGTATACAAGTTGGATTACTAGATAACATTAGAAAAGTTACGGCAGCTGATGATTATATAATACCACCATGTAGTGAAATTTCAATAGATGGTTTTATGGAAAGGTTCCCTGGAGAACAGGCACCACAGTATATCTTAATAGAGCCAACTCAGCATTTCAAGGATGAATATCCTTTAGTAATGGCATCGAGTCTGGCAGATGTACAGAACAATGTAGCAGTAAAAATTCGCCTTATTAATCCATTTCAAACAGAAGCGACAGTAAGACAAAACAGTATAAAAGGGCAAGCAGAAGAATTTGTTAGCTCAGAATTACTACTAGATGTAGAAGATCCTGAGGAAATGATCAACCTTAATGCAGCACAGAGTATTAAATGCATGGAGAGGAAGGAATATTGTCTGAATAGACAAGTCAAGGAGAATGATGAGGAAAACTCATCGCTCTCCACAATCATGCCAGATCACTTAAAAGAGTTGTTTGAAAACTCAGCAAAAGGATTTAGTAGTACAGCTATACTCGCCCCAAAAAGAAAGTGTGCATTGCAGAAATTGATGAAATTCCAAAAAAATAATTTCGTAGGTGTAAAGAGTGTTAACCTGTTCATGAATAAGTTATATTGAGCACAAAAACAGCTTTCCCCATTAAAATTGCATTAACGTTAAATGACGTGCTGCACGTTTGTGAAAAGGCATGTTTTGCATGTGGAGAGTCTGAAAATTCATGCAGTAGTGTGAATCCTTGGGTATTTAAACACTAAAGTAAGGCCTTCCTATCGTTCACATTCAAACTTGCGCTGCTGTTAAAACGACTCCACATTAGCATGCCAAGATTGACAATGAATCAACGTCTCCTTGCACTGGGTATGATTAGAGCTGGCAGAACACACAGAGAGGTTGCCCAGCATTTGAACTTCCACCATAACACTGTAGACAGGCTAGTCCATCGACATGCACAACATGATGACGTTCGAGACCGACCCCGCTCCAGGAGACCCCGAGTTACCACCCCTGCACAAAATCAGTATATCCGTGTTATCCATCTCCAGAACCGGTAACAAACGGCAATGACGACAGCCAGGAATATCCCTAACCTGAGACAGATACATCCTCAAACAGTAATCAACCGGCTGAGAGAATATGGCTTACATCCTCGAAGACCTGCAATTCGTCCGGTTTTGACGTTAAGTCATCATCATGCTCGACTGCAGTGGTGTAGACAACATCTCAGGCATTCCTTACACTGGTGGTGACGTGTTTTATTCACAGATTAATGTCGTTTCCATCTTTCATCATCAGATGGCCGCCAGAGAGTGTACAGACGTCGAAACGAACGCTACACAGACCCATGTGTCATGGAGTGAAACCGTTATGGGGGAGGGTCTCTCATGGTGTGGGGTGGCATCACTGCCTGTAACAGAACTGAGCTGGTCATTATTGATGGCAATCTTAATGCAGCCAGATATCGTGATGAAGTGCTTACACCTGTTGTTGTCCCATTTCTGCAACGTCATGGCCCCGGCGTCATTCTACAGCAGGACAATGCCCGGCCCCCCGCAGCTCGTGTTGTTCAACAGTATCTGCAGCAACAACAAGTGGATGTTCTTCCCTGGCCCACAAATTCGCCCGATATCTCACCCATTGAGCACGTATGGGACGAAATGAAATGTCAGCTACGCCGGCTTCCCCATGCACCGTCAACGCTTGTGGAACTCCAAAGACAGCTTATCAGAATACGGAACAACATCCCACAACACTTCCATGCTAACTTGTTTGCTTCCATGAGGTGGATGCACAGCAGTAGTCGATGCAGACGGAGGTCATACCAGATATTGAGTGTGTGACTTTTGTGTTTGACCCTTAATGTCTTTGACTCTACATGGCACCAAGAGTATTCGTCGTAGCGTAATGAAATTTCTAGTGTTGATCGCAAATTGATTCATCTGTGATTGAATAAAATTTCCATGAATGAAAATGATATATATCTTTTTTTAGTGTTATTTTTAGCATGCACAGTTTCTTTTTTGGGAGAGTATATTATTGAAGTACAAAGATGCCTTTTCAAAAGATGAATATGACTTTGGGATTACTCATTTATTAGAGCATGCAATTGATATGGGCAATGCACGACCCATTAAACAGGCACCACACAAGGTACCTATAGCATTAGCTGATGAAGAGGGAAAGGCTATCCAACAGCTGGAGGATAAGAAAATAATACAAAAATCAAACTCGCCATGGGCTGCACCTATTGCATTGGTGAAGAAAAAGGATGGGAAAACCCAACCTTGTGTGGATTACCGGTGACTGAATGCAGTAACAGTGAAAGATACATTCCTATTGCCACGTATACAAGACTGTCTAGATGTTGTATCTGGTGCGAAATATTTTTCCACACTAGATTTAATCTCGGGTTACCATCAAGTTCCCATCAAAAAGGAGGATATACCTAAAACTGCTTTTGTAACCAAATATGGTTTATATGAATTTAGGAATATGAGTTTTGGTTTAACGAATGGGCCGGCAACATTCCAGCACCTGATGGAAATTGTTTTAAGTGGACTACAGTGGTCCACCACACTAATTTATATAGTTGTCATAGTCATTGGATCAAGTTTTGAGGAGCACATCAGACGCTTGGTAGAAGTGATATTAAGAATAAAAGATGCAGGGCTTAAGTTAAAACCACAGAAGTGTCATTTACTTCAAAGTGAAGTCACTTTTCTGGGCCGCATTATCTCAAGAGATGGTGTTCAACCAAATCCAGATAATGTTGCCAAAATACTTAAATGTCCTGTTCCTAAAAATGTCATTGAAGTTAGACAATTTCTTGGCATGGGAAGTTATTATTCTCGTTTTGTGAAAAACTTTGCTCAAATCACCAGACCTATGGTGGAGCTTACAAAGAAAAATAATGCATTTGTGTGGACTCCTGACTGCCAATCTTCACTAGAAAGGCTGAAAAATATACTGACTGGGCCAGAAATAATGAGTTACCCAATGGATGCTGGAGAATACATCCTAGAAACTGATGCATGTAATGTGGGAATTGGTGCTGTATTGAGCCAAATACAAGATGGTAAAGAGAAAAGTAATTGCTTATGCCAATCGTGCTTTGAATAAAGTGGAGAGAACCTACTGTGTGACTGACAAAGAATTATTGGCAATTCGTTATTTTATCGAGTATTTCAGACAATACCTTTTAGGGCAACAGTTTTTAGTAAGGACTGACCACCAGGCAATAGTTTGGTTATTCAAGTTGAAAGAACCTAAAGGAAGAATTGCCAGATGGATTGAGATTTTGTCTGCTTACAATTTTTCTATTGAATATAGATCTGGTAATAAGCATGGAAATGCTGATGCCATGTCTAGATGTCCAAATCCATGGGTTTGTCAGTGTGATCAATTTGACACCCTAGAAAATCTTAAATGTGGGCCCTATAAAAAATGTTGTAAATGAATGGAAGAGATGGCTAATATGCGCAAGCACAGTAATGATAAGAATTCAGAAGATGTAATGCAAACATGAGCAGTGACGACTCGTAATCAAGATTTGGTGGAAAATACATGGAGCAAATGGTCAAAAATATACTTTATAACAAAACTGAAAAAGGCACAGGAAAAAGTTGAAGATATAAAGCAAATAATTGAATGGATGAGCCAAGGTGAAAAACCCTCAAGAGAAATTATCATAAGCAAAAGTCCCGAACTAAGAAATCTCTATGCTTTGTGGGATTCATTAGAATTACATGATGGACTATTATAAAAACGATTTTTCTGACAAAAACCTTAGGCTTAGCCTATTATTATTGCTAATATTATTGTTACTATTACTACTGGGTTCTCAGTGGTGATAGTGACAGCCATATTAGTGATAGTAATAGCTGCCTGTAACTGTATTGTTACCCAAAACCTAAAGTGAAAACTCCCAAACTTTTAAAGCCAAGTTTTGTACACTTGTTGTACAGTTAAGATTCTGGAAACGATCCCCTTAGTTTTACTTACTGTTTGAGTGTCAATGAAATGTTGATTTAATTCGCTCAGTTCACCTGTATTAATCTCAAAACTTTCTTTCAGCATAATATTGTTTTAGTTTATATTTGCAGATTGTATATGGTGATTGATGTTAATTCACAGAGCGTATTTACTGTAAAGTGCAGTGATTACACAGTACAGGGAAATCCCAGATTCAAATTCGGTCAAGTTGAACTTCGTTCTATGCAATTTAAAAATCATGTTTTAGGCTGTTTTTGGTAATGCATTCAAAAGTATCATATTCCCTGTTTACCTTAAATACATTCCATGAAGTGTCACGATGATATTGTACAGGAAGATCATCGAAAATTAGATTTATTAATTGCAGAATTGTTTTCTCACCATGCTGTTTTTCTTATACATGTGTACTGTTGCGTGACGTCATTGATATTGTGAATCCCCTCAGTTCACAATGTCAAATGTCGTCAGGTCACAGTCGCTTGTCAATATTTGACGTCTGGTAAATTGAAGAATTGCAAGTTCAGAAAATCTGAAATTATTTAATTACTTGAGTAAGTTTCCGGAACAAATATATAAAACAAAGCTCCAAAATTATACTCCCACACAATTCTTAATTGAAATGGTGATTTTTGTGAAGTTTGAACTGACTTTAGTTGCTATGCATTTGCGCACTGCGCTGGCTGTCGCCCCATTAAACTTCGTTACTGACTGCCAGTCCCCGTTGTTGTAAATCGTTAAAAATTGCTGTAAATCGTTAAGACCCCATTCGCTCGTACGTTGCCCTGTTCGTACGTGCATTTCTCTGTTAGTGTCGGGAAATTTTCGTTACTTTTAATCATTCGCATTTTGGAATCCGTAGGCTTAAGACGTACGTTAGTAACTCTAGTGTTTATTCCTGAATAGGAATAGCATTGGAACTCCAGTTGGGTTTCTTTTACTCATGCCTTTAAAAATTCAAGTTCAACTATTCTGAGTCAATTAATTGCGTTGTTAATTAACAGTATCAATTAATTTAGGGCTATACAAATAAATATTTACGTGAATACGTGGAGTTTATTTGTGGTAAAATTTCATAAAGTTTTCTATTGTAAGTTGGGAAACGGAAATCCTGGGTGAATACTCTGCATTATTTCAGTGACCCGTGAAACGAATTTAAGGTAGGGAATAAGGGGTTAATTTATTCAGCAGTCTATTAATTCTGTGTGAATACGCAGATATTTGACTGATGAAAATTTAAAATATAGGTATTGCTCGGTGAATACTGTAGCAATTCTGTGTTGTATAATTTAAACCAAATAGTGTTAACCCTGTAACCAGAATAATGTGTGAATACACAGATTCTTGTTAGCTAATAGATATATAACTGCAAACTCACTGTCTAAATATAGGTATTGCTCGGTGAATACTGTAGCAATTCTGTGTAGTATAATTTAAACCAAATAGTGTTAACCCTTTAACCAGAATAATGTGTAAATACACAGATTCTTGTTAATCAATAGATATATAACTGCAAACTCACTGTCTAAATATAGGTATTGCTCAGTGAATACTGTAGCAGCTCTGTGTAGTATTATTTAAACCAAATAGTGTTAACCCTTTAACTAGAATAAGGTGTGAATACACAGATTCTTGTTAAGTTAAACTAAATACATAACCATAAGCTCATCAATCAAGATATTATTGCTTGGTGAATACCGTGGCAATACTTTGTAGAGTAATTTATACTATTAAACCTTTAACAAGAATAAAGTGTGAATACACGTGTAGTTCTTGTTATTTTATTAGAAGTAGTAAAGTAGGGTAAATTATAAGAAAAACATATAACACTTGAATGGAATTATTTATTAGAAAATTAGCCTGAAAAGTTGAACTAATACCATACACAAAATTGACCCTTTTTCCATAGACTTCCATTTGTAATAGATAATAGTGTGAATACGCTTTCTACCTGCTACATTGATAATTTATTTATCCTTATAAGTCAATTCAAACTGAAAGTACATGTATTGTATTGTTTTAAGTATGATAAAAGAGTGAATGGAAATTAAATAATTGTGTTTTACTCAGCTTCTGTCATATATGAATCCAAGGCCATGATTTGTTGTTTGTGTATAGTGGAGAAGGTCAAGTCAAGTGTGGTAGTCTCGTCACTGTCACTGTAGACTAGTTGGTATACTATCTATAAAAGTTTACGGGTATACTGCCAACTGGTGTCATCCTGACGTTCCGTGTTAGTGTAACATTGGTAATTCTAGCCCGGGTCACATACAACCGACGATTGACCACTCGGTCGTCACAGTTTAAACAATATTTATTTCCAAATGAAGAAGCAAACATAGTGTGAGTAGAACAAACTGGTGGATTCGACTGTAAGCTGAAAGCTTATAACTTGTCGTCTCCACAAATCAAGCAAAGCTACATATAACCTGTTAGAATGGCAAGAATATCAGTATTAATATTAACACGAGTGTTTGATTGTTCCTTAGCCTCTTGCATTCAATGTTGCATAAGGAAATAAATAGGAAGAGAGAGAGAGAGAGAGAGAGATTTATGATTTGCATTGATTTACGTTGATATACAACTTGCCAAATTAAATATAACGCTAAAACAGATCAAATATATCTCGGGAATGAGTCACTTTTTTCTGGGTCGGACACGGCTGTTGACAGAAAGTTGACTGGGGTTGATCAAAACAGTTGATCAAATATATCAAATGAAACGACCCATTTTCTAACTACGATTGTCGCTCTATTCTAACCTTCACCACACTAATCATACAATACGGTATTGGAGATTCAGGACCTCTTGAATATTATAAAACTGAAAATTTGTATTGCAAATTGCCTTCAACACAAATCGTAAATTCCTCCCGTCGCCATACTTGTATAATACCGCATCGAATTTGACCTCGCCATCCCATTGGTAGATAAACACAAACACGTCATCCGAACGGTCGATAATTAAAAATAAAATGAAGGATTCCCTGTATTTTTCTGTCACAAATATGGCAACCAATGGGAAGTCTACTCACTGTCAACAGCCGTGTCTGACCAAGAAAAAATGGAGTCGTCTCAGAGAGATATATTTCACCCGTTTTAGCATTAAAAGAGAATTTTGTTGGGGAAGTGGTATACCAAAGTAAAGCTTAATGTCTTGGTTGTCGGGTGACATAAATATCTCGACCACAAATTCATGCAACACAAGAGATTATTCATATAAAACAAATTTTGAGTGTCGCATGGCATGAAATGCCTTTAATCTCAAAAACGCCTCCCTCAAGGAAGCCCCCGATAATAAAGGTATACTCGAAGTGTTCAGAATTCGAATATGTGTCACGTTATATCTCGACAGTTTGTCACACAAATCAAAAAAATACAAACTATTTTTATGCCCAGAAAACTGTTTCAGCAATTAATAGAGAAAATCGCGTAAATTGCTCTTAGAAAATTGCATTCGCTTGCGTGGTGTTTTCTGATTTTTTACATGACTGCGTTCAGGGTTCAGTTTAAAAAAAAAACCTTATCAAATGGTTAGGTTCGGGGGAAGTAACTCTGTAACAACTCATCCGTCCAAGCAAATTAAAATTCGATTACATACTAAGAAGTGCTTGAAAAAAAAACAGTTTTTTTTATCTTCTTTGCTTCTTATTCTAGATTTCGCTGGGGTACATATTTCGTGATAATGAGAATTTAAAATCTTGTAAATTTTTGCCATTGTTATTGAGACACATCAAGCCTTGAACCTTATGAATGTTGCATATCTTGAGGTGTGCCAATAATTCGTCCCAAGTTTCGAACACGTGAATTTTGGGGGTAAGAAAATAAGGATTCATCTTGGAATTTCTTTCAATGGACGAAATGAACTCGACTTTACGAAGTTGTTCCACTGCACAACAACTGTCGCTTTCTGCATCACTGATAGTAGCCATGATATATATAGAAAATTCTGATAAATTGACTACACTTTCAGTTCACGTTGGGAATGTCTGCAGGCTGGAATTTGAGTGGTCTTCGCAGAACTCTCTTCAGAATAATTCCACCGTCTTATGTTCTCTTTGAGCTTTATTTTTTTGCGATATTTTGGCTATTTTTTTTAGATGAATGGTTTGAGGAGAGCCTGTTCCGTATTGAAATTGTACCAGAGTTTTTCTGTTTTTTTCTGTATGATTATATATTCACAAATCGCGTTCCAAATGTGCACTGTGGTTCGACCAGAGCGTAATCAGTGCATTTTAAAAATTCTATTCGTGGTCATGAACCATTCCTCGTCGTATTTTGAACTCATACACCCGACAGCCTTCTAACGAGTCAAAAGATGAGGTGGTTATTATGCGGTCCTGTAATGTCTGACTGCTCTATTTTTTTCTGAGATCTCCATGGGAATGAGGAAGACTTTGAAAAACCACTTTCTAATTGTTTTTTTTATCCATTATGACACATCTATGTTGTCTATATTCACGAGTCTTATTGAGCATATTTCAACTTGAATTATGATAAAGATTTTAACTTTTCATTCGAATCATACAGAGACAAATCTTTGAAACAGATTGCCCTTTTTGAAGTCCATTATCACGGTATTATTCTCACAAAAAAACAACATTTTCTTACTAATTTGTTGAGTTTCTTTTATTAATACTAAGGTTAAAAAATAATTGTATAAACGATTCAGTATAATTTGTTGTATTTTTGTTTCTTTTTTTGAAAAAAATTAAAAGAAAAAAAGAGATTGAAATGTCATTGATAGCACAGCAAGCTTATTCTGAATTTTTAAAAAAAAATCAGTTTTTTCCTCATCTGAGAACTGTGTACTCCAATATCTAAAGCGATTCAAATTTATTTATTCTTTTACGAGAAAAATTGAGGACTAGGTTTACTGACAGTGTTGTTCTTATGACTGATACGTTAGGTTGAGGTTTATTATGAGTACACCAGTACCCATGGCACCGCTCTATTCCGTACGAAAAAGATAAGAGTGGAGAACTAGATTTGTCAATGCGCTGGTAATTTTAAATAAATAAAGTTCTGGGTAGAGCGTGTTTAATCGGACAATTGTAATAATAGCTGGAACTGATTATGTTCCAGCTATTCTCGCGTGATTGCAGGTCATTACGTGTACATCTCATTTAAAACTGACACTAGTGTTGCTGATTGCTGTTATGTAACAGTTGTGCTAAAATAGACTAATCAGCTTATTGACTGTACTGGAACTTTTTCGGGGTTCACCACGGTGATTACTTAAACAAAAACAAATCAGAAAAAAACTTAATTACAATCTTCTCTCTCTCTCTCTCCCTCTCTGGTAACAAATCCTTCAACTGAATTGTTGGGTTGTAGGGCTATGCAATTAAACTGATGATTGATTGAAGGGATTAATTAAAGTACATGTAGATTGAATTAACCACCACTTGCACAACGTGTGAAATAACATTTAGGTGACGCGACAAAGCGACAGAAGCTTTTATCCTTCAAACAAACATCTGTTTTAACACATCTGCACATGACATGGTTGAGGAAAAAACAAGAGACTGTGTAATCAACATTTTCATTTATTTTTATTATTATTTTAGACTAATCATAATTATAACCACATGTAGATCACAATACAACAGAAAACAATAATGTTTTTCTTATTAAATAATGACCAGCTTTGGATCAATCAGGTGATCCACACACCTGTCCCCTGCTAAAAGCGTTATTCTAACAGCCCAAAAATAACGTGATTTTTCATCACCCAAAACCGCCAGAAGTTTCCATTTAATAACTGATTTCCCAATTTTCTTGGGGGGGGGGGGGGGGGAACCTTGCCTTTCCAGTGGAATAATGTTCAAATTCAAGAAGATCAAAATTTTCAATGCAATTTCCTTGCCTCTGTTCGTTTGTGTCCATAATTTATAAGTTGTGAAAGGCGTCAATAATTATACCACACCACTACCAAATATAATTCGAATAAATTAGGAAATATTTCACATGTAAATTTGCTATTACGCACCTCCTCATGCGGTTTATTCCCAATAACACGAATGTTCAAATTGGTCATTCCAACAAGACGAATCCCAACAAAACGAATTTTATTAAAATGACTGCATGACACATTTATTTTGAGGTTCTGGGCAAATATGTATACCAGAAGGGTATTTTGTTGCGGAATTTTATTTTTACCTGCGTCGACAGCGGCAGAGCAGGTCTAGTAACCGCTCGACTCCGTCCGTCCGTCAGTCCGTCCGTCCGTCCATCCGTCAGTCCGTCCGTCCATCCGTCAGTCCGTCCGAAACACTTCTTCCGTCAAAGTTTTCTTGGCTTCTATGAAAGGGAATGATTTTATATTTGGTCTGCTGCTTCATAATGATTAGTTGTATCGTGTATGCAATTTTCAGATCTGCCGTGCAGCCACTTCCTGTTTGCCGATACTTTGAAATTTTACTGTACCCACTGAACATTGAAATTTTTCGTCTAACGTTTCTCGACTTCTATGCAAGGGATTGATTTTATATTTCGTCGGGAGCCTGATAATGACCAGTTGTATCGTGTATGCAATTTTCAGATCTGCAGTGCAGCCATTTCCTGTTTGCTGATTCAAATGCATGCAGCGACGCAGGTCCACACCCTGTATTGGTCTTGGCTTGTTCAAGAAAAAAAACTACTTGTGATAATACAAACCAGGTAGAAAAACTGAATAACTTAACAGTAGAGTAACAAAACATAAAGGAGTTTACATCTTGTACCATATAATATAATAATTTAACCCTTTTTTTATCTATTTGTACGTTATTTATCCTTTATAAAATTGCGAGGAAAATTTTCCATTCGTCAACGATAAGTTGTGGTAAAGGATCGGTTTTGAAATGTGAATTATCCTTTCAATGTTATAAAGGGTAAGTTACGTGGAGATGGAAATTATGACAAGAAATATACAAGAAGTCTGTTAAAATATTTTACCAGAAATGGTTTAACTTTTGGGGCCAGTATCAGAATTTATATAAAAATATCTTTTTTCGAGGATGTTCTTTCAACTATGTCGGCAATATCTGTTTTGTAAAATGCGCCTTTAGTGTCACAAGTGAGTTTTCATTAAAATAACTGACTGAAAGTTTGTACTGCATTTAGTTAACATAAAGTATTGACAAAATAAGTTATTTATTGGTGTTTAAGGTCACGTATTACTGCTCAATGGCTAATCGTGACCACGACAGTTTACGGGTGGAGGAAGCCAGAGTACCCGGAGAGAACCACAAAGGCATGTGGTACGCCACCTATTCATACCCATTATCACCGTAACAATTCCCTTGAAAAAGCATAGTAGGCCTAATGCTACAGTGGGAATAAATAAAGGCAATATTCCCATGCGATTGGGGGCTTCTTAACTTTTAACATGTTTCCTTTTTACAATATTTATTTGTTATGAAACAATCTCTTCCTTTAAACCCGCTTCTACTGTATACCCATCTACATGTAGATCCATCCATAGTGTATTTCAAACTGAGAAACATGTCAACTATGCGGCAATTGAAAATGCCTTAAACATGCCTGGTTGGCTTCACACCTAGTTCACCGACATTTTACAGAATGAGGCTCGTGGGCAAGGGTGGCTCTACAGGAGATGGTCGACCCTCGTAAAACAGGCTTTTATCTCACTTCCTTACCTCACCAACCTGCTTCCTTGAGTATCCCCATTCCAATCAAAAAATAAATCTATCGATCCCCCGTCCAATCCCCCTATCTCTTCCCCCCCCCTTCCGTCCACAAACACCTTTACACACACGCGGATACGTGAATTTTTATTGACTTCAATTGAAAATCCGGAGGAGGGATATGGCCAGCGTACATCAACTGTCAGTCAATCAACAAGGTACGAAAACAATACAGAAGAAAAGATGACCTTTTTCGGAATAGTTCGGGCCTCAGTTTCATTGGTCGGTATAAAGTGGAAGAAATGTATTTAACCGCTCTCTAACATGCTAGTTTGATGTGCCATTTCTTGAAAGAAAAATACAAATGAACGTAGTAACGTCATCGTAATGGAATAATGTTGTGTTTTCGAAGATATTTTTATGTTTAATGGTCGAGTTTTCGATCAAGAGTTTATTTGCGTAACTATATTATATCGCTGCACCACTCGCTGCTGTCCGCTGATGCATGTCGTCGGCATTCTGTTTGAAGTATGGTTTTCCACTCATCTATAATTAGCCTCGATAGACGGGTGGTGGACCCGTATATTACAGAGTGATCACCGGGTGTGACGAAAACATACGCCATTCCGTCATTCACATTCACTCACCCCATCATTCACACATCTGACTTCAGACCGTGAAGACTTGCCAACCTGGAACTACCAGACAGACTAGTGAAAGCCATCTCAGCTCTGGGTGTCTCATGCCCTATCTCCTGAACTATCCAGGAAATAGGATTGAGCGTCCACCTGAAACTGGAGTTTGAAGTTGAGAACACCAAATCACCAACCTCTTCGGGGAGAGATAGTACCCTTGGCGAGAGGATCCCCTCTCCCACTGGTCCTCACAAGAAACAGAAGAAGAGCCCATCGACCAAGCGCCGAGACGCCGGGCGCTTGGAGGCCTTCCGGAATGAGAAGAAAGAGGTGAGCGAGAGGATGGAGGTTCTGGAGGCAGCTGCCAGTTCCCCTCCTAGTTCCAACTAGTACACCCGACGAACTGCCAGCTCCGGAGCCGGTACTGTTGGATGAGAAACGTCTGGTGGAGACTGAGGACACTCCCCACTTCTTTCTCTACCGGACAGCCCGGGTGCGTCAATCACAGCAATACAGCCACCTCAGTCTGCAGTCACCATCGAATACATAAGGATAAGGAGAGCATTGGAGTTGGCAAAACGAGAAACTGTGTTGGGAAAACAAGCCGTCGCCGAAAGCCGCGAGTTCAGGGAAAAATCTAGGGCAAATTCCAAAAAGGCATTAGACGCAATCCAGTTACTAAACTCAACATCATCGACTTCCACATCACCATCTCAACCACCTCCAAAGAAAAAGAGCCGGGAGAAGTTAAGCCACCTCCCTCCTTCCTTTTCCTCCTCTACCACGCCCTGACATCCTACAACAACAAACAGCCAACGAGGGTCGAAAGAGGCCTGCCCCAAACCGTCCCTGCGCGCCTTCGGCGCGCAAAAACCATTTCGTTCGTATGACGAAGACGGGTTTTAAATGGAGCTTACACGTAATGTGAACATAATCAGTTCCAGTTATTATTATAATTGTCTGATTAAACACACCAGTAGGTGATACACGCCGGTTCAACCATCATCGTACATGTACGTGTACACGTAAATGTACACCTCCATAGGATTTAGTGTTAAAATCGTGTACGTGTACAAGATTTTTAACGTTTGTAGGGTGCTTTAGAATCCACTTTAAGTTCAATTAACACTGAATTGAATCCTAGACTTTTATAATTTTTCGTACAGTACATGTACCGTTTTGATGTTTGAATCGGCAATGGATTTCTCCCATAGGATTCAGTGTTAAATTGCGAGCAAAAACGCGTTTTGCCGATTCAAACATCATCCTCTCGCCGATTCTAACAATTGGCGTCCGCACACGATTTTAATGCTGAAAACCCCATGGACGCGTAGACGGAGATCTACTCTGCGGATTTTAGGTCTGATGATGTTTGAATCGGCAAAAGTTTTTTTGCTCGCAATTTAACACCGAATCCTATCCGCACACGATGTTAACGCTGAAAACCCCATGGAGGCGTAGACGGAGATCTACTCTGCGGATTTTGAGTCTGAAATCGACTCGCGTGAAAGAGGTGATGTTTGAATCGGCAAACCCACTGTTGCGTTTCTCGAAGTGAGACTGGCGCACGTTATTGCGAGGTGATCTATGGAAATGTTTGCATGAACGAACAACTAGGTCGTCTCTTGTTAGAACGATGCATCGGATGTCGGGATCACCTAGACTTCGATCACGAGAATCATTCGTGTCTGCGGATGGAAAGGGAAGATATGGTCGTCAAGTATTTTGAACCGGCGTTCGAACGCGGTCAAATCAATGAAGTGATCGCGTTTTGGAAGAAATTACTCTACTGTAAGAATCGAAGCAAGCCCACAGATTCGGAAGAACAGAAATTGGCGCGTAAAAGTCTGACTTTACGAGATAAGGGATGCATCTTGAAATTATTGTTCAATGAAGCATACGTCTAAGTTTTCTCATTGATATAAAATAAGGGAGAATAGAAAATAAAAATAAATACACACATAAATTTTTTATCTAATATTAGAAAGAATAAAAACAAAAATGAGAACCAGAAATAAATTGTATCTGACGTTAGTGGAGGACGAGAAGCCGATCAACGTTTTGCCGACGGCGCCGTCGCTAGAAGAAAGAGAAAGAGGAGAGAGGTATCGCATCGATCAAATCAGTAGAATCCAAGAGTATCTAACTCGAGAGAGAGATTCTCGTCGTTCCGCCAAGAAGAAGTATTTGCATTTCGTGAAATTCGTCAACGCGATCGACACGACACTCATCACGATTTCCATGGCTTTACATGCGGCTGGCATCGGATTGTTGTCGACCGCGGTCGGCATTCCGATCGTGTTGACCGTAGAAGGAGTGGGTCTCGCCGCCGGATTGTTTAGCACGCTCGGAAACTTTTTGAGTAGGAAATTATATCTGAAGGCGAGGAAACACGACAAGATTCGCGTCTTGGCCGACTCCAAGATCGACACGATATCCGAAATGATCTCTATGGCGTTGAAAGATGGTAGGATATCGGACGGTGAAAACTTCGCGATATTGAACGAGAATACGAAATACGATGCCATGAAAGAAGCCGTGAGAATCAAGACTCGTCAGATCATCAAGGAAGAGATGAAGGATTCTCTCGTGGAAAAGGGGAGGAAAGAGGCCAGGGAGGAATTCAGTTAGATGATAGAACTCAAGAGCAGCAATTGAAAAATATATATAATAAGAACAGAATTGATTCATTATTAAATTTATATATAAAATAAAAAAACGAAATTAATTTAAATAACTCTTAAAAATGTATTGCGTAAAGTGTAAGAGAGTTACCGAGACGAGTAATTCTAGAGAAGTGCGAACTAAAAATGACAGACAGATGCTTCGCGGAATTTGCGACGTGTGTTGTTCTGTCAAGACACGATTCGTCAAAAAAAAGAACGCGAGCAAAGGTAAAGGCATCATGAATAAAATGATCAATAATCTACCTTTCGAAATGCATCTGCCCGGTCACAGTTTCACGGGACCCGGAACGAAATTGAACAAGAGACTCAACACCGATCTGACTCCCAAATCTTGGAGCAAACCTGTGAATAGGGTGGACGCGGGCTCGTATGATCACGATCTGTGCTACGCCGGACATCCCGACACCAAGACTCGCAACGACGTCTGCGATAAAAACATGTTGGAGAAATTGAGAGGCATATCGAATCCGACCAGGAGAGAGAAGATGGAACGTTTGCTGGTCGGCAATCTGATCGGTGCGAAACGTCGATTCGGATGGGGCGTTCAAAAAAAAAAAGCGCATCTGAAAAGAAGAAGAAACGATTATTGACGAGCGAATTGGCCGAGGAGTTACACAAACCCATAGTGCATAAATTTCGAAAGAGAAGAGTGTTCGTGAAGGGTCTGGATGATATTTGGTCTGCCGACTTGGTCGACATGAGATCGTTTTCGAGGTGGAACGAGGGCGTCAAATATCTATTGACGGTCATCGACGTGTTTTCCAAATACGGTTGGATCAGAGCTTTGAAGAATAAATCGGGACTTTGCGTCGCCGAGGCTCTGATGAGCGTGTTCGACTCATCTTCTCGAAAACCGAGTAAATTGTGGGTGGATAAGGGAAAGGAATTCTACAACAAGCACGTTCATCGATTGGTAGACCTCTACTCGATTGAAAACGAAGAGAAAGCTAGCATGGTGGAACGTTGGAATCGAATGATGAAGGAAAAGATGCACATATACTTCACGGCGAATTCGACCAAGAAATACATATACGCTCTGAACGGTCTGGTCAAAGATTACAACAACACGCGACACAGATCGATCAAGATGACTCCCGCGGAAGCTAGCGATCCTCGAAACGAAAAACGGGTCTACGCGAATCTATATCCTGAGAGATCTAAGATCAGGAAGAAGTCTAGAAATCCGAAATTTGCGATCGGTGATCGAGTGAGAATCTACGCTTATAAAAAGCACTTCAAAAAGGGTTATACTCCTTGATGGACCTCGGAAATCTTCGTGATAATCAAAATATTTCACACCGATCCGGTGACTTACGAAATCGAAGCTTTGGATGGAGAAGAGATCATCGGAAAGTTTTACGAACAACAATTACAGAAGACGAAGTTTTGATGAAGAAAACACATTTTTTTTTATTTACTCTCTTTAACATTTTCTTGTTTACACACATATATATAAAAGAGAAAAAAATAATAAAAAATAATTAAAAACTATTTTTAGATAAAGAAAGCAAGTTAATTAATAAACAAAAAACTAAAAATCCTTTAAAATGACAAATATACTAGATATAGCACAAAGCATAGTGAAAGATGAAAGTATTCAAGAATATGAGGTTCACGAATACGAACCGGTAACCGGAACGAGTTTGAACAATGCGGGAGAGATAAGAATGAACGTCAAAACTCAAGATTTATTCGTACATCCTAGCGAGAGTTACATAGTGGTGCAGGGATGTCTCACCAAGGAAGATGGGAGTGACTATGCTGACGACGACACGGTTACTCTAGCCAATAATGGCATCATGCATCTATTCAGTAACATAAAATACATGCTATCCGGACAAGAGATAGAATCTGTGTTTCATCCCGGTCAGGCCACCACGATGTTCGGACTATTGACGTATCCTGATGATTTCTCGAAATCCAGAGGACTTAATCAGTTGTGGGTGAAAGACACCGTAGGCCCTGCTAGCGCAGGCGCCGCCTTGATATTCGACTACGTCGTCAAGACGTCCAGACCTAAAGAAACGTTTTCGTTCAGGATACCTTTGAAACACATCTTTGGATTTGCGGATGATTACAACAAGATCATGTACGGATTCAAACACAATCTGACGTTGATTCGAAAAGGAAACGACGACGCAATAGTGAGACTCACTGCGACCGATGTGGGTAAGATAACTCTACACAAGATATCGTGGTTCGTTCTGCACGTGGAGCCTTCGATCGTGGAGAAAGCGCGTCTCTACAAGATCATAGAATCCAAGAGTAAATTACCCGTGGGATTTAGAATGAGACAGTGCGACACGGCTAGCATTCCTCCCTCCACGAATCACTTCGATTGGAGATTGACGGTGAAATACGCTTCCGAGAGACCGCGTTTCATCGTGGTTGCGTTTCAGACCGATAGGAACGGGTCTCAGGAAAAGAATGCGTCGCTGTTCGATCATTGCAGTTTGAGAAACATGCAAGTGTTTCTGAACGCCACAAGATATCCAGCAATCGATTACAACGCGTCGTTCGACAAGAACGATTTCTGCAGACTGTACGGTGACGCCGCTGATTTTAGAAAGAAGTATCACGGTCTAGACGAATTGATGAGCAACCCTAACATGTCTCCCGGCGAATACAAGTCAATGTATCCCATGTTCGTATTCGACGTCAGTAAACAGAGAGAACGACTCAAGAGTAGCGTCTTAGACATTCAGATCAAGATGCAATTCGATAGGAACGTGCCGAGAAAAAACGAAGCCTTCACCCTGGTCCTGTCGGACAGAGAATTACAATTCGAATCGGACGGAAATAAGATGTCGATCATTCGATGAGAGACGAGTGTGAATAAAAATAAAAAACAAAAAAAAATAAGTAATGAGTAATTATTAAAAACAAAAAAAAAAAAAACAAAAAAAAATAAATAAAGTAATGTGATCTAGAGAGATTGAACATCTTTCTAAATCTCATTACTTTTTTTTGTTTGTTTTTTTTGTTTTTAATAATCACACATTATTTTTTTTAATTCATTATTTTCCACGCGTTCACTGTTTGTTCAAAGAATCCAGTTCAATCAGTAGACTCACCACGGAAGTGGCGGCTTTGGGATTATTGTTTTTCGTAATGAAATTAATCCTGTCTCCGACGTTCACTTTGAGAGCCGTGCCGAACGTGCTAACATTAGCGTGTTGTTTCTCAGCCTTTTCGACGCTGTATCTCTTATCGCTCTCTACACCATTCACCATGAGATTGACGACCGCTCTGTTATTCAAATCTGAGGAAGCCAGACTCATTCGAAGGATTTCACCTCCCAGTGGCATGGGATATCCCACCTGACCATGTTTCGATCCCCTACCTCCATTTCCGAAAGACCACTCAGCTTTTCCTTCGTCTAAGGTGCCAGCCTCTTCGGCCCACACAGTGATCAATTGTCTAGCATATTTGACTTTCTCCACCACCGAAATCAGGGTGCAGGCATCCGTCATGTTCACGGGATCCGGTAGATTCGTGAGCGTGTGTCCACCCATGTCTAGTTTACCTTCCATGATGTCACCCTTTCTCCAGACCGAGTTGTCGTCCACGTACTTTCTGCTGACCGCGCTGGAATCGAATTCGGGATCGTGATTGAGACCGAATAAATTGTGACCGTTCATGTTGATGCCACCCTCCATGGTTCCGCCAGATTGTTTGTTCAGGTAGAGATCATCCACTTGCGATTCTAGGTATTCTTGTGATTGTATCACGGCAGAATCTACGTAGCCCTTGTTGACCGCGGTTGAGTCTGCATCCGTGTCGTTGATCTTCGACAGATTCAATATCTTTTTGAATCCTGCATTCAGATCCGATTTCATTTCTCGTCTGTCAGACTTTCTCTGTTCCAGATCCATGTAGTGTTTGGTCGCCACGTCCTTGGGATTCGTGGGAGTGGCCACGTTCTTTATCTTGTTAGAATTGGCATTCAATTCCGAGTGCATCGTTTTCGTAACGTATCTATTTCTCAGGTGTTCACTGAATCTCGCATGAGAGTCGTCCGCGTATTTCTTGGTCGCGACATCAGTGGGATCTATGGGATTTGCGACATTCACCAAACGTTAGGATTTCAGATCGAGATCGTCGGTCATGGTTTTATCCACGTAATTATCTAGCAGGATTCGTTCGAAATCGGCGTTCCCCCTGTCGACGTATTTTTTAGTCGCAGCATCTGCGAGATGTATTGGCTCGGGAAGATTGTAGAGCTTCTTATCGTTCATGTTCAAAGGTTCTTCTCGAGGTTCGTATCTCCGAATGTAACGTTCGTCCAAGTTGGCAACGTCGTAACCATCATCGATTTCGAACGTCTTCCTCTTCTTTCTTGGGTTGACTTTTTCATCATCACTTCTACCAAATTTATTGACTGGCATCTTGTTGTGAGGATTTTTTGTTTTTAGAAAAAATATATTCAAAATGCAGTTTATTAAAAATGAACTATGTTATTTTATTTTTCGTTTTTATTCGATTAAAATTTTTTTTAAAATAATTTTTTATCTTTATATATACTATAAAAAAAAAAATCTCTCTCAAATGTAAGTCACCAAGAATGTCTTGAAATCGATCTCCTTCAGACCATCTCTTGAGAACGTAGAGACACAGGTGACCGCAAAACACTTGATCTGGTGATTGTACTTGTTCTGTGTTGTAACGAACCATCGATTTGTTGAAATAGTTCTTTATTTCTTTTGGCGGCGAGATTCCGTAGCTGTCGAAATAATAATTTTTCTTCTTCCCGTTCTTGATCCACGCCACCCAGTGAGTGCCTTCACCTGATGAATCGTCTAGATTTAAAATTTCGCATTCTGATTGTCGAGGTCTTCTCTTCGGCAAGGCATCTCTGGAAAACACGCCTAGAAAATCTTTGATTTTCAAATCTTTTGCCGCATTCAACAGATGTTGGATAGGGGTTAGTTAGGTAAGACGACACCTTCTACGGATATCTTTATTTTCTTATTCATAAATTCGTATATATTTTTTTAATTTATTTTATTATAATTTTCAATAAAAATGACGTTATTTTTCTATTTTTTTCTTTTTCTTTTTAAACTAACACTCTCGATGTCTCTATTGATTTCTATAATTTTGAATTCATCTAATTCCTCTTGATTTTCTGGAATCCTATCATCCACAATCATATCTGGAATCTTATCATCCACAATTGTATCTCGAATCCAATCATCCATATTCATATCGTCTCTAATTAGATCCACAGTCCAATATCCGAGTGCCAAAGTGCTTATTTTATCATCTAACATGAATCTCTTATCATCGTCGGCCGTCAGCGAAATCTTGTTGACTATTTCGGTATACAAGTCGTGATTTTCGCTTCGAATCGATTTCATAGTCTTATACACCGGACCACTTCCTAACAGACAACCTTTATACTCTTGGAAAGAGATGTTTTTCTTCACCATGCACGCTTTAACTCCTTTGCACTTCTTGATCTCTTCATCTTCTAGACGATAAGCATACAGTTTAGGTCTCAAGCCCACGAATTTGACGATTTGTTTACCGCCTCTCTCGTCCTTAAATTTACCCAACACCTTCTTGTCGTTCAATTGAATGTTGGACAGGTGATCGACGGGATAATTGCTCATGTCGAACCACTCGGCCACGTCCGGAGATATATCTCGGTAGACGTCTTTCGTCTCTATCTCGTAAACTAAACTGTCCGTGTTGGTGAACAGTAGTTTGGCTTTATCACCAAATTTTCGTTTGACGTAATCGTAGTGAAACTCGTACATCAATCGTTTGCTGACATCTAAGATGATTGGTCCGAGATAATACGGTTTGTCGAACTTCAGGTGCATCTTTTGCATGTGAACGGCCACTAGATTTTTGTTCAATATGGTTCGGTGTTTGTAATTGGGTTTCGCCACTAATGTTTTAGCTCTTTTCTCAGACGTGATGAGTCGAACGTCGGTTCTCTTCCTGATGTTTTCCATTGATTTACCGTACACGCAGTTGTTCATGAGTTTGAAGAAATTTTTTTCGAAATCGTTCTCGGCTCGAATTCTGAGATTCATGTTGAGGTTGATGTATGTTTTCATCCAAGGCTCTTCATCGAATCGAATGATGCGATGTATGTTGACTAATTTCATCCCGTAATCGACGTATTGTTTCAAATTCTCATTGTAGACGACGTAGTTACGTTTGTTAAATAAATTGGGAATGAGTTTTTCCTCATCTCCCTCGTTTGGCTCCATTCGTTCGGGAGCTAGTGGATAATCATTGTGTAGATCGTGTAATTCTTCCGGATAGTTCAAATCGACTTCTAAAATGCAAGGATAGTCTCTCCATTTTTGCATTTCTTCTGGTTCCTTCACTCATTCGAAATTTCCAATTGGTAAAGGATGACTCATAGCCCAAACGTACAGATTATTGGCGTCCCAATACTGTATGTATTTAGTCGACCATTTCGAATCGAAACCTTCTTTCATGTAGGGATTGTTAGCTTCAGAATATCTGTGGGAGATCATCGAGACGCCACATCTCGCAGCCCTTTCGAACATGAGTAACATGTTCACGTCAGATAATAATTCCAATTGGACTTCGGTGGTCTTCAACAGAGCGTCCCACGCTAGACCGGGTGCGGTGAAATAACAAGCGGGATCCAGATCGTAATTTTGACAACAGACGTCTCGAAAATTTTCGAACACGTCTGCTAAGAGCAGAACGTCAGTCTTCAGATAGAGATCGTGATAATCTCTCATGGTTTTCATATTGAATAATTTCCACACGTTTTTAGCGTGTTCGTAATTCTCGTCGGAAATGTCGGATTCGTATAATTTCGAATAAAAATCTTCTTTCGAAGGTAGTGCGGTATCTTCGAATCTCTTTAGATCGTTCATATAATCATAAGGATAGACTCCTTTCCTCAACATGACGTCTACTCATTCTCCGAAATGTTCGCTCATGATTTGAGATTTATCCTTGCTCATATTATCAACTAATTTTTCCAGAGTGGTCAACATGAATTTAAAACTGTCGATGAAATGTATGGCTCTATGAATGAATTTCGTTTTTTCTTCCAATGTCTCTCTGTTGATTACTCTTTTCTCCTCCATGAGCTTCCATTTCGTGAAGGAAATGTATCTTTCTTCGCTGTTTGCGATGCAATTTAATTCTCCATGTGAGGTGCCGAGATTTTTCATGAAGAGATGACTGTCGTAACCCGAGAGATTGTGAAACATCACCGGATAGAAAACGGCGTCTCGATATTTTAAATTACACTTGCTGTGAGCTGGACCGCGATACAGACCCGTGTAATGATCGTGGTCTCTGACCTTCCTATTTTCCTTCAAATTCTCATCGAACGATTGTCTGCATATCTGACATTCGGTGGCTCTGTTATTTTCGTCCTGCTGCTCTCGCGTGATGATCATTTTTGCAGGAGTTTTGAATTTGTCGTATAACATTTGAAGTTTCCATTCTAACTCTTCCACAAACCTTTGAGCCACGTCGTCGTCTTCATACTGTTTCGTGTAGGTGAAGGGACCCATGTCGTGTTGCGAGTCGAAAGCGCATTTCACGTAAATGCAATAGCCCGAATGTATGTGTTTTTGATATCTTTCGACGCAACTTTGAAGAGCGTTGGGTTGACAGGAACTCATTTTTGCGGTGAAACATTCGAAATCAGCATACACGAATGATACTTTTAATCTTCTATTGTGATTTTCATACTTCACGATGGTGTTGGGTTTGGGCATTTCCACGGTGACACCTTGATTTTCGTTGCAATATTCCTGATGTTTCGCCAACAAGTCTTCACTGGGAAACATGTTCATGCAGTTGCAACATAAAGATACCTTATGTTCATGTTTATTAATTTGGTTGGACAGTAATCGGCTAGGATGTTTAACCCAACAATAATGATGATTGTCACCGTTCGAAATCAATAATAAAATAATCGTCTTTTTTCTTCCGAGATACGAAGTCTGTCTGAGAGGATAGATCATTCGTTTTTCCTCGTCGTATCCCAGGACGTTCACCGCTATGGTGGGATTTTGAACCTCGAAACGTTCGATGTGTTTTAACCGCGTTGGAAAAGTCAGTCCGGTCCAATCGAGATTTTTAGAAGTCACCTCGTAAGAAGAAACTCTTTCGGTGTTCATTTTGACAGGGTATAAAGCGAAGGTGACTGCCCATTTAAAACACTGATCATCGTTATTTTTCACGTTGATCATGGCATGTTTCTTAACCAGGAAATACGGTAATTTCACTTAGGAAGACCCTCTCAACAAATCGTTTTTAGTTATGTGAATTTCGAGTTTCAACATCTCATCGAACATCCAATTACTACCTTCATGTTGATAATTTGCGAGAGACGTCAACATCTTGTCTTTCATCTTTTCGAAAATGTCCGATAAATCTGAACCTTGAAATACGGGTTCGACGTTAGATCTGATATATGCATTTTTCACGATGCTCTCGCCGGACTTCACGTCGATTTTATTCATCATGCAATGGAGTATCATCTTAATTTTTAGTCCTACGTTCATGTATTTGTGAAACAAATCCAATACTTTTTTCTTCACCCGTTCCATGAACAATTTCGGATCGATTTTCTTCAACGAGGGAACCACGTCGAAAGTTTTAAAAACGCCTTTGATCGCACTCTCCCGTTCCACAGACTTCGATTGAAATAGTTCTGCGGCGAGTCGCGCTAGATATTCTTCTCCTTTCCCTTCGTCTATTGCTCATCGAAGTTCGTTCGATATATCTCGTTTGCCTAGAATCTGATGTGCATCACTTGTTTTCGTTTTTCTTTTTTTTTTCTTTGGAAACTTGAAGTTCTTCAGCGGCTTTTCGTTTAGTCGTCTTCTTATTTTTCACAATCGAAACGTTTTCGGTTTTTTTCGATGTTGGCATTTCGATTCCTTTTACTATCTTTTTCTTCTTCTCATTTTTCACAACCGATGCATTTTTTGATGTCATTGCTATCGGCATTTGGATTCCTTTTACTATCTTTTTCTTCTTCTCATTTTTCACATCCAATGCATTTTTTGACGTCGTTGCTATCAGCATTTTGTTTGTCTTTCCATCATTTCGCAAATGTTTCTGTATGACTTTAATCTTTTTTGATTTAGTTCTATGATTTCTGAAATGTGAAATTTTTAATAGTTTACAAATCTCATTTAACTGAGGTATGGTTTTCTCTTTTAAATTTTCCATTTTTTTTTTATCTGTTTGTTTCATTTTGTAAGAATATATTTTTTCGAATTTTGTATTTTAAATAATTTGTTTAAAAATTTTTGTTTTTTTTAATGTGAAAAAAAAATTTTTTTTTTGATGAAATTAATCAATTTTTTATGTTCCTTAACGTAAAAAAAAAAATGAATTAATACGAGAAAAAAGGATGTTAAAATTTAACTGATATATATAAACAGAAAAAAAAACTTTTTAAACAAATTAAATTTAAAATATACATTATTTGCAAGAATTCGTAAAACAAAAAAAACCAAATAATCGATCATGACGACAACATCCACGATGGAATCTCGACATAAACGTCGACGTTGTTTAATAAATCATTATTCTCCAAAAAACCAAGAAGAAAAAAATCGTAATTTATATTTATGCGTTTCGAAAGAAAACGATACGTTTTGCCCGGAAAATCGAATCGTAATACTATTAGCGAACAAAAATCAATTGACAATGTCGTTCGAACTATTAAAAAAGAAGGTTCAAGACAAATAGAACTCTTACAACTTTTACGCGAAGTCTCGCACGAGGTTCAAAACAAATTTCTGCGAAGCAGACGCGTGTTCATGTCACCCGATTCCTTCTCAATAGATGATGATAACTGCAAGATGCGAAGGCTAATTTTTAAGCAGTCGATGTCTTGCCCGTTCTAAAAACTCGTGAAAAAAAAAAATTAAATTAATACGAAAAAAAGGATGTTAAAATTTAACTTTTATATATATTTAAAGAGAAAAAAAACTTTTTAAACAAATTATTTAAATACAAAAATTTAAAATATACATTATTTGCAAGAATTCATAAAACAAAAAAAAAAAACAAGTTGAAGCGTGTACGAAATTAGGTTTTAAAATCTATACATTACAACAACACGATCCCATCGAATTGAACGAGGTCTGGACGATGGGCTTAGAGCACTACTACGACAAATATCATATATGTTTGAAATTGGATGAAGCCATGCTCGATTTGTTTTGCAAGTACCAAAGCGATCTGGTGAATAATATCATCGTCGCCGAAGACAGAAAATTCGACAAGGACGATTTGTTGTTGTTCTTTAGAAATTACATATATCCAATAATCTCACTCGAACTCTTAGACAAATCGGGTGGTGAGAGCACGTTCACTGATGTAAAAAAACTTAAAAGAGTAAAGATAAACATACAAGACATTTTCGTAAGTGGAAAAATGACGAATGTCAACATGCTAATAACGGACTTGGAAATATAAACAATAGAGAGATTGATTTTTTAGCGAAGAAGAAGGAAAAAAGTAATGAGATCTAAAGATGATCTCATTACTTTTTACAAAAAAATTTTCACATTAAAGAAATTAAAATTAAAAACAACTTTTTTTTTTATATATATAAGGAGCAAAAAAAAAAAACAACTTTTTTTAAACAAATTATTAGAATACAAAATTTAAAATATACATTATTTGCAAGATTTCATAAAAACAAAAAAACAAATGAGGACAACAACACCTAAAAGATGCGAATTGAAATTGAAACGAGTCGAAACGAATAAGAAATTCGGTCATAAAATCTATAGATTACAATGACACGATCCCATCGAATTGAACGAGGTCGAGACGAAGGGCTTAGAGCACAAATACGACAAATATAAGATGCCTTTGAAATTGGACGAAGCTGCGCTCAATTTGATTTATGAGTACGAAAGCGATCTTCAGAACATCATCATCGCCGAAGATAGAGAATTCGACAAGGACGATTTGTCGTTGCCCTATGGAAATTACATATTTCCAAACATCTCATTCGAACTCATGGAGAAATTGGGTGGTGAGAGCGAGTTGACCGATGTAAAAAACTCAAAAGAGTAAAGATAAACATTCAACATGTTTTCAAAAAAGGAGAAGACACGAGTGTCAACATGCTAATAACGGACTTGGAAATATAAACAATAGAGTGATTGATTTTTAGCGAAGAAAAATGAAAAAAAATTCATCTTTAGATCACATTACTTTTTTTTTTTTGTTTTCCTTCTTCTTCACTATTACCATATATTGTAATAACGTATCCTTTTCTCTCAATTTTCAGTGTCGATTCTTCTTTTTCTTTTTTTCTTTTTCTTTGTGATATGATATTGTTTATCCGAATCATAATTATGAACGAATGTTGTGCATCTCTTGGTAACACTCGCATCATCACCATTCTCTTCAGGAGGTAGTGGTGACGGTGGAAAGCGTCTCATTCTCAACCATCTATCTTTCATCAGTTCTTTCCTTAGATATCCATCATTAGCGTCTAACCGTGTTTTTGTTTTTTCGCTCTCTGTCTTGCAATATTTGTCATTATCGTCAAATTCATCCAGGTGATAAATTCTCCACCTTGTCATCCTGATGATAAAATTATTTCTCCACCTTTTTTACTAATTTTAAATATATTATTTTATACTTTCTATGATTTTATATTTTATACAATTTTATATTATAATAACATATTCAAAATCGGTATATTCTTAAATGGCGAATTCTCACCGAGCAACAAACCCTTGCCGAGTCGCTCAACATTCTGTCCACTCTTCAGATAGAGACCGTTTCCTCTCAGAGAGTTACCACCTCTAACGGGTTCTAGATACAATCCTTTACCGCTGTCGTCTATGTGGATGCGACACACGGCTCCTCCCTTCTTCAAGAACAGTCCGCTGCCACCCATTAATTTCTCAACCGCCGAACTAGCGAGTCCCGTGAGAGCTCCCACGCTGAGAGTCTTTGCGAGAAAGGGTAGTGCCTTTGCAGCGAAGGGTAATGCTTTTGCGCCAATAGCGATAGGAAACCGCCTTTCATTCTCAAATTGTATCTCAATTGAGCGGGACTCAATCTCACCGCCAACCCTCTTCCATCGCGAATCGCTTTCTCCATCCTTTTGATTTGACTTCTGGTCCAGGCGATCGAATCCTGACCACCTCTCGTCAGATCTTTGTGAGTGAATTTGAATCGCACCGCCTCGCCTTGAGTTGTTAATGCTCTCTTAAGTTTCTTCCTCTGTCCTGTGGATATGTTCACGTTTTTAACCACGTATTGTGTCATAATTCTGTTTTTTTTAAATTATTTACTTCAATTGTTTCTTGTTTAATAATTATATTAAAATAATTTTGTAAAATTAATATTGCGTTTATTTTATTTTTGTTATCTATATATATACACAATATTTTTTTTTTTTTGCTTTTATATTTCTCTTATGTGAAATCGTATCGTCACCCTCTCTCTGCGAAGATCTAATAGTTCACCATTTTGATCCGTCAACGTGGTTTTGAGACTATACAACGTATCTAAAATCACTGGTAGATAAACTAAATTTCGAGGTCGCTCCACGATCTTATAACCCGGCGACACGTTTGGAAAGAAAAAATAGATCGTCGGTTGAGTGCTACCATTCACGTAGCTTCCAGCAATTACATCCACGTTCACCAGAATGCTATTGACTGCGAGAATGTCGACCGTATTTTCAGATGCCTCGTGGCCTCGGTACATCTTTCGATCGAATCCCAACATCTTGCCTATAGAATCGTCCGTGTTGAAATCCACTCGAAAATTATCTTCCAAATCCAACATCGTCTGTAAGGTATTAGGATTGGGAGCGAGTCTGATCTTGTTGTTTCCCTTTCCATCCGTCTTCATTCGCGTCTGAATGTAATTGTTCAAATCGTCTATGTCGTAACTCCCTTTGGGAATTCGAATCTCCAACCAATCCGTTCCGTCAGAATACTTGAACGAGTTATTCTTTTCGGTGACGTTGGGAAAGGAATAATAAGTCTCCAGATTCATCAACTCCATCTCGTATCTTTTCTCTCTATTCAATTCGATGGGAGGTTCGAATTTCGTAGCGAATCGAGTCGAATCGCCACTCACCACGATTTGAATGGATTGTTTTGAAGCCGTATTCTCAGCTATCCGTTCTAACAATTCTCCATGTTCGAACATTATATTTAATTTTATTTTTTTTTTATTCAAAACTAATTATTTGAAGATTTATTATTTTCTAAATTTTATTTTCACGCTCTATCTTATTATTATCATCAGAAACATAAAACTTGTCGAATCCACACCGATATTTTCCGCGATTAAATTCGCTTGTCAAATCGATCACGACGAAATTGTAAAGTCCACCATCCCAAACCCTCTTGCAAAATCTCCTGAATTCCGCCGCGCTCATGTCGTTTGTGACGTGATCGCCGTAGATGTGATTGAGATTCTTGAGATCTTGGCGAAAGAGACATAGAAAATTAGCGTTCCCCCTTATCGTCTGTCTGGGCAATCGAAAATAATTCTGCGACAGGTAGAAACAGTCCACGTTGCTGTGTCGACCCCTAATGTAATACGATTCGCATCGGTTCTGTCTCTCCAAAAGCAGATCGTCGAAAATCATGAGATTTTTATCTTCCGATTTCAGTTCTCTAGGATCCGGAACGTCGCTAGCGTTCTCATAAAATCGGCACTCCATGTTCGAAGATGCATTTCTCTTCATCAGTTCCATCGCCGCACCGTCCAAAATGGTCGAAAGTGGAGCTTCGCTCTCGTCGAATTCCTCCCTACTGTCAAAGATTCTGGCTATGACGTCCTTGGGCAATCTACGATCCATGCACTCTCGAAGCAATCTGTATTCAGGTTGAAACAAGCTCTTGCCAAACACAAACAATCTGTCGTAATCCAACCAGTCGGGTCGGGACAACAGATTCATCAACAGATTGGTCTTTCCACAATTCGATTTTCCCACTATCAAACCTCTTATGCTTTTGGGAAAGAACTCGTTATTCGACCTCTTGGTCGCGGCGTCGTTCCAAGACATATCTTTAATGTTCATCTTTGTCTTATTTTTTTTTGTTTGTTGTTTTAGATTCTTTTCAAATGCAAATTTTTTATGTTTTTCAAACTCTGTTTTTGATGTTATTATTTATTTATATCACACCGTCGAGAGTTCTCTTCAATCCGGATCCACTCGTCATTTTGGCTAAATCTTGTATGGGTACCACAGCATCCTTAAAATCTTTCCAACTTTTCGGCGTTCGCTCCAACGCAGCTCGCTTCGCCGGCGAACTGATCAACTTGTCGATGAACGCGTCGGCTGCCCTCTTGCCAGCCACAGAAGCTATCCTACCACTGGCTTCGGAAGCGGCTTTCTTACCAGCATCCAAAGCCGTCTTCTTACCGACCTGAAACGCAGTCGATGCGAGTTTTCTACCCGCATCGCTCGTGAACGCTCGCATTATAGAATCGACGATGCCAGAACCGCCTTGAACGTAAGTTCTGACGTATCCCCTGTTCTTTATCACCAACATATTTTATTTTTATAATATATTTTTGTTTTTTTCACTGGTAAATCATTTTGTTGTTTTTAAATACTTTTATTATTCTAGTGTAAAAATTTACTGTTTTATTTTTGTTTGTTTGTTTCTCTCTACTTATTATATACACATCAAACCTTCAATTCGTTCATCAGCCTTTTATAGTGGTTTTTATTCAAAACCTTCTGTCTTAACAATTCGTCAGATATAGCAACTATCTGATTATCTAATCCTGTGTTACCAGCCCGTCTGCTCGCCATCAACAAACTCAATCTCTGAGACAGAGCGTCAGAATCGCTCGGAAGAAAAGTGGTTTTCACCCCTTTGCCAGTCACCGATTCGATGAACTTCTTGTTCATATCCCATATGGGTTTCACCACTTTCGTCCACTTGTAACCTCTGTTGGCTTTGGGTCTCGTCTCTCTGGCATCGTTATTTCTCTTCATGTCGTGGGTCTGAACCAGAATGTCGCCGTAATTGTCGAAATCCTGATCCGTGTAATCGCTAGGCTTGTCGTAAAGGAGCAATCTGCGCAGTCCATCAGTCAATTCGTATCTGTTCGAACCCACGATCAATTCATCATCGCCAATATCCACTTCTGTGTCTCCTACAAAAATCCTTCCCTCCGAATCCTTATAAAATTCATACAACTGATCTCTCTTCCCGCCATCATCATCAGACGATGCGACGCTACTAGTGGTGATAGTCGAAGCTGTATCATCGCTCTCACTCAAATCTGTTTGAATTCCCGTGGGAACGTAATCCGGTGTAGATTGAACGGAATACCGATTTCCAAAACTAGGAGGCAACGAACCCATTCTCAAAGAACTCTCCTTTATGGGTCTCAATTCTTCGACTATCTCCTTCCTGCTTCGCTCTTGACCCTCTGTCACGGGTTTAAATATTTTTGTGGCTTCGCGTTTGAGTTCCATCTCACCAAGACGTCTGCTCCTATCAGCTGACTGAATCCCCTTCTTAGCACGTTCATACTGGCCTAAAATTAGATCTCGGCGCCTAGAATCCACCTGTAAAAACATCTTTCGTTTTAATTGTTTTATTATTTTCAAAATTAAATGTTTAATTATATTTTTATGTTTTTAAGTAATAAAAATCTTTCCGTCTTTAATATAATAATCTGAAAATATTCACATCTCAACTGACTGTTAATTGAATTAGAGAAGTTTAAGAATACGTTTAAACAGTACATGACAAACCGGTTTCTGATTTAACGCATTTTGACAGTAGTTTTTACATTTTGTCAAAAGATCTCCATTCACACATCAAACAACTATTCACTCAGTGTCGAATTAAGAGAGAATCCCTTTGATGACTGTTAAACAGTTTCAACACACAAAAGAAAACTAATTTTAACGCTGAGAACTTATTCATCTCTCTCTGATTGCTATCATGAATATATTAAAAATTTACCACTCAAAAACCTAATTGAGCGGAAAATGCGTTTTAAACATTCCACTAAGTGTTTGACTCTTCAAACAATATCCCCCAAAACTCAATTTCTATTCGTCTCATCAAGACAAAACACGAATATCTATTACAGATCGACTCTTTCGAACAAAAACCCCCAAAACTCAATTTCTATTCGTCTCATCAAGACAAAACACGAATATCTATAATACAGACCATATTCATAATCGACTATTTTTGAACAAAAACCTCATTCAATCATAACGATAACATGTGTTAGTTTTACTTCAGGAAGACGTGACAGCGGGCTCGCGAATTTCTAACACACCGACAACAACACTCTTCGTTCAAAACATTTCCATAGATCACCTCGCAATAACGTACGCCAGTCTCACTTCGAGAAACGCAACAGTGGGTTTGCCGATTCAAACATCACCTCTTTCACGCGAGTCGATTTCAGACTCAAAATCCGCAGAGTAGATCTCCGTCTACGCCTCCATGGGGTTTTCAGCGTTAACATCGTGTGCAGATAGGATTCGGTGTTAAATTGCGAGCAAAAAAACGTTTTGTCGATTCAAACATCATTAGACCTAAAATCCGCAGAGTAGATCTCCGTCTATGCCTCCATGGGGTTTTCAGCATTAAAATCGTATGCGGTCGCGAATTGTTAGAATCGGCGAGAGGATGATGTTTGAATCGGCAATTGCTCGCAATTTAATACTGAATCCTATGGGAGAAATCCATTGCCGATTCAAACATCAAAACGGTACATGTACTGTACGAAAAATTTTAAAAGTCTAGGATTCAATTCAGTGTTAATTGAACTTAAAGTGGATTCTAAAGCACCCTAAAAACGTTAAAAATCTTGTACGCGTACACGATTTTAACACTAAATCCTATGGAGGTGTACGTGTACACGTACATGTACGATGATGGTTGAACCGGCGTGTATCACCTACTCACACGGTACCCAGAACTTTATTTAAAAGTACCAGCCCATTGACAAATCTAGTACTCCACTCTTATCTTTTTCACACGGAATAGAGCTGTACCATGGCCCCTGGTGTGTACTCATAATAAACCTCTACCTAACCTATCAGTCATAACAACAACACTACCAGTAAAACTAGTCCTCAGTATTTCTTGTAAAAAATAAATAAATTTGAATTGATTTAGATACTGGAGTACACTGTTCTTAGATGAGGGAAAAACTGATTTTTTTTTAATGTTTTTTAGAATAAGCTTGCTGTGTTATCAATTACATTTCAATCCCTTTTTTCCTTTTAATAGTTTTTAAAAAAAGAATACAAAATACAAGAAATTATACTGAATCGTTTATACAATGTTTTTTTTACCTTAGTATCAATAAAAGAACCTCAACAAATTAGTAAACAAATGTTGTTTTTTTGTGAGAATAATACCGTGATAATGAACTTCAAAAAGGCAATCTATTTCAAAGATATGTCTTTGTATGATTCGAATGAAAAGTTAAAATCTTTATTATAATTCAAGTTGAAATATGCTCGATAAGACTCGTGAATATCGACAACATAGATGTGTCATAATGGATAAAAAAAAATCAGAAAGTGGTTTTCCAAAGTCTTCCCCATTCCCATAGAGATCTCAGAAAAAAATAGAGCAGTCGTACATTACAGAACCGCATAATAATCACCTCGTCGTTTGACTGGTTGGAAGGATGTCGGGTTTATATGTTCGAAATACGACGGGGAATGGTTCATGACCACGAATAGAATTTTAAAATGCACTGAATACGTTCTGGGTCGACCAACAGTGCACATTTTGAAACGCGATTTGTGAATATATAATCATACAGAAAAAAACGGGGAAAACGCTGGTACAATTTGTTTGTGGAACAGCCTCTCCTCAAACCATTCATCTAAAAAAAGAAATAGCCAGATTATCGCAAAAAAAAAAAAAAAAAGCTCAAAGAGAGCAGAAGATGGTGGAAGGTTGGAATTATTTGCAAGAGAGTTCTGCGAAGACCACTTAAATTCCAGCCTGCAGTATGTCTTTTTTTAAATGAGACAGTCCCAACGTGAACTCAAGGGTAGTCAATATATCAGAATTTTCCATATTTATCATGGCTACCATCACTGATGCAGAAAGCGACAACTGTTGTGCAGTGGAACAACTTGATAAAGTCGAGTTCGTTCAGTCCATTGAAAGAAATTTCAAGATGAATCATTATTTTTTAACCCCCAAAATTCACGTGTTCGAGAATTAGGACGAATTATTGGCACACGTCAAGATATGCAACATTCATAAGGTTCAAGGCTTGATGTGTCTCAATAACAATGGCAAAAATTTACAAGATTTTAAATTCTCATTATCACGAAAAATTCACGAAAAATGTACCCCAGCGAAATCTCGAATAAGAAGCAAAGAAGATAAAAAAAAGTGCTTTTTCAGGCACTTCTTAGTATGTAATCGAATTTTAATTTGCTTGGACGGATGAGTTGTTACAGAGTTACTTCTCTTGAACCTGGCCATTTGACAAGGTTGTTTTTTTAAAACTGAACCCTGAAGGCAATTATGTAAAAAATCAGAAAACACCACACAAGCTAATGCAATTTTCAAAGAACAATTTACGCGATTTTCTCTACTAATTTCTGATACAGTTTTCTGGGCGCAAAAATAGTTTGTAATTTTTTGTTGTGTGTGGAAAACCATTGAGATATAACGTGATACATATGTGAATTCTGAACACGTCGCGTATAGATTTATTACTGGGAAAGGCTTCCTTGGCGGAGGCGTTATTGAGATTTAATGGCACGTCATGCGATTCGACACTCAAAGTTTTTGTTTAAATGAATGCTCTATTGTGTTGCATGAATTTGTGGTCGAGATATTTATGCCATCCGACAACCAAGACGTTAAGCTTTACTTTACCACTATCCCAATAAAATTCTCTTTTAATGCTAAAACGGGTGAAATATATCTCTGTGAGACGGCTCCCTTTTTTCTTGGCGGGACACGGCCGTTGGCAGTTAGTAGACTTCCCATTGGTTGCCATATTTTTGACAGAAAAATACAGGGAATCCTTCATTTTATTTTTAATTATCGACCATTCGGATGACGAGTTCAGGTTTATCTACCAATGGGATGGCGAGGTCAAATTCGATGCGGTATAGTACAAGTATGGCGACGGGAGGAATTTACGATTTGTGTTGAAGGCAACTTGCAATACAAGTTTTCAATTTTATAATATTCAATACCGTATTGTATGATTAGTGTGGTGAAATTTAGAATAGAGCGGCAATCGTAGTTAGCAAATGGGTCGTTTCATTCGATATATTTGATCAATTGCTTTGATTGACCCAGACAACTTTCTGTCAACAGCCGTGTCCGACCTAGAAAAAAGTGACTCGTTCCCAGATGTATTTGACCCGTTTTAGCGTTAAAAAATAACAAAACAAAAAAATTATATAATGCCACCTATCTTAAAATATTTCAACTCACATTGTAAAAAAACAAACAACTTTCCACACTCACAATGTTTAAACGTGCCTGGTCAGAAGATCAACTTATAACTTTATTGACAAATCTATGCTAGAGTACACATGTACATTTAAGTTATTGAATGAAAAGGCATTCTATATTCACAGCACCACTTGTAAAAGGTAAGTGTACCTCTAATTAACATAAAAATAATATATTGATAATGTTGAAAACATACTTCCGTGTTGAACAGACATCAAAATGAATGATGCATCAGATTCAAGTTGTTTTTTTTAATTTAATATGTCATATAACTATATTTTTTGATACTTTCGATTTCAAGATGGTCTCAACCCCACCATTAGAGGAAAGAAATATGATTTTCGTAATCTCCTCGACGAGTCCTTCAAAATGATACATCACATGCCTAGCTGTATAAAAAGGAAGATATTTTCAGCTCTAGTCATGACCTCCACCCCACGGCGAGGGTTGGAAATATTATTTTCGTAATCTACTCGTCGATACCTTTAATTTGCTAGGTCACATGACTACCTTCTTGAAATTTTTGATTTTAAGATGGTCATTCCCCCACCCCCAACTAAAATGGAAAAAAATATCATTTTCATAATCTTCTTGAATAATCCTTCAAAATGATACATCACATGCCTGGCCTAATGAAAAGGAAGACGTTTTTCGGCTCTGGTCCTGACCCACCCCCATCCCCACGGCGAGGATTGAAAATATAATTTTCGTAATCCACTCGTCGATACCTTTAATTCGATAGGTCGCATGACTACCATCTTGATGTTTGTGATTTTCTTATGGTCATGCCTCCACCCCCAAGTGAAATGGAAACAAATCAGTTTCGTACTCTCCTCGACGAGCCCTTCAAAATAATACATCACATGCCTGGCTTAATGAGAAGGAAGACCTTTTTAGGCTCTGGCCGTGTCCCCGCCCCACCCCCATCACCCAGCGAGGACTGAAAATATAACTTTCGTAATCTCTTTGTCGATGTCTTCAGTTTGGTAGGTCGCACTACTACCTTCTTCTTTTGATGTTTTTCTGTTCTAGTCGTGACCCCACAGCGAGGATTGAAAATATAATTTTCGTAATCTACTCGTCGATACCTTCAATTTGGTAAGTCACACGACTACCCTCTTGAAACTTTTGATGTTTTTCGGTTCTAGGCGTGACCCCGCTCCCACAGAAAATTGACATGTTGCATTCAATTTTTCTGATTCACTCGAGAGTGTCTTTCTGAACAACTTAACAAATTTTTAAATTGTTTTGCGATCCCTCTCGTCGATTCCCTAACCTTTTCCCCAGTTTACATCTCGAGGACGTGTAAATTCACAAAAACCAAAAAATTATTTATTTTTTTTTACAAAAAGCACGTAAACTTTTTACAAAATGAAATTTTTTCGATACATATCAGATTCGCATACCTTTTCGACTAGGTCTGTTGAGGAACATGTAAAAACCTGTAAATGCTAAGTCGATTTTGATTTTTTTAAATTTTACAAAAAAATATGCGGAAATAATTTTGCCTCCGATCAATCATTATTCATCTGTTAACTTATAATATATATATTTTCGATCATGATCTATCCCAGATCGCCATCAAGCTAATTTTTAGACCCAGACGCGCGATCTCAAACAGTCACTTTATCACTGCTCTCGCAAGTCGTAATAATAATAATAATATATTACATACATTTTGTTTGTTTGTTCTTTTCAGGTGGAAAATCCACGTCCTGGATCGAATTTTACTGGCCCAATTTCGCATTTACCTTGAACGAACCGTTGTCTTTTACTGTGGGAATCGACTTTCGATCGCGTATTTTTCCAGCTTGAATTTAAAAAAAAACACTGTTTTCTCGGATTTTTTTCATTTGACAAAAATTCACCCAATGGGAAAATCAGTGTTAAATTTATCAAAAAAGCGGGTTTCTAAAAACCCGAATTTTTTAGACATTATATTCAAATTCAGTCGAAAGTACTCCTGAAATGTTCAAATTTTAAACATTTACCGGGAAAAAACCAGGGTTTTCGGGGAAAAATTTCATTATTTCTGAAAAAACCCAACATTTTCCAAGAAAATCAATTTTTTTAACAGAAAATGTTTTCCAAAAATAACTCAGTTTTCTGGACCAACATGATTGGTGTGGTCCAGGACCCGCGTATCTCCCCTACTCTCGTCTGGCCAATGGATTCTCCTCTACGTCCTGAGATTCCAATATTGTCGTGCCATGCACCACTCGAAACGTCGCCTTTGATGCTGATCGGACTCTTGATGACCCTTCTGGACCTCATACCAAGTTCTTTGAGCCGGTTTCGGACAGTTCTGCTGCACAAAAGCCTTTTGGGGAGCCAAAGGCATTTCAAAAGTCCACTTGCAGCAAATAGTTCACGCCTAACGAGGCAAGCTAGACTCCGATATTCCCGAGGAGGGGTTTCTGGGGTTGTCCAGGCCTTGGTCGGTCCTTAACATCGTTGGTTTGTTGATATTTTCAGAAAAGTCTGCTGATGACAGAATGACTAAAGCCAATTTGCCTTCCAATAGCTTACAATAGCTTTGAATGACATGCCTGTTGCATGCATGCCAACAATTTGCCATCTTAGTGCCTCTGACAGTCTCCTCCTTTCCATATCAACGTTTATTGATAAAAGAAGGGACATTTTTTCTTGTTTTATACCCAGACATTGTATGTGGAAGATAGTGTTTTTTTTACACTCATGAAAAAAGCATGCTTCACGTGGACGAAGAGAGGTGTTTGAGGTACGCTATCAACCAGAAACATCATGTTTCACTAGATGAAATGTACTGCTAGACATAGCAATCATTAAAACATAATAACCCGTAACAGCAACTTCGTTGTCATGAAACATTTCAGGGAGTGCTTAGTTCCGGGTGTACGTATAGAGTCACGTATGTTATCGTTGTTTTATGATGAATAGGCGTTTACTTGGCCGTTGCAATTTGTTCATTTCATTACGCTACCGTATTTCTGATGAAAATGACTCGATGACAGAAAACCTATCCTCACCAGTATCGATAGCCCACAGAACCCGTTGGACTGAATAAATAGCAGATGAGACGAGCTTTATTTCGCATGCATGCATGCACGCGACCACTCTTCTGATCACAGTGTATTGTTGATGATCCTAAAATAAGCAAATGAGAAATTATTAATTTATTTTCTTTTTCGTTCAAGCTTTGGTGTGTCCAAGGAACGGAATGGTGTTGTACGAACCATTGCAGAAATGCTTCTGGAAGGATAAGACCCCTGTCAAAGCAGACAAAGCTGAGTCGCTTTGTGCTGAAATGAATGGAGGACTTGCAACAGTAGAGAGCCAGACTGAAACAGATTTTGTGTTTTCCACTGTGTGCGTATCATGAAGTGAACTGTTTATTATTGTAACAGTAACTCATTCGACTTTCTTTCCAGTTTCTCGTTTTGTCCACGAATTGTCTTCACAATGAGACCCCAAATAAAAAAGCAGGATATGTTTACCATGGTGTACAACTTCTTCAGTGATTTTACCGGACACGGTGACCAATGGTTAGGTCGAGAATCCTTTGGAGTGGGCAATATAATGATAATCGAAGGATTGAACCTAATTTCACCATATATTAGATAATGTCAATTGATCTTTAATTCCTCTTCTTCCACTGTAAAAAATGTGGGAATTGAACTATAGATATTGGATAAATGTACTTGTGTGTTATGTTCAAATTGTTTGCAAGCTCTTCTGTAAGTTCTATTAGGTTGGCCATGCGCACGTCCAAAAATTGAAATCGATTGATACGTTTCAAGCAAACTAAAATCTCTACCCTCTGATTGGACGAGAGCTCACGTATTGTTTATATACCTATGGCTCCAGTGAGTGGCATATGTTACCATGCGACATCACAACGCAAAGTATTTGAAATGAGGCACACCCATTGACTTCACATAACAGAGAGTAAATACACCAACCTTTAACGGATGCACAATACTAAATCACAACGTCACCATAAACAAGAATTGAACACGTCGTATCCGAATTATACATCCGTTTACAATGTGAACTGAAGTGGATAGACTCTACCTTTATCTGATATATAGATTATCTGCCCAGAGACGTCGTGGGGTACACGAAATTTATTTACTAAACGTGTTATCGTGAAAAAGTTGCCTTGTTCAATGCACGATGTAGATTTTGGGCTCTGGGGAGAGTTGTCTTGGAACGTATGCATTATTGTATTGTATTGACAGTAACATGGTCTGAGGTTAGCTGCTAGAAACGTGTGTTTAACCTCTGAGTCGTAATACCGTCAATTCGTCACAATACCCTACAATGTTGTTATCGTTTTTAATAAACTATACGAGTATTGGCTCACTCATGGCATTTAGTTTCAACTTGGTTATGGTATTTGCATTCTTTCGTGAAGAGAGAGACCCCTCTCATTCATATACACTGTTTTATCACCTGCATATGAAATACAATTCAACTTAAATACATGTATGTGTCTGTGAAATGTCACGCGAATACAATATGAGATCGATTAATTACGTGATATACTAGTGTCTCCACAAGACTTTTCTGAAACACTTGTTCGTGACCCAAGACAACACAAGAACTTTCTAATCTATATTGTCTGATAATATATTAAGGTAATATGCTTGAAGGAATTCCTCGTTGCCACATGCGAATAAAAAGTGAATATATAGGTACAGCAGTGGCCTCAAATAGATCATGTTGAATGTTTTCCGTGGAAACTAGTCCCCAAATACTGAAATGAGGATACGGGGTGTGGCGTTGTTAGAATCCATTGAGGTACTTCATCATTCGATGACAGCAACCCCAAAGAGATCCCGTGGAAAGGATACCATGGAAAATTATCACCAAAAACTCAGATGAAGACATGAATGACTTAAGATCAGCCCTCATTGTGAGATTTTTCCTCAAGGCCTCATATGGTGAAAGTCAGATGAGGAAAGTCAGTCAATTATACGATAGGTGCTAAAGTATTAGTATCTATTACCCGTTGTCCCCAATACCCGCATGAGAAGTTTTACGCCAAACCCAATTGAGAGATTTCATCACGCCCTCATAGCCTCATTGGATAAAAGACAAACTCACCACTCTTGCTCTAGGTCCTGATAGTTGAGGAGGATTCGTGAATGGAGCGATTTGCTTGCTTCTTTTTTAACAATTGGTCATTTTTGTTGGTCCTGGGCAGAGGTTTGTAGGGTCAGAGAAAACCAGGCATTAACTGGAGACAGAATGCTGAAGTTGAAGATAGACCAAACGCGGTGCAGAATGTCGCTGCTATATTACAAACGTACACCCGGTAGAATGGAATAAGCTTACCAATATACCATGGGCATGACTGAATATGGTTAAGACAGAGGGAAGTCATAACATTACTAGGGTAGGTCAAGGAATGCAGAGAACAAGGATAGACTAGAATAGGTGAAAACAAAAATCGTTGAATTCGGATTGCGTTCTAGGTCCACCTTTCTGTTAACAACATCGTAAAAGCTCAGGTGCCAAAAAGGGAACAATGTCTCAGACACACGTTTTCCTTTCGTCTGTTTACGTGTTTACGTATGCTTTTCAAAAAAAGAAACGCAAAACGAGAAAAGTCACGATAACAAGACCCCAGAAATATTAAAAATTTACAAAACAAAGATTCCACTGAATGAATACCTGATCATGAAGTTGTACGCTCCAAGCACTGAGCGTGTGGGGAATAAATAGACATGGAAATCGGTCGGAATATTCGTTCAACGTTAAAGGAATCTTGCTCATTCAAAATGCCGGGTTTCATCGAAGCTCAGAGATATAATGTCATTGGCCGCTTGGGAAGAGGAGAATCAGTTTCAAATGTAGCGAGTGTTCAATGCCTCAACAAGCACCATCCCACGCTTATGGAACCGCTACCAAATTTTCCAAGATCCGGGAGACCCCGAATGGCCACCCCAGCTGAGGATCGCTACATACGGTTACGTCATTTGAGAGGGAGAACAGCCACGGCGTCCTCTACAGCGTCAACGCCACCAAGTCGGCGCAGGATTTCATATCAGACTGTTCGCAACCGTCTAGGCGAGGCAGGTCTGCGTGCAAGTCGGCCAGGTCGTGGCGTCATTTTGACGACGCAGCATCGTCGACAGCGACTACAATGGTGTCAGATGCACTGGGCATGGCATCATCAGAGATGGATACCGGATGGTTCAGTGACGAGTCACGTTTCCATCTTCGCCGAGTTGATGGACGATGCCGCGTGTGCAGACTACGTAGAGAAGGTTTTGCGCGTAACTGAGTTCGGGGGTGGACAGATTTGGTGATGGTAGCATTATGATGTGGACAGCCATCTCACACACTGGTAGAACGGACCTTGTCCGTATTAAGGGTAACTTGACGGCGCAGACGTACAGAGATGAAATTTTGCATCCACACGTGCTCCCCATTATGCAGTATGCCAACGCCATTTACCAGCATGACTGGAGCCGTAAACATAAAAGAAATTGCGCCAGCTCTCATCCATTCAGAGGGCGAGGATTTTACTCTTATTGGAACGTAATTTATAAATTGAGCTGTGAAAAAGCATTATTTTTACACGAGTTTTAAGAAAACCATATTATTGGAATCCCATTGGAACGAGCTCGACGATCTCATTCCAATGAGGGGTCCCGCGATTTGGCTTTGTTGAATTTTTTGGAAAACATGTTTTTTAAAAAAAATCTAAATACTAAATTTTCATATCATGTACGTTGAGTAAAGGATAAATTAAGCAAGCATTTAAATTTCAGATTTCATTTTCAGATTCATAAAAATGCTTGTTCTTTCGGGTGAAACTGTATGCGACTGCCTTAAACTTTTGCGACCCTCGAGAAACCTTATTGAGCGCGTACATGATCAATACTCCGAAAAGATTGTACGCTTGAATAATATAACTGCGTGTTGTTCCAGCTGGAATGTTTCCAGTGTTTGGATTCAAGAGAATGAAAGCAATATGGTTCCATAATTTAATAATTATACTTTTGAAAACCTGCAGTGTTCTATAAATAGTAACATAAACAAATCGAAACCAAGAACGCGGTTGTATTATGCAGCTCAATGCATACTTAATACAGTACATACTTATTGCAAGATTAAAACTTGATCGCAATTCTATCAATGGTTATCATGATTCTAAAATGGGTTAAAGATGGGAATCTCGATCCCACTCAGGGGTTCCTTTATTTGTCAGCTTTACAAGGAAGTAGCACCAATAGTTGGTCCAGGGGGGTAGCTCAGTACAACAAATGATAAAGCCAAGAAGGATGCAAAGGGGCAACGTTATTAGTCAATTCGGTCATTTGCAGATGATTAAACACTTGAGACATGAAAAATACTTAGAATATGGCTGGGAAAAGTTACAAATATTAACAAATTACAAGGAACCTCGCGATCGTAACTCTAGAGCACACGTGGTAGAAATGGAACACAGCCCCAGCATCACAATTCAGGATAGTTCCCATACAGTGATATATATAATATGGCTTTATATGTGTTGGTAGTACTATAAGTTAAAATGGGGCACACTAGAGTGTACTCAGCCAAGATACACACCCACTGTCCGAGTCCATATCCAATTCGAAATAGTGAATGATTCCGGGACAGGTACAGAAGGGAATAGTAGTTATGGTGGAATTCTGTTTTTCGGCTAGTCAAACGGGTACTCCATTGATTCGAATAAACCAACCTCTACACTCAATATTCACACCAAACCAATAAGAGCCGTAGCAACCGAGGCATTCGTCAGAAATTACATGAACTGCGAGACCCGTTAGATGAGTATGATATCATCAGTTTTACTGAAACTCATATTGAAGAGGAATTTGAATCTTCACGGATACGATTTCTGGGTATCATGGCCCCATAATACGGGATAGAAATCAATACGGTGGCGGTATCGCCATCGCCGTGTATTTTTCTGAACGACTTTATAACAAATCGATCCCAGAACTTCAATTTGATGATGATGTCTTGTGGTTTGAGGCGGGAACTAGACCGAGAGTACTTCTCTGTTTGACATATAGATCTCGTAACTACTGTTGTAGTGATTACTGGGACGTTTTGGAAGATAAAGTTGAACAAGCACTCTCTATTAACCCATCGATTATTATAACAGGCGATCTAAATTGTCATCCACTAAAACCAAATGACCGGCTCCAGAACATTATAGTACAACTGAATTGTGTCAACGGCATAACAGAACAGACACGTATCACACCAGCCTGTGGGGCACTGTTAGATCCGATCATTGTAAGTGATACTCTCTCTTTTATTAATGCAGGTACTATTGAATTTGGACTGTCTGATCACAGAGAGACGTATTCATGTATTAACGCTAACCGTCCCACTACTACTTCTAATACCAAAATGATTTGGAATTATAATAGAGGTGAATTTGAAAGGTTTAATAATCTAATTAGGGAAACAGATTGGAAAGTCATTATTGTAGACCAAAATAATCTTCACCCTTTACCTAACATGAAAAGCAGACGACACTTGCAAAAAAAAATTCTTGAATAACTAATTTTTTTCATTTTTTGTCTCAAAAACATAGGTTATGACCCCTCGTTGGAACGAGCTCGACGAGGGGTCATAACCTATGTTTTTGAGACAAAAAATGAAAATATTTTGAAAATTAATTGGCGATTTTTGAGAATAGCGCTGGCCGGTTTTGGCCGTTACGTTGGGAAAAGGGTTAATGACGCGGTAAAAATCCTTTACGGAAAATATACTTCAAATAGCCGAACAATGCATACCGTGCCATCGTGCACAAATACGTAAAAAACGACAAACCTTGTTTTGACAGTAATACAAAACGGACAATTCGACAGAGGAACAGAGCTCGTAGAAAAGATCACAAACTTGATAGCCCTGCTCTTTGTCAAAATTATAAGTCCCTCACAAATAGTGTAAATAATATGAAACAATTGCGAAAAAACGTTATTTCGAATCTGTTGATGAAACATTCACACCTCGTTCAAATCCCAAAATATTCTGGAACACAGTAAAACGATTCCTTCATGACTTTATTGAAACCCCTGAGATACCTCCTTCCATCAATAACTCAGACACTGCTCCAATAATTATAGATGATAATGTCGGAAAGGCTCAACACCTTAACCCTTTACCCAACGTAACGGCCAAAACCGGCCAGCGCTATTCTCAGAAATCGCCAATTAATTTTCATTATATTTTCATTTTTTGTCTCAAAAACATAGGTTATGACCCCTCGTCGAGCTCGTTCCAAAGAGGGGTCATAACCTATGTTTTTGAGACAAAAAATGAAAAAAATTAGTTATTCAAGAATTTTGTTTGCAAGTGTCGTCTGCTTTTCATGTTAGGTAAAGGGTTAATCAAACGTTTTTACAAACAATAGATTCAATAGTAATGATCACAACTTTCTCCAATTTGTTCTAAAGTGTGAAAAAAGTCTTTCGTGTATAAATTTTACAGAAGACATCATAAACGTTATTAGTTTACTTCCATTGAAAAAGGCAAGCGGGCATGATGGAATTGGGCTCCGGGTGCTCAAAGGAACAAAGGAAACAATAGCAAAAAACATTGTATATGCTTTTTCAGAAATCACTTCTCAGCAGCCAGTTTCCATCGGGCTGGAAACCAGCTAATGCTATCCCAGTATATAAAAAGGACGATAGGTTTGATCCAGGTAACTATATATGCTAATATCTTTACTCACATGTGTTTACAAAGTAATGGAACGGGTTGTATTCAAATATGTTTACAATTATATTAAAGAAAACAACTTGTCAAACGTTTCTCAAACAGCTGACATCTCAAAAGCATTTGTTCGTGACTCAAGACACCACAAGAACATCTAATCCATGTTGTACGACTCAGTCTATTTGATAGTATATAAAAGTAATATATTTTGTTCTAATTGAGATGCCCTCTAAATTGAGCAATGAACTGGAGCCAATTCTATAAAACTTTCACAACTGTATTTTATAGAACTGTATTTCCTATCTTTAATATAACTGACTAAAACGAATCATTGACATTTTAAAAGATATTGCAATTTGCCAGTTGGCAAATTGACAGATCTTTGAAAATGCTAATGCTTTATTTCACCTCATTTAAAGTCATAACTACAAAATACAATTGTAGAAAATACAATTGTAAAATGTTTATATTATTGGCCCCTGGTCTTAATAATAGAGTTTTTGTTTTCTCTAGGTTTCAAGGACATCAAGATAACTGTTGGATTGGCGTTAATGATAAAGCTACTGAAGGAGTGTGGGTAACGTGGGATGGAAACAACGTGACTTGGACAAACTGGGGTACAGGTGAACCTGACAATGTACTAATGCATGATTGTACATACTTGAAATGGATCGGTCCAAATGTGATTTGGTCCGACAGAGCATGCAACGACAAGCTAGCAATGACACTGTGTGAAATTAAACGTGAGTAATTTTTTGATAATTACATTTTCCAAATAACCAAAAGCGGTCCCAGTACGTATGATTAAGGGGCAAGGCAGAGGGGTGCTAGATCGTCTACGAAAGTGGCCAAGGTCCGCTAAAGGTTCCTGGAAGCTTGATAGCGCTTAGACACTCATATTAAAGTAATGTGGCACAACATGGTATTATCCCCACTATTCTCAGGCTTACTGTTATTCTAGGCTGAGAGTCTCGTTTTCATGTGTTTATTTATTTGATATGATTTTCTTTCCCAGAATTGCCCATTAGCAAGCTCTTATCAATATGACTTCAGATTCCAAACTCAGCTGATAAGTCGCTTTATTATATGGCTATGTAATTTAACCGTTAAATATCACTACTGTTAGACGATCTTTTCCTGGTCCCCAGAAAATCCACAGTGTGGAATCCGATTCCGTATCACTATAATAAGACGGACTATTTACGGTTGCGTTCGAATTCGAATAATTAGCTGTTCCGGTTGCAGATGGTACTTTACTCCGGACTGGAATGGGTGCGCTCGAATGGCGGTCCGGTTTTTTTTATATCGTATTTATGATATTTGTTGTCGTATTAATGCGCATCGGGGGATTCCTCGGAAGTGTGTAAGTGTTACAAAAATAAGACTAAACAAAAATAGTTCTTTTTTACTTCATCCACTTTACCTAAAAAAGGTTGGGGGAATTGTTATTGCTAGCGTTGGCATGCGATGTTGAACTATAAGTCATATAATAAACCTCTTATCGCTACAGTGAAGTGATATGTGACGTCACACCACGTCTCGTTGAGGATCGCTCTCTGTGGCAGCTCGTTTGATCCGATGATCTGACCTCCTCAACTCGATGTGATCCGGACAACCCCGATCGCATATGTATGTTCTTGGCCGATATGAACGAGGCCTGGGTTCTCCATCATGTACCATTACTAGGCGCAATCAATTGTTCTCATCAAAATTGTTCATCGTTACTCATCGAATGCAATCCGGAAAACTCGAGTTACCGGGCATAATGGATTGGTTTGAAGCGGAATTTTTGAATGATGAGGAAATAATGACAGCAATGAATGAGTATTGGATGGCGGAAGAATAGCAAGAAAAGAGTTACACAGAAAATTTAAACTAGCATTCAGAGTCGTAGGCCGAGATTTGCTGAATGGGGACAAGAGATAGTTCAGCTGCCCGAAAGCCGTGGCTTCCTCAGTGAGGAAGCCGAGGCGTTCTGATATATGAACTGGGAGAAAAGGAAACCTCGGCCTTTGTGAATAGAATGATAAAGAATAACACTGTCAGAAAACTGTAACAGATCTGAGAACATTTTTGAATTAATTGTTTGGGTTTAATAAATAGAGAGGCTATTACTTGGTTTGTTTCATATCGGTCAGCCTTCGGTAAATTCTCTACATAATGCCGTTACCTCAGGCTGATATGTCGGCCGATATAAAACTAACCAAGTATAAAACTTCTAAATATAAGGTGTATAATAATGTTCTTTATGTAGGTTTTCGGGTGAGTACCTACATGGGCATTTCCCACTCCTGAAGCGACAGGATGTTGCACATATTTGAACTTGAACACCTTATGATTATGAAGTAGCTACGCAGTGTAAATAAATTTCAGGGAGAGTGCCCACGGGTTCTCGCCCCGGCCGTTGCCGCCGTTGATAATATCTTTTGACAAAAAGTGAGGGATAAACAGATGGAAATCTATGCTAAATATACATGACATGCATACTGCCGGTAACTTGAAGAATTTGATATTTCTCTTTTTCATTTTGTGGAATGAACTAACGGCTGTGATGGAATTAAATTTATATCACGAAGAGCTCAAAGATCATTTGGAGAATGGACTTAATTTGATGATGGCTTATAAGAAAAGCCTCACTAATAGTTTTCGATATCTATTGTCACATTCAAAAAGAGAATTTCTCCACAGAAGTGACGCGATTTACACAATTAGTGTAGATGAGCATGCCCTCGCGTTTTCGGCGTTCTGGTACTGCAATTGCAACTAAAGCAGTGGGGATACTCTTAAACAGGAGAAGTGGTACTGGATGGATAGAATGAATATTCGGGAAACATACATACAGTAGTGCTCACATGCAGGTATTATTTTGGGTGCTTACATGGGCCGAATATGAGCCCCCTTCCCAGTGGCAATTTGACATACTTTTTCCCAATTCAAGCCAAAAATGTCCCAATCTCAGTCCTTATTGAAATAAAAAATTAGTTCTTTATCTCTTGAAGGCCTAATTTTGATTTTAATCACCTTCACTGCCACAAAACAGGCACCTCAGCAGGCAGTCTTTTAGATATATTAGTAGGTTGCATCATCAAAACCTTACCAACTGTTCCTTGGCAATTCGTGACTTCCTATATATGTTGCCAAGACTTGCCTAAACACATTTGCAATGTAAAAGGACGGAGGTGGTGAAATGTAGCAATATACATAAATTTCTTCATCAGTTAACTCTTTGAACCCGAGCGGCCGTTTTCCGGCCAGGAACATGATACGTCATAACGTCATTACATAGAATGGTTATTGAGTAAATGTGTGGAGTAGACCAATCAATATTTTCAACGTGCAGCCCCGAGGTTGAACGTTAAAAATATTGATTGGTCTACGCCAAATAATAATAATAATAATAATAATAATAATAATGATAATAATTTTAAAGCCTAGAAACCACACACGGTGCTCAATGGATGTACAATAATTGCATACATACATATACTCACATACACGTACATTCTCTCACACGTACATTGATACATGGATCACTATTATCATTTATTGGTGCCCAACTCCACACCAGCAACCAAGGCGATATCGTGGCGATAAGCGACAGGACCTAAAAGAAAAAGGGTATTGAATTTGAACAAAATAAAAACAAACTACAACTTTACCAAAACAGGTATGTGAGTGTGACTTGATGAGTAGCGAGGAATCCTCACTGACTCGCGCACCTGGTAATGTCACTTTATGACCAAAACTAAAAGAACACTGAAGGAAATGCCTTTCGAAAAAAAGGTAGGTTTTAGTACCAGACTTGAATGATTCAAGAGATTTACTATTTTTTATGTCGATTGGAAGAGAATTCCAAAGCCTTGGGCCAGCAACCACAAAGGCCCTATCACCAGCACTAGAAAATTTAGATACGGACTGAACCAGATTGAGCTGACCTGGTGACCTAAGAGACCTCGGTGTTTTGTGGATGGTAAGCAGATCGGACAGGTAGGATGGTGCAGATCCCGAAATACACTTAAACTCCAAAAGGTCAATTTTAAATTCAATTCTTTGCTGAACGGGTAGTCAGTGTAACTCTGAGAGTACTGGTGTTATATGGCAGTACTTTTGAGTTCTGTTTTGACCCGTGCAGCACAATTTTGAATGTGTTGTAGCTTTTCAAGAATAGGCGTTTAGAGCCAATCAGAAGAAAGTTGCAGTAGTCAAGGCAACTGGCAACAAAAGCGTGGACAAGCTGTTGTGTCGTCTGAGTATCAATGAAGGATAATATTTCTAAGATGAAAAATGCACTGCGAGAGACATGTTTGATATGTTCATCAGTTGCCAAATTTTCATCCATGAAATAACCTAAGTTTCAAACATAGCTACTGGGGTTTATCACAGAACCTCCAATATTGAGGGAGAGTTTGGATATTTTTGAAAGTTGAGGAGGTAGACCTATATATGTTACTTTTGTTTTGTCATCGTTCAATTTAAGAAAGTTTCTAGTCACCCACGCCTTGATGTCTGAAATACAAAGTTCAATCTTACTGCATAATTCAGACTCAAAGGCTTGAATAAAACTAATATACAGCTGTGTGTCATCTGCGTAAAAATGAAAGTCAAGGCCATGGCTTTGGATAATATCACCGAGAGGTAAGGCTTAGACAGTGTACGGAAGGGGACCCAACACCGACCCTTGAGGGACGCCAAAACGTAGTGTGACCTTGTCTGACGACTCACTGCCAATAAGGACACTCTGTGGCCGACCATTAAGGTACGACGAAAACCAATTAAGTGCTCGGTCAGTAAGGCTTGTTCTGCAATGAGTATTTTATGGTTTATGATATCAAAAGCTGCACTTAAATCCAACAAAACAAGACATGTTAGTTTGTGCCTGTCCGTGGATAGGGGGATATCATTTTGGACCCTTAGAAGCGCCTTTTCTGTACTGCAATTAGTCTGTATGCAGATTGGTTAACTTCGGCTAGGCCGTGGGCTGCAAAATGAGAACTCAGCTGAGAGGCCACCGCACGCTCAATAATCTTTTGATAGGAATGGAAGATTAAAGACCCTCGGTAGTTTTTCAGAACCTCTGGGTCAACAAGTGTTGGCTTTTTGAGAAGAGGTTTTAATAAAGCGCGTTTCATGCTTGTCGGAAAGACGCCAGAGTGGAGTGAAGCATTGACCAGTTTCAAGATCGGTGTAGTTAACTCCGAAAGAGATGCTTTTCATAACCAAGTTGGAATGATACCTATCATACTTGCTTAGATGTTGCCTTGGATATTAAAGTCTGGATATCTGCTGTAGCCAAAGGTTTAAATTGGGACAACTGAGCAACAGCTTTAACACAGGTGCATGGCATGTCGGCCATCTGGCGAAAATCAGATTGTGAGCTTGTATCAAGCGAAGCTCTGATAGTTTCATTTTTTCAGAAAAGAAAGAAGAGAATCTATTCGCAAGGTCGAATGGATGACGAATGCTCTGGGACAACTGAGCAACAGCTTTAACACAGGTGCATGGCATGTCGGCCATCTGGCGAAAATCAGATTGTGAGCTTGTATCAAGCGAAGCTCTGATAGTTTCATTTTTTCAGAAAAGAAAGAAGAGAATCTATTCGCAAGGTCGAATGGATGACGAATGCTCTGGGAGTACGGTTGTCTGTTGACGATACAGAAGCTTCTCAAGAACGAAAAACAGCGTTTTATGGGAATTAACATTAGCTGACAATAAGTCCGAAAAATATTTCCGTTTCACGGATTTGACCAGTTCGTTAACAATATTTCGCTGGATGACAAACATCTCTCTGTGAACACATAGTTTCGTTTGCAGCCACTGAAGCTTTAGTTTGCGTCGTGAATCTTCTGCGCGCGTAATCTCATCACTGAACCACTGTGAGCAAGGGCGTACGCTAAATGTGCGTATTTGCTTAGGCGCAAACTTGTCAATAACCTCTTGAAGTGAGCCAGTCAGGGTGTATTCCATGCTGTCAACAGTTTGTGTCTCGTTCGTTTTAGCGACGGGAGACGAAGCAATAGCATTCGCAAACTTAGCAAGGTCAGTAGTTTCTTCCGGACAGGGGAGGGACGAGGAAGTGCCAAATCGAAGATAATCATGAAATGATCAGAGATTGCAGGATCGTCAATTAGTACATTTTTAACAAGATCGGCATCGGATTCTCTGGTGATCAGCAGATCCGATGTATGGCCATCTTTATGGCTAGTGCCACGAACATGTTGGCGTAAATTCATTGAATTCATAAGATCACGTAATTTAGAAGAATCCCTAGAAGTTTTCTTCTCCATATGGAAATTGAAATCACCTCCAATGATGACTTTTCCTGGCAGCGCAGTAATGCATTCTAGGAAGTCTTGGAATTCGCTAGTGAACTGGTTGACAGTGAATTTGTTTTTTAGCTTTGTGGGGGTCGATAAATGATAATGAGGCGGACTGAGTGGGAGTCACTTGTTACAATGGTGTCAATGCACTCGAATGTAACCCTGTGTCTGAGATGCCCTACGGTTAACCTTCACAGTGTTATCACAGATTACACCCAAACCTCCACCTTGCTGTGACTTCCTGGAGTTGTGTGTAAGAATCGTGCCGTTGGCAATGATCTCCCCGACAGTCAATGTGTCGTCTGGAGTTAACCATGTTTCAGTTATCATGGATTTGAAATATTGTTATCGTCGATTGTGTCGAGTAAGCTTGCAGTTTTGTTCACTATCGAACGAGCATTCACTAGGCTCAACTTGAGATCGTTAGATTTGGAATCGGTCGTGACTAAGTTAAAATTAACATTTACAATTTTGGATTTAAATTGTTTATGTCGTCATTTGTCGCATTTCTTATTTCGTTGCTTGCGAAGGATGCCAAAAGATATAATATTATTTTTCACATCACCACTGGGAAGAAGAAAGGAGTTGAAAGTCTTTAGACCACAGTTCTCGAATGATGGTTTTAATGCACGCATTTCCTCAGAACTAAATTTGAACCCCAAAAATATGTGATTTCGGGTGACGAGTGTAGTGGTCACCTTGTGTGTTGTGCGGAAAGTTTACCGTTCAGCGACAACACAAGCGCAGACAATGCAACTATTGTTCGTATTGGAATCAATGGAGTGAACGTGAGCGATGTTCAGCGCGACTGTATCGATTGTAGGTGGAAAAAGATATATTAAGAGTGCATAAAAATCAAAATAAATGTAAACAAAGTTTTTCTTTCCTGATATTTATTGGTAGCATTCCGAACATCATATGTAGAAATAATTTCTGAAAACGATCTTGGGATATGGAAAAAGCAAAGATTTTGACCCATACACAAATATGCTACCCACACACAGGCGCATGAATACATATTGATAATGAATATGGACACTTCTGCTATTGAACTGGCACGAAAGATACCACCAGTGTTAAAAGGGTTAATAGTATAGAATCAATTGATTTAATAGTGATTACGTCCACTGCTCACTATTTACTTACGACTGTTTGTTATAAAACATATTACATGTACTATACATGTAAGAAGCTTCTGTATTAATATTCTCTGTTCGATATGAAGGTAACATTTCCTTATTTTTGTGTGGTTCTTCTTCCAAACAAATTCCCAATTGGAGTCTTCATGACGCAAGTTTTCACAGTTGCTAGTGCCCGGCCCCCTTCCGAAAGAGGACAGAATAATAACTGCACACATCATTTGTCTGTTTGCTTCTGTTTCTGTTATGGTATCAGCATACAGTTCATTTCCTTCATATAGTGCCAGACAGCCGGAGAAAAGAACAGAACAACAGGGAGTAACTGTTTAACTCGGCAACATACCTCCCAACACACACTAGTTTGGTGTAAACAGTATTCATTTCAAATGAAAGAATGAAAGCGTGTTGACAATATATGTGGCTGTGGATTGGTTAGTATGTAACCAGGCTAATGATAGCGTCGTTTCTAGGGTAAAATATTTACAAACGAATTTTCGTTGTTAACCATTCTCTCAGACAATACAGAAAATTTCGATCCAGACTATGTGTTGATGTCCTACGGCAGAAGCATATTTCCCAACGTTTCTGAAACATTATTTCACAGATTAAATTTGATCACTGGAAAACAACTGACGTTTGAGACCGTGAAAATTGTGTTCCGAGGGGTGTATCAAAAGGGAAGTGACTTCAAAATTAATATGCTCGTCACGGATACGACGTTGTGTGAAAATCCATTATAGACAGATTTTAATTGCGACTCGAGAAAAAAAAGTCATTAAGGGTGTGTAAGAATGTCTGCACGTGTGTTTTGAATTTGATCAATCTCTCTCGATGCGTGTTGTTATACTATTCAAAGGAATGAATTTCTCCGAATCGTCCATGTTGACGAAGTGCGGGTATTTCTCTACTGGTTTTGCCAAATTAATCAGTTCGGAGCCCTTCATATTCCCTAATAATCCATGACAAAGTGAGATTTGCTTGGAAAAAACTTCAATCCTCGTTCAATTTTTTCTCGTGGAAAGCATGAAAACAAAAATACTTTTAGGGTTAATATTTATGAATTAATGACAAAAATAATTGTATCCACCATTCGTCTCATGACAAGGGTTAATATTTATAAACTGACTCGGAAAAAAACTTCCATCCTGATTCAATTTTTTCTACTACTACATTAGTAGTAGGGGTATCGCTGGATTGGAATATTATTAATGGAGTGTGAATAATGCACTGTCACAAACTTGGAAAAATGTTCGCATAATCAATGAGACAGGTGTTATCAAAATATATATAATCACGTGTTAAACGTTATTCTTCACTGAACTTGAGAGTGGATAAAAGTTGAATGAATTTGTAACAATCTGTATTACCGTGAAAAAAACAGCGACCTGGTTTCTTATTCCACAGTACGCACTCATTTGTATTTGCATCATATAAAATTGAATCACGCTTGAAAACAAATTGATGTTTCAGGTTTTAGAAAAAAAAATAAATCTCTCTAGAAAATTATTGGCGTTTCCTGTTAAAAAAAAAATATATATTAAAATAAGAAGTTTAAAAAATGCACAAATCCATTGTTTTTTGACAAAACAAAAAAAAGACTCTAAATAATATATATTAAAATAAGAAGTTTTAACATATAAATGCGAAAAACAAAAACGTTTGTTTTCGAGCGAGACACAGTCTTTTTTTAAATTTTCCCCGCAAGAAAAATTCACCCGATTGCTAAGTCCATGTCGCATCTGCGAAAAAGTGAATTTTTGCACGAGAGGCTCGGCGCTGAATTTGTGAAAAGTGAATTTGTCAAATCGATGAATTTTTTAGACATCTTTGACAATTCCGTCGAGAGGTGAGCCAGAAATGCTCGAATTTGAACATTTTCTGGGAAAAAAACGAGGTTTTCCATTAGAAGTTGAATTATTTTTACATTTTCCAAGAAAATCGATTTTTTTTTCCAAAAATAGCTCAATTCTCCTGGCTCACCTAAATTTCTGACTCACAGGATTGGAAGTGAGTCAGAATGCCCACTCTACACCTACTCATTTATTCTGTACTTAACTCTTTCGATGCTACATGCATAAATGTTTACGTAAAAGAAATTTGTTTTTGAATGATAAGAAAAACAAAACAGCACGCAACGTGATGAGATTCGGTAATAATGTAAGCTCACAGCCTCATTGGGACTATTGGATTAAACTCTTACTGAAGTTTTGTAGTTTGTAGAATGCAAAAGAAGGGCTCTCTCCAGTACTGTTGTTTTTTTTATAAATATTCTGCTGAACAATTACTTGAGCCGAAACACCTGAACCAAATACTGATAATCAGAAGAATTTACTACCATATATATACAAATGTAATTTTCTTGAGTGAAAAGAATAGGAGACCGATTTAGAAACGCAGTCGGTCGGAACCTTCCAATTGCCGGATCATTTGGTTGGGCACCTCCAGGTAGTGAAATAGATCCCAGGGTTAACGAGGCTTCCAATGGAAACCTCCAAAAAGGGTCCAGCGTGAACATACTCTCCGATAAAAGCAATCTAACAGTTGGTGAACGGCGAACCCTCACGAAACTTTGACAAAATGATATTAGTTATAAAACCATCAGATAAAGGCGGGTGAGTTTTCATTCTGTCTCGAGATAATTGTAAAAAAGTATGCCATGAGACATCTGAGTAAAAAAAACATCATTGACAAACACGGATCGACAATGTTGAAAAATTCAATATGTACTTGAAAGTTCTCATCGACGAAGGTTATATAAACAAAAACAATTAAAACTTGAACAGCTGAGCCTAGTGATCAAGAACAAAAAATTACGTCGTCCTGCCAGAGATCTTTTAGGATGGTCTTCAATTACGGATGATTTAACTTCGCCGAGAGACAAATTGTCTCAGATTTTAACTATATGGCGTCTCAGGATTCATTAATTTTTTATCATCTGAAACATAAAGCTTATATAATCCAGAACTACCTACATATACACAGGGATTTCTGTCTAAAATGTTTATAGTGAACTAAAAATCATTTTAACCATAATGGATATTGACAGCATGTCTACAATATTGATATAGATCAAGAAATTAAATCTGTAAAAAATGCATTCGAAGAATATCTTGATGCAAAACACAAATATTAGTGCTTAACCCTTTGAACACTGGTGGTATCTTCCATGCCAGAAATCGGAAGAGTCCATATCCATTATTTGGGGTTAGAGCAATTAATATTTTCAACATGCAGCCTAAAGGCTGCACGTTGAAAATATTAATTGTTCTACCACACACGTTCACTTCGTAACCATCCTACTTTTTGACATTATGACGTATCCTGTTGCTGGACCGGAAAGGCGGTCTCTCCTGTTGAAAGAGTTAAGGTGTAATGACTTTCAATTCAATGGTGAAAATTATTTACAAATAATGGGTTGTCCAGTGGGCAACATATTCAGTCGAAATTTCGCAAGCGTTTAAACTGCAAAATGGGTGGGGGATTGCCGGAAACGGATGCACAATGCATTCTGTTATATATATCATGCATTTAGATGACATTTTTATCATTTAGGAACACTGAGAAGAAGATTTTGCTGAAGTTTTAGAAATTTTAAATAATCATGATTCAAACATCAAATTGAAAGCTAGAACCAGTCAATTTTCTGTTGATTTTCGCGATGTGAAGGTGTATAAAGGCAAACATTTCCAGGCATCCCGTGAATTAGATTGTATAATGCTTCCTAAATCAACTAATTAGCACGAATGGCACGAATTGTTACTTATAAAATGATTTCACCCACCACATATATTTAAAGAACTCAACTAATCACAACTCATCCGTTTCCACTGCCGCCCAAGTGACAATGTCAAATCTCAATTATGCTTGTTCCACCTCGTTAGCGCCCTAAGATCCAGGTGGTACTCTTAAGCTCCTTTAGCGTAGGCTGAAACATCAGACTTTGAAACACTTTTTAAGTCCTGCGGGAATTAGCAATTTCGAATTAATGAAAATTGATCACAAGTAGTTGCACAATTGTAGTGGTGTGGTGTTGAATTGCACAAAGCCAGGTTGTAAACTGCCTAGTGTTATGCCTCATCATAAAGAGGAATTTTCTTCTATACAAAGCAAAATATTCGTCCATTGTGATTCGTCCAGTACCATCCATCTTATCGCTTGTAAACGATGTAGGAAACAGCATGTGGGTCAAACTCAAAATCCACCCCGAATGTCTGCTGCTCGACACAAACAGGATATATGCATAACGCGAGCACCCCAGTAAGAAAGCATTTTAACCTTCCTGCTCATTTGCTGGATGATCTTGAAATCCACCCAATTGAATAACCACCAATTAAGGATTCAACAGGTGAATTTTAAAAAACACCCACGAAAAGCGTTTGAAATCATCCCCTTCAAACCATCCCCTTCAAACCATCTGGCCATATGGTATGAACATATGAAAGGGAGAAGGCGAAAGACGGTCCGCCATTCCTTCACTTTAACATACAACAAAATGACTGTCGAAACAGCAAAAATAGTAAAAGACGAATTCAGTTAAACCATCTATGAAATAAAAGATCCTTCAAATCATCGTCACGTCATCGCTTATAAGAGAAGAAATGCCGCGTAGCATCCGGGTAAAGCCTAAACTGGAGCCCATCAATTAATATCATCAATTAGTGCCAGTTAGTTTAACTAGTTAACTAGTTCCTAAACTCACAAAGCCTAAACTGGAACCCATCAATTAATATCATCAATTAGTGACAGTCAGTTTAACTAGTTCCTAAACTCACATTTAGTTTAAATCAAATTTTTGTATTTCACTTGGTCGTGTTTGAAACTCATTACGGCTCAATATATTTAGTTTTTTTACGATAGCATTTCGACGGTAAATACAGAATATTAAAACATTACAGTAGATAATCTCTGCCCAGTGTAAGTTTGCTACCTTAAGATGACACATCACTTATTTCGGTTATGAAAAATGTCACGTGATGCATATTTGGGAAGCTACTCAGCGAATATAGTTTACAAAATTTTTATTTAGCGGTTGCGAATACCACCACCTTGGCCGATACCACAGACACCGATGAAAGTGCTACGGAAGAAATATCAACGCATCATGGAATTACGGAGACTATGGCTGAGACAAAAGTGGAAAATACAACCCTGACCGATACCACACCACCATCTGTTTCCAAAGAAGGAATCGAGACTGAGAGTACCACGGAAGAATCGTCATCGACTACTGAGATCATGACTGAAACCGTAGCCACTACAATGGTTAGCAAAATGTCTGACACCACGGGGAAGTATGAAAAATCACCGGCATCATCTCACACGAAATCCGAGGATTACACTGCGTCGTATCTCGTACCACGTAAGTAAACAATCATGTATGATCGGCCATAATTAGCCACTAGACAGAGAGATGTGATCTTAAACACCAATAATTAATAAATAGTCAGGCAGCTAACTCATTCTTTGAGGACTTGAAATTAATACAATACTGCCATAAAAAGGCCAACAAAAAATTTTGACCAGATCGCGATCCAATCGCGATCCGCTCTAAATTCTCTGTCGGCTTTTCTTCTCGCAACAGTAGAATCTCTCGTTTTGAAAAATAAATGCGAGAAGATTGACTCTAGAATGCTATTTTCGTTTGGTTGTCTTCATGTCCTCTTGGTTTCGCAGTAGTTCTATTCAGAAAATCTCCACTCGCTGCTGTATGTTTGTCACGAATGAATCGCGATTTAGTCGCGAAAAAGACCTCTTTGTCATAACAATACTTATGTGATTTAGGAAACGAGTCTCAAAATTGCTCATGTTTACGAGCTTCGGGCGGATCAAAGTGGATAATTTCACGTTTCACAAAGATCAGTTGAAGTGAACAAGGATTCCACATTCTGCTTCTCCAATGACACATATTTGATTGTTATCGGCCATAAAACAATGTTTAATCCCCTACAAAATCCTTCCCCTACAAGCGCTCCCAACTGTTACGTATCCCAGCGATGTTTCAGAAAATGACATCATTATTTGATCGGCTGAGTTACTTTATATAGTTTCGCAGCAGTGAATGTTAACATCTCTTTTCATTTGAAATAATGACATTGTTAATGTAGTCATTCGTTTTGGGTCCAAATACTCAATTCCCATTGGTCAGCTGGGTGAAAACGTCATGACCAAATGTAATTCATTTTCCAATGAATACATTTGGTCGAACTTTGACCCGCATTTACGGTAGAGCGCAGTTGACAGAATGTAATTCGAGCGGTGTTTGGGCGGGTTTTTAACTTTTAGTGCCTCTCGCGGTGATCAACTCCGCTGCTGTTTCTTTGGTGACATTTCCCAACTGTGGCATAAAGCCCGTTACTAAAATACTCGTATCCATTTCTAAAGTTGAGAAAATTAAAGCTTATTTGTCTTTGGGATATCATTTAGACGGAACAAAGGCCTGCGCTAGTTCTTGATTCCAACGACTGAAAGCCGTATGATTTTCAACAACGGCGAATGACGATTCGTGGGTGGAAAAAGTAGTTTAAACAGTTACGGAGTGTAATTATAAGAATTGAATGCAATTTTTATAATCTTTATTGGAGTATGAACGTGTGGGAATAGGTACAAATTATGCATGAATCCCTTCGGGAACAAGCATAATACGAAACATCAAACAAAGCAATCGGTTGGTTAATAGTACCAAGCACTAACAGGGGCCTATAGGTGTATATACCGCCCATACTGTAGTACCGCTTAAACTACCAGGCAGTACCCCTACCCACAATACTCCTATGTCTAGCATTGCATACTACCTATACCAGTCATAGGATAACATGAAACACCAGGTGGATTAATAGTACTAAGGGCTAACATGGGACCTGCAGGGACCCACAGAGGTATATATCATCCATACTATATTGCTGTTCTATACTGCCAGGCATTACCCTCACCCCCACTCCACAATACCACTTGACCTGCCATAACGTATTCCCTATACCAGTCACAGAATAATACAAAGCAATCTGATTGGTTATAAATGATCTAGATAAAGGAAACAACAAGAGTACTCGGAATAGGGTAAGAACTAACAAGAACAGACCAGAAATTGCTAAATATAGTAAACTGTTTCAACTAATAGGCTCTTCTACGCTACTGGAGTATACTCTAGAACAAAGGAACATGACTAGGTAGACGTAAACTATTACATATATAGATAGAAGCAGAGGATTCTGAAAGAATTCGAAATAATAAAATTGTCGGGTTGTTTGTGGTAATTATCCAGGGAAGTCGTTTTAGAAAACACTCCTATTCAATCGAACATACCCACCGAACATACCCCTGTCCTATTGTAGGACTTTGGGTAACATAGCAATCACGTGCTACCATAGAAACCAAGATGGCGACCTCCAGTATACAAAATGGACGACGGAAACATGTATCACCCTAACAACACGCGCTGCGCATGCGTACTACCACCATGTATCACTTTGGGGATGATGTCACAACATGGCCGCTCACGCGGGTTACCATGATGACCAAACATGGTGGCAGTAGGCCACGTGACCATGAGGTCACATGAGATCCTGTAAATGAGATCCTGCCAATGACGGGTGAAAAGCCAGAGACATACTACTAACAGCATTTAAGCATGCCCATGTTATTCCACTCCTGAAGAAACCGTGCCTAGATGTCAACGTTCTAAAAAAACTACAGACCAGTGTCTAACCTTCCTTTTCTGTCTAATAGCCCAAGAACATTAGGTTTCACTAGGGAAAAAAATCGGAGAAAGCTGATTTTTTCAGGGAATGTCGAGTACACGCCACTGAACGATTAGACAAACGTCCCCTAAAATCCCAGTTGAGCTTTTTTTTCTACAGCCTTTTTTCGAAAACGCGTTTGAAAAAAATAAAAAAAAATCGCACGAACTTTGTAACCTCGAATTGATCCAACTGTATTTTTTGTTTACGCGTATTTCGAGCTACATAATGTCTAATATACATTTACCTAGAGGAAAATGTGCATTCTCTGACAATTTCTGCGAAAAATTATTGAAAATTCACAAAAAAGTATCGGATTACGCAAAAAATGACGATTTTCCTAACGGATTTGCCCAAAGGGTCATAGTACAGAACGGGATGTTAGTTGGACAGACGATAAAAAATCCACCACCATTTGAAGACTTTTATCATTGCTTACAAAATAGACATTATGGAAGACCCCCTCTGCTTCTGGCCGAGTTCCCCTTTTGGCATAAAATTCGTCAGCATGAGAACTCAACTATTTTCGGGCTTGGGACCGAACAGCCACGTCTGTGTCTGGCAGCATTAGATCAATAAATAATATTTACAGAATGTACAAAAATCAATAAATAATATTTACAGAATGTACAAATCAATCAACATGGATTAAGTTACATTGACTATTATCAACGCTATATACAGAAATGACATGACCTATATACATATTATTCATCGAACTCGGAAATTTCCGACAGGACAGTGTTTCTGTGGTTGTTACAAGAATCCGAACTGCAATTACACAAACCTGAGCAAGAGAGTCCTGCCTTCTTACACCCACACCTTTTTGTACAAGCACTCTTGCAGCCACAACTGATCAGATTCAGTAGGTTATCGGGGGCACATGGCTTTGTGGCTGCAGTCGGTACAAGAAGTCCATTGTCTAGCGACCACCCTCAATCCGTCGGAGGAAGCGAAGTGCCCAGCCATTCTTCGACCTGGAGATAACATCTGTAGACATGTTGTTGTGCAGCATCGCTGCTTGGTGGGAGTGAGGCTAGGTCGATGGGTTTATTCAGTTTAGATTTTGCTACATAACGCTTGTAAGTGACATAGCTATATTGGTCGAGAGAGGAAACAGTTTTACTCCCGTATAAGATCAGGAGAAGTTGTTCCCCGGCAGCGGCTACTGCACTTGGTGTACTGTCATCCGCCAAAATTGTGTTGACATACTGTTGTGAGTCGCTAGTAACATCGGAGACAATTGTACTGAATACTTTCTTCTTACCAATTCGAAAGAGTGCAGAAGTAGTGTCACAACCACTTATAGAATGTGCTACAAGGAGGTTGCTTCTATGGTCACCCATTTTGGTTGCTATTTCACTAACTGAAACTAGTAAGTTTGGGGTAATGGAATACATCATGTGAATATTACATCCCGGTTGAACTCGAGAGGTAAGAATGACTAACAAGTCTGTGTCTGTTCCCACAACGACAACATTGTTGTCATCTTGAGCGATGTCAAGTGCAGTTTCGGCTATCAGTACATCAGCATCAGCCTCGGCCTGCTTGGACTGAATATTGATAGCAGATAGCTCCTGCATTAGAAGATCGATCAGTTGGGTTTTGTTCTTGGCATTTGCAAGGAAATCGGATTGGGGTGTGGTGGCTGGTAACTCGGGTGAGATATTGATATCGATGGAATACCTGTCTTTAGATCTACGGGCTTGTTCCATGCCCTTTGTCGACATTGTACAAGCATAACCATCAAAAACAACCACGACGTTCGCCCCAAAATGTCTCACTAGATAATTGGAATATGATGTACATATGTCCTTATATGACGACTGTTTAGGCCATACAACTGCCCTCAATAAAAATCCACCATCTACAACAAACAGAGAATGTTCTGGGATTTTAGTTTGCTCGGAACCGTATGTTTTGAGGATCTTACCGAGCGTGCTTTTCTGTGTCTTCCTCATTCCAGCAGAATCAAACAATGCTGGTGGTTTCGGGGCGAGTTCATATTTGAGATACTCTTCCATCTCTGCTTGTGACTGAATAACACATGTGATGCGGTTGAACAGAATTGTGGGGTCAATCACTACCTTACTTCCACGGACTTTGATGCTATTTGCCATCGAAGCGAAAGACTTCACAGTGTCAACACGTCGTAGTTTGATGCTGTTGAACGTTTTGCTTACAACATTCGATACGCAACATTCACCAATTTTGCGAACTTGGTCACAGTTCACAGTTTCATCGGCCACAAGCCCGGTCGCTATAGAGACTAATTGTAGTGGATCTCTATTCTGAAAGGGGGAATGCACTCTGAGCCAGTTCGATAATTTGGTGATATCATTGGCATCAGTCAATTGTGAACTTTGACGGAGATCCCGATGTTGTTCGCCATGACCAGTGTGAACATGAACAAAATTTTCGAGAACATTACATATCGGAAGGCAAAGAGGTAGTCCATGTACCCATTTCGCAACAGTGCTATCGGTTATTCCCCTGCCATGTGTGAGACCACCAGGGAGCTTGAACATTCTCATTAAACACTGCTCTATGGTCTGATCAGAATATATCCCGTCCCAGAATTTATCTGAGCGCCTTATGGTAAAGTAACCTTTCTCAGTGAACAACTTCAAATCATCCTGTTGCATTATTTCTGTTAGCTCATTCATCTGCTGCAAATAGAGATGAGAACTTTTTGCGTATGCAAAATGACCACCTGCGTGAAATACTGGAATCATATTGCGAATACAATATGTGTGGAGTTCCCAGTCGCCTGTGCGCTCTGCTCTCAAGAACAACTGGAGAAGACCTATTTGCTCGTAGTATTGTACCCAAAGCTTTCCTGTGCGTCCTACGGACGCATTCTGGAGCAGTTCGTGTAATTTTGACAGTAGATGGTTGACACTTTCTTGATTGACAGCGTCAGCTGTTGTACAGTCACCTCTGGCAAGTCCACAGAATATTTCATTGACTTCTGTGCAGTCTATGTTATCTAGTGTTCGGCTTTCTTCAAACACAAGTTTTGTAATGGCAATTTGTGTTAGCAAATGGGCACGAACTGCTCTTCAATATGCATGACCACTGATCAAATGATGGATTGACCCACCAGCATAAACAGTCCCCCATAGTTCATCCAAGCCGCTACCAGCCATGATCGAACCAATTGCCCCTAAATATGACATAATCATATGGAAGCCGCCGAGTCTAACGAAAACTTTTGTCAACTTATCTGACGAAGACACAATCTCCACTGCTTTGATATAAAGTGGTTGGTCAAACGTCACTGGACAAACGTTCAGTCCCTGTTTCTCACATTCAGTTTGTGCAAACATGAGAGCAGTGTAAATTGTGCTCGGGTTGGATGGATCAAAATTAATAAAGGGAAGTATCTCGACATCACTTGTTTCATAATCATCTGATGCCAATTACATGCCAATGCATCTTGAGTGTAGGCGAACACCACATTATGTGATTTAATCGAACATGGAAATTGAAACAATGATGCTATAATACGGTATTTGAATGAGAAAAGTCGATGCCGTTTGAATTTGAGTTTAGGGGGTATGGTTAATATTTCACACGTTTCACCAGTTCATTATGGAATAAATGACTATTGTTATATATCATTATAAAGCCACTGCTTTTCTGCAATTTTTGATATATAATTTAACTCCCAAAGTAGTCGTAGATTTGATTTAATGGACGTTGTGTACCGTTGTGTGTATGAAAACAATAATTTTTTTTTCGTAATTTTGTACATTTTCGTGAATATTTCACCATTGAGTGTGAGGATTGGTACAAAGTTAGCATTTTCTGTTGGGGATATGTATTCTCAATATAATTCAGCACGATATTTATGATTCTCACCCTACTAAGGTGAATAAGAATGAGAAATATGGAGCTGGGTCGAATTTTTTTTTAAATTTTTTTTTCATCAAAAAAACGCTATAACTAAAAAAAGCTCAACTCGGATTCGCGGGGACTTTTCACACTTTATCCGCAATGTGTGTCCCGGAAACATATAAAAAAATCAGCTTTCTCCGATTTTTTTCCTTACTTTCTCATTTTTATGTCTAATTTGCCTGGACTATAAAGTCTTGAAAAGGTTGTTGCCTCAAGAATTATTCAGCATATTTTAGATAATAACAATCTGGGAATATTTCAATCTGCATACAGACACGGGCACAGCACTGAAACAGCTTTAATTCTTGTCAGCTCCGATGTGCTGAATTCGATGGACGATCCTAGGCTAACATCATTCGTACTGCTCGACCTTTCTGCTGCATTTGATACGATTGACCACCGAACTCTTTTGTCGCGGTTAGAAAAACGACTCAAAATACGCAGATCTGGCCTTGAGTGGGTACGTTCCTACTTAAGTGACCGAACGCAATCTGTGAAAATATGCGATACTCTCTCAGAGCTCGTCGAGCTAAAATATGGCGTCCCCTGAGGCTCAGTACTCGGACTCTTACTGTTCACAGTTTACACCCTACCACTTGGGGATCTCATAAGGAAGCACTCTGTAAATTTTCACCTGTACGCAGACGATACCCAGCTGTATCTGTCTGCTGATCTTTCCAATATGAATGTCTCCTTAACAACACTGGAGGCATGCATTGAGGATATTCGATAGTGGATGGAGAGAAACTTTCTGAAATTAAATGACGATAAAACAGAATTTGTACAGTAAGGCGCCAAACATCAGTTAGACAAAGTTCCAATTAACTGTTTGAAAATAGGCGATAGCGCAGTTAGCTCAAGTAAAGCTGCCCAAAACCTCGGTTTCACTTTTAATGATTGCTTTGATCTGCATGGGCGCGCGGTGGCTCAGTAGGCAGAGGTGCAGGCTGCAAGCCGAGAGGTCCTCGGTTCGAATCCCACCTGCGGCAACCGCGTTGTGTCCTTGGGCAAGACACTTCACCCCCATTGCCTATGTGGGGACACGGTGACCTTGTGTACTAAGGCGTACTGCACGTCGATGGTGCACCTGTCTTCAATCAATGCTAACCCTGTTTGTGTGGAGTTCGTATGTTGGGGAGCTGACATTTGCTCGCCGTTGCTCGGTGGTTCTCTCCGGGTACTCCGGCTTCCTCCACCCGTAAAACTGTAGCGGTCATGATTAGCCATTGTGCAGAAATATTTGACCTTAAACACCAATAAATAAATAAATCAATTTGATCTGCATAACCAAATCACAAAAGTGAGCAAAAGCTGCTTCCTCCAAATAAGAAACATCAACAAAATCAGAAAGCTACTTGACCAAAACACTCTGAAAACTGTTATACAGTCTTTGGTCCTGTCCCGCTTGGACAACTGCAACTCTTTCTATTTCGGCCTTCCTCTGAAATCCATCTACCTGCTTCAACGTATTCAAAACACAGCAGCTAAGATCATTACTTGCGAACAAATATGACCACATTACACCAATCCTGAAATCCCTGCATTGGCTGCCAGTTGAGTCTCGCGTTAAGTATAAGGTACTGGCGGTGACACACACCATCTTACATAGCGACAAAGCACCGATCTACCTTAAGCAGGTCATCAAAGTACACACACCGTCGAGGAATCTCAGATCAGCTTCTGAGAATCTCCTTGTACCGCGAATTCGATCAACGGCAGGGAAGAGATCGTTCACTTTCGCAGCTCCCTCACTCTGGAACGCCCTCCCTCAGAACGTTAGAAAAACCCTAAATACAGATAACTTCAAGAAAGCTCTGAAAACCCATCTCTTTCAAGCAGCCTTCGACTGCTGATTATACCATTGTTACCGTCACCTATGTTTTCAGCGCTTTTGAGTAGCTTTTCGCTGGGAAAAGCGCTATGTAAATAAATTGTTATTATTATTAATATTATTATTATTACATATTCTACGCTATTCAGAAATATTATTAACCCTTTGCCCAACGTAACGGCCAAAACCGACTAGCGCTATTCTCAAAACTCTCCAATTAATTATCATTATTTTTTCATTTTTTGTCTCAAAAACAGGTTATGACCCCGCGTTGGAACGAGCTCGTCGAGCTCGTTCCAACGAGGGGTCATAACCTATACTTTTGAGACAAAAAATGAAAAAAAATGAGTTCTTCAAGAATTTTTTTTTGCAAGTGTCGTCTGCTTTTCATGTTAGGTGAAGGGGTTAAGATTTATCAACATTTTGATGCCAAACGGGGATGATGATTTAGAAGATAGAACATCTATATACAAAGTATGTTGTGGTTTGTTTAGAAACATACTGTCTGTGGACATAGAACATTTGCTCGTACACTTGAAGTATGGAGTGCAGAAAGTTAACCAAATGACTTTTTCAGTCATTGTTTATTCGGGGCGCGGTGGCTCAGTTGGTAGAGGTACAGGCTGCAAGCCGATGGGTCCTCGGTTCGAATCCCACCTGCGGCAATCACGTTGTGTCCTTGGGCAAGACACGTCACCCCCATTGCCCATGTGGGGGCACGATGACGCCGTGTACTAAGGAGTACTGCACGTCGATGGTACGCATGTCTTCAACCAATCTAACCCTGCCTGTGCTGCAGTGCGGAGTTACGATGTTGGGGAGCTGGCAGCTGCTCGTCGTTGCTCGGTGGTTCTACCCGGGTACTCCGGCTTCCTCCACCCGTAAAACTGTCACAGTCATGATTAGCCATTGTGCATAAATATGTGACCTTAAACACCAATAAATAAAAAATAAATACATTGTTTATTCTAATATATATAATGAACAAACATTATTCTAAAAAAAGAATATTGCTGTAGCTTAGTGGGTTTAACACAACGTTTTCATTAAAATACATGGATATCAGACATAACCCACTGTTTAGCAATAGACCATTCAGTGTTTTGCATTCACCAGTCCTCCCGGAATGGGTCGGGGGGGGGGGGGGGTTAGGGGTGCTCTGGAAAACAGTTTAAAAATACAGCTATAAAAGACCCCATTTCAGTTTAAAAATTATACTATAACCTCAATTACATTATTCCTCGCATGGGGTAATTTTGTTGAGGTTATAGTATGATTTACCTTGCTTGTGGAAAATACATGTATCTCAATTTTATATCCTCTTCCAAAAAGTACATCTATTATTTGAAATGAGATATTATGAATGAAAAGAAATCACACTATAACCTTAATTATATTACCGCATCTATATGATAATATAACTGAGGTTAAAGTACGGATATACGTGGCTTGTATAAAATACCTGACCTTCCATAAAAGTAACACTATGCAAGATACATGCAAAATTCATTATTCTATTTGAAATCGCTGCCTGTCCTGTCAGTAAACAAAAAGAATAGAAACAATGACGCTGCCACCAAACATTTTGTATAATATATTATAGTAGAAGTATTTGTGACGTGCTAGGGTACTAAATGATCAGACGGGAACACTATTTTATACCAAGATTACCTATTCTACTATACATAAAAAGCCTAGGACATAACTTTTAGCTTTACACACCAACCGTGGTGAACACGACAGCAATGGGATTTCAATAGTTAAAATTTACACCTACAGTGAAACTACCTCAAGATGACCTTTGGTGACCTCGCCTTGAATACAAACTTGTCTAAATTTATCACTCTTCACTCCGTGAAGAATTAATTGAAATCGTTTATTACGTTTTTAAATACGTTTCCCTCATAAGACATCAAATATTAACAAACATGCGTTGTCTCATGTTAATAAAGCATCCATAACTCGTAATAGTATGTTATTATGCTATTAAAATGAAAAAGGCCCCGTAATTTGTGCGTTTCTTTTTCCATTTCGTTTCGGCGATAAAATTAAAATTGCCAGCGGAAGTACCGCCTCTGGTACTCATGTAAACAAAAACACATTCGCACATGTGAATAATGATTTACTTAACATTTAAACTCTTATTAATCTGACGATCATGGTATAAATAAAATATACCCAAAGCAGCTTGGTGTACCAAATGTTCATCACTCGTGGTGAAGTGGTGTTAACCGCGCGCCAAAGGCTTGCGGTTAACACCACTTCACCACTCGTGGTGAACATTTGGTACACCAAGCTACTATGGGTATATTCTATATATTGCCAATACAATACTTTTTCACGAAGTACAACAAACACAGCGTTTTGGTTTTAAACAAACAATACGTTAAATATAATAAACTGCATGTAAATTATTAATCCAAAATGTTATAGTTCTCACAGTGAGAAGGGTAACACGTTGGTTTACTATTTAGCAATCAATATTGTTCTATTTATTAATTTTATTTAATTTTTTAAATGCCATTAAAATTGTAGTTTATCTCTTCCGTATTTTATATTTAAAAGATAGCACGTTGTCGTGTGAGGTGCACACAATTTACATTAACTAATGTTACTGTTTTATCTTCTTTACCTGTGGAAGCGCTCTTGAATATTGACATAAATCGCGATCTAATATTTGGAAAAGAGCCTTTAAACAAAATTTGACACACACTTAAAATCCGGTAGATTTAAAAATAAACCAAAATCCACCAAGTTTTGTGAAACTTTGTTGATTTAGGTTGTTTTTAATCCAACTAGTTTTAAAGTGTATGTGTTCCCTGACTTAATACATTTTTACTTCTTTTCACTTTAGTTCTTTAACCCTTTACCTAACATGAAAAGCAGACGACACTTGCAAAACAAATTCTTGAATAACTAATTTTTTTTCATTTTTTGTCTCAAAAACATAGGTTATGACCCCTCGTTGGAACGAGCTCGTTCCAACTAGGGGTCATAACCTATGTTTTTGAGACAAAAACTGAAAAAAATAATGAAAATTAATTGTCGATTTTTGAGAATAGCGCTGGCCGGTTTTGGCCGTTACGTTAGGTAAAGGGTTAAAAATCTATAAATCTAACAGCAATGCAATACAAAATCAACCACAGTTTCTCTTGGTTTTAAAATCAATCGGTCTGTAAACAGAATACTTGCATTTGCAGTGGTAAAAATATAACTTTTAAATGGCATTACTTTACCATGAAACAACAAAATATTTTAGCAGTAAATGAAAATATTTACACCTAATTAAGCACCCCTTGGAATGTTTCATGACAGTGAAGTTGCAGTTACTGATTGTTATGTTTAAATGATTGCTTTGTCTTGCAGTATGTCATCTAGTGATAGATGATGCTTCTGGTTGATATCTTGACCCAAACACATCCCCACGTCCACGTGAAGTATGCTTCCCAAGACTGTCACAAAAAACACTTTCATCCACATGCAATATCTGGGTATAAAAACGAAAATTTGTCACTTCTTTAATCAATAAATGTTGACATGGCAAGGAGGAGACTGTCAGAGGCACAAAGCTGGCAAATCGTTGCCATGCATGCAACATGCGTGAGTAGTATAGCATGTACCCGATCGACCCCTGTTACCCGGAGCTTTGCCGGAGCAGCTACTGTTAAATTCCCATAGGAACCGGAGCTTTGCTGGAGCAGACACGAGACGTGTTTTTCGCGTTATCCAGCTAGTTCCGGCAAGTGGTGTACGTACAACATATATAGTATGCTATGGTATGTATAGTGATATAGGTAAACACAGGACTGTGTGTATATAGTATGGGTGTGTGATGGAAAATTAATGGTGAAGTTGGGTTTTCTTGAAAGTTTTTTTCCCGCGAAACGGTTGACGTTGCTATTGACGTCGTGACGTCATGATGCCCACGCGACGTCATAGGGATGCTGACCACTGTTATTGTCCACTTTACAATCTGACATAACGTTATTCGGGTCAGAGAATGTCGGACTTCTCGTAGGTGGGGAGGGGGTGATCTGGTAGTAGTGGTACATATCCATGTTAGTATACTATTAGCCCTTGGGTCTTCATATTATCCTATGTCCGCTATAGCTAGGTCAAGCATTAGGGGTGGGGGTGGTGGGGGGTGGTATTGCGAGAAAACCTTGGTTGTTTAGATTGGCAGTATAGAATGAATGGTCTGTTGGTTTATTACCCCCATAGTATTATTAACCTACCGAAGCCTTTGTATTATCTTATGGTTGGTATTGGTAGTTTAGTGTTAGGCAGTATTATAATCGTTTGTTTAGAACGGGTGGCATAGGATGCATGGTATATACCCCCGTAGGTCCAGTCCTCGATATCATTAACCAACCGATTGCATTGTACTATTCTATGACTGGTATAGGTAGTACGTTATGGCAGGTAAAGTGGTATTGTGGTGAAGTGGGGATGGGGGTGGGGTAATGCCTAGTAGTATATAACGGCAGTATAGTATGGGCGATATATACATCAGTGCCCCCCCCCCCCCCCCCTACACCCTGAAAGTCATTGGTGCTACTAATCGACTTAATGCTTTATGCCATCCCATGACTAGTGTATATAGTATGTAATGCTGGGCCAGGCGTTATTAGTTAGTGGCGTGGGTAGGGTAATGCCTGGTAGTATAGAACAGTAGTATAGTTTACGCGATATATATTTCTGTGCCCCCCCCCCCCCCCCAAAGCCATTGATACTACTAATCGACTTAATGCTTTATGTCATCCCATGACTAATATAGGTAGCATGTAATGCGGGGCCAGACGTTATTGTTGGGTGGGTAGGTGTAATGCATGGTCGCCAAGTGTGGTAATGTAGGATGAACGCGTGCTCCCCCTGCGTGTCCCATGTTAGTCCTTAGTAAGCACATATGACAAAAAGGGGTGCCGAAGGCCATATGTTTTTCAAAAAGGGATTCCGTAAAATGGAATTCCGTGATTTGACATCAGGCATTACCCTTACCCACAGTACCTCTTACATGCTACCTATAAAAGTCATACGATAGCATGAAGCATTAGGCGGATTAATTTATTTATTTATTGGTGTTTAAGGTCATATACTTATGCACAATGGCTAATCATGACCGTGACAGTTTTACGGGTGGAGGAAGCCGGAGTACCCGGAGAGAACCACCGAGCAATGACGAGCAGCTGCCAGCTCCCCAACATCGTAACTCAGCACTGCAGCAGAGGCAGGGTTAGATTGGTTGAAGACATGTGTACCATCGACGTGCAGTACGCCTTAGTACACGGTGTCATCGTGCCCCCATTTGGACAATCGGGGTTAAGTGTCTTGCCCAAGGACACAACGCGGGAGTCCGAATCGATCGCTCAGGCGGTCACCCATCCAAGGACTAACCGGGCTCGACGTTGCTTAACTTCGGTGATCTGACGAGAACCGGTTGCCGCAACGCCACCGCGCCCCCAGGCGGATTAATAGACCTAACACTAAACTACCAATACCAACCATAAGATAACACAAAGGCGTCGGTAGGTTAATAGTACTAAGGGGGTAATAGAGCAACAGACCATTCATCCTATACTGCCAATCTAAACAACCAAGGATTTCTCGCAATACCACCCCCACCCCTCCCCTGCCCAACCTACTGCTTTACCTAGCTATAGCAGACATAGGATACTATGAAGACCCAAGGGATAATAGTATACTAACATGGATATATACCACTACTACCAGATCACCCCCCTACAAGAAGTCCGACATCCTCTGACCCGACTAACGTTATGTCAGATTGTAAAGTGGACAATAACAGTGGTCAGCATCTCTATGACGCCGCATGCGTATCATCACGTCAAAACTTCAATAGCAACGTCAACCGTTTCGCGGAAAAAAATTCAAGAAAATCCAACTTCACCATTAATTTTCCATCACACACCCATACTATATACACACAACCCTGTGTTTACCTATATCACTATACTTACCATAACATACTATATATGTAGTACGTACACCACTTGCCGGAACTAGCTGGATGACGCGAAAAACACGTCTCGTGTCTACTCCGGCAAAGTTCCGGTTCCTATGGGAATTCAACACGAGCTGCCCCGGCAAAGCTCCGGGTAATAGGGGTCGATCGGGTACATGCTATACTACTGGCGTGTCATTCAAAGTTATTGCAAAGCAACTTGGCTATAGTCACACTATCATCAGAAGACTTGTCCGAAAACATCAACAAACCAACGATGTTAAGAACCGACCACGCCCTAGACAACCCCACAAGACCTCTCCTCGGAAAGATCGGAGTTTTGCACTCCTCGTTAGCGCGAACCCTTTGCTTCAAGTAGAATTTTGAAATGCCTTTGGCTCCCCAACAAGCGTTTGTGCAACAGAACTGTCCGAAGCCGTCTCAAACACTGGGTATGTGGTGAGGAAGGGCCATCAAGTGTCCTGCTCTGTCCGATCAGCATCAAAGACGAATTTTGGAGAGGTGTATGGCACGACAACATTGAAATCTCAGGACGTGGAGGAGAGTCCATTGGTCAGACGAGAGTAGGTTCCTGCTTCACGTCACAGACGGTCACATCAGAGTGTGGAGGTATAAAAATACTGCCTACGTGCCCAGGATCATCAGTCCCAATGTTCCGTATGGTGGAGGAACAGTAATGATCTGGAGATGCCTCTCTAATGATTGTAAGCTGTATTTAAACTTAATATGGTGACTGTATGTGGGAATCTCAATGGTGATCAGTACATCAGGGACATTCTCAATCCGGTTGTTTTACATCATTTTGACAACCACCCGTTGACTACTCGCCCTGTATTCATGGACGACAATGCAAGGCCACATCGTTCCCATTATGTGAAAGTATTCACTCAGAACAACGCTATTACAACACTACCACCTTGGCCTGCAATGAGATCCGATTTGAATTCCTTAGAACACATCTGGGACTTTTTAGGACGTCGTGTGTAAGCGAGGGATCCGCCTGTACAGAATTTGGCCGGTTTGGAAGCTGTATTGCATGAGGAGTGGCAGCAGATGCCTCTTGGCCGTATCAGAAGGCTAACTTGTAGCATTAGGAGGAGGGCTCAGGCTGCCACCCGGGCACGTGGTGGGTACCCTCACTACTTACGTCAGACACTGTTATTGTGTTCAGGAGACCACAAGGTACATTTTGTCTCAGTAATTACCGACATTGTTTCATCATGGACCGTTTCAGCACCATACTTGTCGAGAGAACATTTTTCTATCAAAAACATTAGTGACAGATATGTGTGATGAGCACCATTAAAAAACTGCATATTTTCATCATTGTGTTGTCTTTCATTTTTCTACAGACCATTCTTTCCGCAAACAATCACTTTTTGCCATCTGGAAGGTAGCACGAAAGTTATGACTGTTTCTATTAACACCACTGCGAAAAAGCAGGGGGTACTTAATTAAGTTTCAGGTGTATATGATACCCAACATTGGATATTCAAGCTAAAAAAATGTTCGGTTACTACACAACTTGCATAGTATGAAAATAACAACAAACTGTAGATTGAATGTATATGCGCGCGCGCGTGTGTGTGTGTGGGGGGGGGGGGTGGTGGGGGGGGAGTTAAGGGAGTGTTTGTGTGAGCGTGTTTGTGTACATGTGTGTGTGTGTGTTGTACAGTGTCTGTTTATGTGTTAAAGGGATAATTTGCCATTTCTATCGAACTTTTGGAGATCAATCCAGTTGTTCCTACGTTCAAAACTACCTTACTAATTATAAACCATTTTATTGAACTCTGTAAGTAAATAATAATACATTTGAAACTAATTAACCCCTAACATTTGGTATTTAGAGAATCAGTGGGCAGCACAATCGCTGGATCAGCGATAAACTAATTAGCAACAATTATGCAGTTCTATTAGTTCTGGGAGATAACCCTTAACAAACTGATTTCAACTTAATGTATGCTGTTTATATCCCAGATGCGATTGCATCGACCGCCAACATTAAGATGGCAGCGACAAACTGTCCGTTTTACTTGAAAATGACATGCAATCCTTGTTGTCATTTCTTGGATGGCTCGCTTACGTACGTTTCCAAGAATTGATAGCTAGCCATGGTTCTGTCAACGTAGGAACAAATTTTGTAAACTATTTGGAGTTTAATTCAAAAACTTATTTTAGTTGGTCCAGTATGTTACGGATTACTTTGTGTATTTATTTTACTTGTAGACGTCAGCTTACTCAGTAACGTCGTTGATACAAACGGATAAGGATAAGATAATAACGTGTAAATTATGGTTAAATTAACCCTTTACCTAACCTGAAAAGCAGACGACACTTGCAAACATAATTCTTGAATAACTCATTTTTTTCATTTTTTGTCTCAAAAACATAGGTTATGACCCCTCGTTGGAACGAGCTCGACGAGCTCGTTCCAACGAAGGGTCATAACCTATGTTTTTGAGGCAAAAAATGAAAAAATAAAGAAAATTAATTGGCGATTTTTGAGAATAGCGCTGGCCGGTTTTGGCCGTTACGTTAGGTAAAGGGTTAAATCAAATTCTAGCAACATGTATTTACGTTTTCCTACATAAAAGCAATGTTACTCCTATTCGTGCCTTTAAGGTGGTGTAATTGTCTCAAACATCACAATGGGGTGATCGAAAAGCTTTATTTCGATTATCATTCAACATTCAAAAGTTAAATCCTGATATGGTTTTAGAAATAAAATATTCTATTACCATTTCTTCGGAAAAAGATTCAGTGACTTAATAATATATGCATTTGAAACTACCCATACTTTCAAACTAAACTCTTTACTGATGGTTACAACAAAATAACAAACAAAAGTGAAAGTAACATTGGAAAAAATCGAGTTTTAAATATTTATTTATTTATTGGTGTTTAAGGTCACATATTTCTGCACAATGGTTAATCATGACCAAGACAGTTTTACGGGTGGAGGAAGCCGGAGTACCCGATGAGAACCACCGAGCAACGGCGAACAACTGTCAGCTCTCCAACATACCAACTCCACACAAGCAGGGTTAGCATTGGTTGAAGACAGGTGCACCATCGACGTGCCGTACGGCTTAGTACACAACGCCACCGTGCCCCCACGTGGGCAGTGGGGGGTGCAGTGTCTTGCCCAAGGACACAACGCGGTTGCCGCAGGTGGGATTCGAACCGAGGACCTCTCGGCTTGCAGCCTGCACCTCTACCTACTGAGCCACCGCGCCCCCTCGAGTTTTAAAACCTTTGAATGCACCAACCCTTGCGGTATAAATTCTTGCAATTTTGATTGGGTAACTATCTATCACGTGTCATTAATGCGCTGATTCTATTGACAAAGGACATAGAACAGTTTTTTAACTAATTATTACCCTCCGTTGGGAAATGGAACAAACATTTGTGGTTATATTTCAGTGTTAAAGCATTAGTTGGAACCAATTTTTGTTTTAAAAGGTGCAGGGAGGGTATATGTATCAAGTACAACCCTTATCTCAATTTTGACAAAAATGGTCTTAGAACACTGTAATTAGCAGGCGACGCATTGCCATTGAGTATAGGTTAACCCTTCACCCAACGTAACGGCCAGCGCTATTCTCAAAAATCGCCAATTATTTTCATTATGTTTTTCATTTTTTGTCTCAAAAACATATGTTATGACCCCTCATTGGAAGGAGCTCGACGAGCTCGTTGCAATGAGAGGTCATAACTTATGTTTTCGAGACAAAAATGAAAAAAATTAGTTATTCAAGAATTTTTTTTTTTTGCAGGTGTCGTCTGCTTTTCATGTTAGGTAAAGGGTTAAAAAAGTTTTTTTTCTCTGAATTGAATAATCGTACGTGCGGTTGCTACCCTCAATATAGATTTGTATTTTGTCTCGACGTTTTTACTTGTATTGGGGGAAATACGTTCCTGTATTTATTATTTATTTATTATTATACTAATGCACAATGGCTAATCGTGACCACGACAGTTTTACCGATGGAGGAAGCCGGAGTACTCGGAGAGGACCACCGAACATCGACGAGCAACTGTCAGCTCCTCAATATTCGAACTTTGTTCAAGCACCGCTCAAGCAGGGTTACGGCGGTTGAAGTCATGTGCACCATCGACGTGAAGTACGTCTTACTACACGGCGTCATCGTGTCCCCATGTAGGCAACCGGGATAAAGTGCCTTGCCCAAGGATACAACGCGGGCCGTCCAGGACGGGGATAGAACTCGGGACCTCTAGCATAGAAGTCCAACAGTCTACCACTGAGCCATCGCGCTCCCAATACGTTCTTGTTTTAAGATAATAATAAAGTAACCGGAATAAAGTGCCTTGCCCAAGGATACAACGCGGTCGCCCCGGACGGGGATCGAACTCGGGACCTCTAGCATAGAAGTCCAACAGTCTACCACTGAGCCACCGCGCTCCCAATACGTTGTTGTTGTAATATAATAATAAAGTAAAATTAAATGTATAGAAAGTGACTCCGAGTGTGATATTGGGCCTTGAACTGGGTAGCTTTACCGAAAAACCTTGTTCATCGAGTCACCCAAGGAAGTTGTTTTTTTATGGATGAACACTCAATTCCAAATTCCTTATTGTAAATTGATATTTAAAATGTTCTAAAAATTAACATTACTGAAAAATATGAGAATATTCTCATTTGTAGTATTATAAGTATTAAATTTCATCTGTGATTTAATCAATCAGTTAGTTAAAGTTGGGAAAGTGGGACGATTTTTTAAGTTTGAGTGATTTTTAAGTTTGATTGATTTGGTTGATCTTTGTTATTGTTTTGAAACTTGCGTATTTGCAGTCAAATTGGGTTGAATATTACGCAGTAAAATGTCACGTAGCATATAATGAAAAGAAATCTTCTCTATTTTTGTGAATATCGGGAATTCGTGTGGACCTGGAAATATGTCACTCGCGCAAGCGCCCTTGAAAAATAAAACGTTCAGGTCCACATACATGTGGTAATTCCCGATATTCACTAAAATAGCGAAGATATCCTCTATATATTCATGAAATTTCATCCCAGTGGAGTATTGTGTCGTGATAAGATCTCGATTCTATGAAAGCATTGGCGAGTATAGTACTATTGTTAAGAGGGTGACATCAAATCTTGATATTTTTTTTTAACCTTTTACCCAACGTAACGGCCAAAACCCTTAGCACTATTCACAAAACTCACCATTCAATTTTTATTACTTTTTAATTTTTTTGTCACAAAAACATAGCTTATGACCCCTCATTGGATCGAGCTCGTTCCAATGAGGGGTCATAAGCAATGTTTTTTACGCAAACAATATTAGTGCTTCAAGAATTGTGTTTGCAAGTGTCGTCTTCTTTTCGTGTTAGGTAAAGGGTTAAGTCACATTTACCTATCACTCCAAACGAGAAATAAGCATCATCGTATCTGCATTCAAATGACATGTGGGAGTAAAATTGGCAATCAATAAGGCCATCATTTACACTGGTGGAATTGCCTGAAGGATTGCTTTTGTCATTTTATCGACAAAAATGTCTGCAAAACCTCTTTCGTTTGTGTAGAATGAACTACTGATTATCTTTGAAAAACACAATCCTCTTGTTTCTTGAAATTGTGTGAGGTTTCGCCCCCTCGTTGCAATTATTGCACAAGGAGCGACCGCTGAGGCTATTGCTCCTCAATGTTAAGTCAGTGCGTACCTTTAAAAGGTAACTCCAGATATCCCGCGATCGTGATATTGTTAACAAATTCCAAGCAGTTGATCCCACCTCCCCTAACACTCGACAGACCTTTGTCGCAAGTTACCAAACTATGTTTATCTAGACGTAAATACATAGACAGAACACGATGTGTGTTTGAATCGGTGGGGGTTTTACATAACGAATTGGAATGACGTAGTCATATTTCGCGAGAGCCGTTGAAATATGAGTACGCCATTCCAACGAGTTATGTAAAACACCCACAGATTCAAACACACATCGCGTTCTGTGTTTATTAAACATCCCATGCATTAAAATTCATTTAAATAAACCAATTTTAATTCCTATGTTTAAGCCCAACGGTGAAGAGTTCGATTGTTTTATTTGAAGCTGCACTGATCATATGGGTCAATAAAAAATTGAAACAACCGTTCAGGAACCAGACTAAATTACATTCCCTATCTTTTTTATTGGGCGTGTTTGTTGAAATTCGTATCGTTGTTTCTGTGCGGCATGTGTCCATTCACCCCTAACAATTTTGTGGCTATTACTGTTACTAAAAAATATACCTACAAATTTGGACAGATTTGCAAAACAACTGGGAAAAAGTTCGAAGCAAGTCAGGATATCCGAAGATGCCGTTAAATACAAGGGTTTAAAGTTTAATGGATGTGTAATAAACGTTTTTTCCAGCTGCAATAAAACAGGAATGTAAACATGGCAAAGTGAACAGCAGAGACGCAAGCGAAATCACAAGTAATGAACTTTTTTCTTCTGTTCAAATAGGTATTGCAACATTGTTCAAATTAAGCGACCAGAGGCGCGAAAGTAAAACCATTCAGTAGCCATGGAATTGACGAATAAACTCTTGTTGGGCGATGTTTTGATATGTAAATGCGAAGAAACTTGTGCTCTTGTATATTAACAAATAACACGCGATCGCCGGTATATTTACTCTGGAACTTCGGTTTCATTTCATTTTCTTCAATTTACCCTTGAATCCAGCAATATTTTTAAGCAGTACTTCCCTGGTAATTAAAATGGGCGCAATATGCATAATTGGGAAGAATGTTACAGATTGAATAACTTAACCCTTTGAAGAAGCAAGACCGAGTTTGCTGTCCAAGTCCCATTTTTGTCTTGTTTCAAGAGGTCAAAACACGGGGCGTTTATGATAAAATAATAACTGCAGTCTGCAGCCGGAATTCAGTTATTAGTTTCCCCTCCCTGTATATTGAAATTGTTGCGGAATTAAGTGAAAGCCTATCGGCTGTTGTGATTACTGACAGATCTGTGAGGTTCCACCTGCCCGTGGCAATTTTGTGATTTCTTACCAGACGATATCTGACACAGGCTCCAGATTCTGGATTCAGCCTGGTAACCTCACGAACCTTGTCGTGTTTCAGTATAACGAAGACTGGATAAAAGTTATCTACTATTTTATTTAATCAAATCAAAAATCGACTACGTTGTTATCTCTGACATATAACAATTACAATATTCAGCAAAGTTCATACCTTAAAACACAGTGCGCGGCAGCCATCTTAATTCATGTACGTAGGTATCTGCTTCACCGGGAGCCCATAGGCAACTTGTTTTAGCAGTCCGAAATTGTACATATATACAGTACGTGGAGAGTGTATTATCACTAAATCACCCGCAGAGTGGAAACCCCACCCAAGCAATAATTGCAAATTTGTTGCAAATCATAACAAGCACAAGCAAAGTTTCAGCCAATGGACCTCCGGGTTAAACCCGGAGGTCCATTGGCTGAAACATTGCTTGTGTTTTTAGTCAACATAAACACAATTTTAAAGTTATAGTTCGGGTGATAACTCCACTCCGCGGGTGATTTAGTTAAAATCCACTCTCCACGTACTGTACAATATATACATCAAATTTCTGAGGCAAGACCTGGGTACGTGACGACCGTCAGCAGATTCTTCCGGAGTATTTAAGGAAAGTCCCCTGGCGTGGTGGTCGCCATTTTGTGGACTCTTATACTGCCATACAGACTGTTGGTCAGTCTGCATGCAGTCCATGGAATTTCGATAAGCAAATAGTGTTCCGCCGGGTGCCTGTTAAGGGCGGAATGTGCTAGTGCATTGCATAATTTGCAACTAAGCATCACCTGATCACTGGTGATGTTCCACTTGGTGCATGTTGTGATTTGTGTGACAGTTCGAACAACACCATCCCAGGAGTAACTGCGGATTGTTATTGTTCCAGCTATCCACAAACCCTACAATATTACTGCTTGTTGACAATACTGGCCTGCAAAGTTATGCCTAATATTGTCAACAAAACATCTGGCGTCTACTGCTATGTGTACCCACAGAGTACGCCCGTACTCTGATCGCCAGTTTATATAATTCCGTGTAATTTCTTGTGCTGATAAAAGTCTGTTAATAAAACTTGAGTCCATTGGTTTACCAAATAAATCCCTATAACACTTTCCATTACATGAGCTATAGATCTTATCTCGAGCTTGATTAATAACTGTGGGCTCGCTTCGCAACAATATTGGACTGACCCATCTCACTCTAAGTGTATACAAAGGCGATAACATTCCAAGAAACGAGGGTTTAAAATATTAAGACCCTGGTCTGTCTAGTATTTGATAATTGCTATTTACGAGCGCCGCCAGATGCAGCTGCACCTGCGCCCCTCTCCGATAATGGACTGAATCCCCACAAAAAATTGGAATATTCGAGGCTGATAAGCTAATTTTTGTGTTCTAGCACTAGAGTACCTGATACCATTTTGGTATAAAGCGTCTTTACCTTTCGAATCTTTAGAGACGTATAATATATAACCCATTGAAACCTTTTTTTTCAAAACTAAAAGAAAAAAAGATAAGAATAATTTATAATCCCTTGACACGAAAAAGAAAAAAGTATATTTAAAAACGTTTGTTTTGATTAATTCTGTAGACAACCAATGCAAGCTCAGGTCTCTTGTCCAATTGTGTCTAGTTCTGTAAGGAATTCGACTCTGTTAAGGGCTGTTTGTTTCGTTGTGTTTTTACGCAGACGACCATTGATGCAGCATGATGTCTCCTTGCTCAGAAAGATATACCTATACTTTTTCGGTTTCCAGTTATATGACCAATAAATATTTCATTAAAATTGAAAGCATCAAGGTCTTAACCCTTAACCCAACGAAACAGGAACAAAAATCATATCCAATTTTCATTATTTTTTTCACTTTTTGTCTCAAAAACAAAGCTTATGACCCCTCATTGAAACGAGCTCAACGAGCTCGTTCCAATGAGAGTCATAAGCTATGTTTTTGACGCAGAAATGAAAAAAAATAGTTATTCAAGGATTTTATTTGCAAGTGCCGTCTACCTTTCGTGTTAGGTAGAGGGTTTACATAATCAGTGGAACTAGAGAGCGTAACCATAAAACTACAGTTGTGAAGAGTGTCCATTCATAATGGTAATATCATCAAAGATTTGCTCAGATCAAGTCTTGATTGAGAAACATTCTTACGTAGATTCAAAGAAAATGAATGTTTAACGAACATTTAGGTACAATAGGCTGGAATATTCCGGTTCGCATTTCCGATCAGCTGAAATATTCTATTCGATAGAACCTGAACGCAGACGATTTTCAGGGCAAGACTGGTTCCAGGAATAGCAGCGTCGCATTCTTCACAGAATTAGATAGGTGACCTGAGAGCTGGAACATATTATTAAATATGAATATTTCGACTATTAATCTGGGAGCGCAATGTCTGGTTACAGCATTGACCTTCAAACCGAAAGGTCAACAGTTCAGTCCCCGTCAGGGATAACTGCGTTGTGTCCTTGGGTAAGACACTTCATCCCGAGTGCACAGGTTGGAGCACGGTGGCGCAATGTACTAACGCGTACTGCACGTGGAGGGTGCACTTGTTTCCAACCAATGCTAACCCTGCTTGCGCGGAGTTGGTACGTTGTGGAGTCTGACAGTTGCTCGCCATTGTTTGGTGGGGCTGGCCGGGTTCCTGCTTCCTCCACCCGTAAAACTTTCCGACGCGATGTGGCCGTGGCTGTCGAAAGTGTCGTTAAACCCCAATAAATATATAAGTAAATAAATCTACCATTAATGCACCACTCTCCCATGTCGAGTACCTTTGATAACAGTGAAACGGGCGTTCATTCTAGAACAATGACGTATTCACGTTAATTTAAAATAACATGATTTGCAGGGGCGTTGCGTTTTAGTGGCATCACAACAGAAATGCTTAACAGCCCGAGGTCATAAGAGCGGCCCACGTCGGAGTCGAGAGAAGAAACAATGAAATAGAGAGACGTGAATCATTTTAAAACCGTAACGTCTGACAAATTCATGTTGTTACTGTTATTACCACTACCAATTCGGACCGGAAGCGGGCGCTGGGCGTTAATGAGCTTTGTTACCATTAACGGCCCACAGCCAACTTCTGGTTGCATAGCTATATAAACTATGGAATTTTACTATGTAGGTCAAATCTTGTTAACCCACAAGAGAGCGTCATTTCTGCCCTCACCCTCTGCACATTAATCTCAAAATACAGAAATTCCAAGCACTAGATGTGTCCCACATAACAACTTAGAATTTAACCGATTTAACTTTGTTTGACAGAGTTATTTGAGCTCTGTCGAAAATTATTAAATTGGTTACATTTCTAGTGGTATTGTGGGACAAATTTTGATGTTTCGTCAACAGTTTGTAGAGGGTTAATTTAAAGCTCATTTGTACGTCCTAGAATTATTATCCCCCGCAAGGGGAGGGTGGGGATATAGCGTAGAGCTCCGTCCGTTCGTGCGAACTTTGTTTATGGCATAACTTGAACAATAGTCATCGAATTTCAATTATTTTTGGTATTTCTCTCTGTAGCAACACTGTTTACGTCAAGATCGATTACCATCGATATCTCTTGAAAATTGTGGGAGTTATGGCCCTATGTTATGAACATGTCCCGTAAATCTTGTTTGTGGCATAACCTGAACAATAGATAACAAATTTCAATTCTTTTTGGTATATTTCACCATAGCAACAATGTCTACGTCAAGTTTGATGACCAGTGATATCCGATGAAAATTATGGGAGTTATTGCCCTTTGTTTAATGAAAAAATATCGTGTAATGCTTGTTTATGGCATAACTTTAACAATAAAAAACGGATTTCAATTATTTTCGATATATGTCTGTATAGCAACACTGTCTACGTAAAGTTTTATGAACAGCGATATCTGATGAAAATTATGGGAGGTATTGCCATATTTAAAAAACAATATCGTGCAATGCTTGTTTATGAAATAACATTGGTAACCAAATGTCATTTTTTTGTATATATAATGTCTACCTCAAGTTTGATGACCACCGCCATCCGATAAAAAACTGTCGAAGTTATTGAAAAATGTTTTGACTCCTATGAACCCTCCCCCCCCCCCTCCCCGTGTCATTTAGCCAATTTTTTTTCTTTGCCCCAAAACACATTTCGAAGGATTTAGAGTGATAACATACAGAAATAAAACGTTGATTCCTATAAACTCCCTTAACCCCACCCCACCCCACTCCGTGTTAATTAGGCATTTTATTCTTTGGTCCAAAATGCATTTTGAAGGATTTAGAGTGAATACATGCAGAAAAAAAAGATTTACCCCTATGAACCCCCACCCCTTTCCCACGTCTGGGTCTTGTCAGTTATGCCACAATTTTCTTTTGGCTCCAAGATGGGTTTGGCCGCATTTATAGTGATTTTATGCGTGGAAAAAAACAATCTATGCTCCCCTCCCACATTGGGGGTTCGAGGGGATTATCAGCGTTTGGCAATGCAGGCATCTTGTTGTCTATGCGTTCTAATAAAAGTAATACATTTTAACGCGAATTCACTTCTTGCCTGAAGCTCTGCCCAAAGAATTAATATTTCAATAAAAGTAACTTCTGATTTCTGCATTTCTACCACAGGCCTCGAGTTTTATCCTTTCGCGATGGCACACGTGCATATCGATTTACCCATTCCCACACGCGTGTTGTCCTGTGTTTATTACACGCCTTCACGTCTATTAAAAATATTAGATGGACACTCAGAAATTCATTTGAGAACTATCAACAAAAGGAACACATTTTATCTCCAGACAAATTTGCGAGGGGAACTCGTGTTACTATTTCGTCCCCTGGGATCCAAGGTGTTCTGTGTACCCACTGACACATAGAACACATTGGAACTCAGGGAACGATTTTCAGCTACTGCTAGCGATTCAAATGGTAATTGCGTTGCACGATTTGCAGAAAATTCCAGTGAAATTTCGCTTCCATTTCAAAATAGTCCGTTAACGATTTCCGTTCCGTACATATGTGCGGAAAAGATTTTCATTTTCCGCATGGTTTAGTGTTGCTATAGATGGGGACTACAAAGAACAGTCGTATTATATAATGCCATAGTGGACAATGAGGATGAAGTGTCTTGCACAACGACAAAGTGCAAATACTGCGGCTCAGGAGCGAACCGCCAAAATTTCGATCTCAATTTTGACGCGCTAACTTTTGGACTGACGCACTCCCACCTCTAGTTTATACCATTAATTTAAAACTTGCTGTAAAATAAACGCCAAACATCTATACATATTTTACTTATACCAACGGGCAACCGGAAACATGCAATCACTTGTTTAGAGTGTGATACAACAAATCGCTCGTTGTATCAAAGATTTGTTCAGTAATTATATGTTTGGTTTTGGTCTGTTTAACTTCTTGCATGCTGCTAGCTGATATTCCTGCCTAGGACATAATTTCTCTTGCCACTGAAGTAAGTTGAATCTGAGCATATTATCAAATTCCACCCGCCCCCTGTAAATTTAGTGGATACTTTCACCAATGATTTCTTGAGATTAATGTACACACATTTTTCCTCAAATCCAGTTATGGCTGCCTCATAGCAGCTACGACTAAATCTGATCAACCATATCTTGAAAATACTCAGCGAGCTCAGAGCTAATTAATGAGTAATTAGTGCAGCCATGGTTCGACGAAATAGCAGTTCAACTTAGAATAGAATAGAATACTTTTATTTTGTAACATAACATGTACATGTATGAACAAATAAAATACAATTTATAGGGAATGTAATATCCATAGTTCTTAAGTACATGATTGCATTAAAGGGAGATGGCATAGCCACGAGGGCTGTCTTCCTGCCATTCCCAATATAAAAACAATAACAAAAACAAAAAGTGATCAATCCTGATGGCAGCGTGTTTTCATTGGTGAAGTGGTTAAAGCTTAATTCAATACCATGAATTGCTGGTGGGGGGGGGGGGGGGGGGGTCTTTCCATGAGAAGCAGATACATTTCTACCTCTTTTAGAGGGTGCAACGCCTTTACGCACAATTTATTTATTTATTTATTGATGTTTAAGGTCACATATTTATGCACAATGGCTAATCATGACCGTGACAGTTTTACGGGTGGAGGAAGCCGGAGTATCCGGAGAGAACCACCGAGCAACGACGAACAGCTGCCAGCTTCCCAACTTTACGCACAAGGATATGATGATGATGAGATGAGACTTACTGACATCATGCTGTCAAAATTCCAAACTGAGTCAAGTAACGACCCAATACTTGCCTTATTCGGTATCTAACACGAATTGCCGTCCGATACGGCTGTTTTAGACCAATTCAGTCTGATACACCGTAAACGAGTATGGTTCCCTATATCCATCCCAGCCCGTTCAAATCAGGCTGCTGAATTTTTTACGAGTTTTCTCATTGCTCCTATGTTCAGATTCAGAGAGTGTGATGAATCACATCTGCACTTTAAAACAATTTGTAACATACATGTGCCCGTGTCGATCTATCTATGGTGTAGGTTCTCGACCAGTTCTTGGCTTTTAAATAAGCAACATATCGATGAAGTATTCGAAGCTTCCACCCCATTAACCCAATTCACAGTGATAGCAAAATATCAAAATGTCAAACTGGAAATATTTACCATAATGCAACCAGGAATTTTACCCGTTTAGTTTCGTTTGACAGAGCTCTGTCAAATAACACTGAATTTGTTAGATTCCTAGTTGCCTTGTAGGAAAAATGCTACTTGAAATTTCATTATTTTGACGTCGCTGTACAGAGGGTTAAATAACATGCTAGTCAATATATATTAGAATATTATAACGGAATACTGCAAAATGTAGCGTATTTCACAATTACACAACATTATATACAACGCAAAAAACGCATCAAGAAGTAAGGTCATATTGTGTAACAAAAACACCACGCATTATTTAAGAAAATCTGCTGCACATTGTGCGGTTAACAAAAACACATTTTGAAGTAATCGACCAGGAACTTTTACCTGACACACACCTCCCTACCACACAGGCTACAGATAGACAGCATAAAACTGGAACAGCGGAACCAAATGTTTACCCATCCCCTGGCCCTTACTGACGCTCTTTGGGATTGTAAAATAACACCGAAAACCACAAAGAAAAACCAGCGAACGAAAAAGTAAGGTTTTGCAAAATACGACACCTGTATGGGATACTTTTGATAAATATTTAACTGTTGACAGCTCTTTTTCTGTTTTCTATCCCTGGTGTATATGTGTCTATTTCAGGTACTCAGACTCGAAGGCCAGGTTGCAAACACGCTAACATATCAAAAGGCACAACTTTAAAAGTAGCAAAACTCGATCGCCGTAAGTTGTCGAGATATCAACGCACTTTAACTTCTGCAACGGATGAAAGATTGTCTGCAACAATAATCGGCTCAACAGCTGCATCTATAGCCATAATTTGCAGCATATTCTTACTGTTCTCTGATTGTCGACGAAACACACGCAATAGTGACCAATCATCACTGCACAAAGAGACTGGTAGCACAACTGTTCAAATGAAGAAACTTAACAATTGTCGTGATGCGAGCACGAGCAAGGCGAGTTGTAATTAACAGTTTTCAGTGGCGGACCTCTCTAGCCTCATGACCATCTGGGTCTTTATATTCATAACCTTAATTCCAACACCTTATGGCCGTGCGTGCTCGAGATGGCCCATAAAAAATAAAACAGTGGTGCGTGTCCCCTAATACCCCAGTATACCAATGTATGGTGGGACGATACCATGTTAGATAATACAATGGTGTACCAAGCTACTATTCTATAACGAATATGATGTCTCCCAGTCTATGGGGAAGATTAACGCTGGCAATATGAAATAGTCTTCACTACATGGCACAAGACTGCAGGGCACCGTGGTTGAGCCTCAGAATATCCTGGTATACTAGGGTGAAACCCTGATTTATCGGGATAATTAGATGCAGTAACCTGGTGTAGCATGGCACCTTTTAAAATGTCTAGCATATTGCTAATAAATTACATTTATTAGATATTATTTTCTTTTCCGAAATTCCCCATTATCAAGCTCGGCAGAGATGACATTAAACTTGGCCGATATGGTGCCGATCTCGGCCGATGGGAACCAAGTTAGGGTTCCCATCCTTGATGCGTTATTGGGCGCAACAAATTAATTTGCACCTAACTCGGCACAGTTATATTCGTTGAACACAATCGGGGAAATTGGCGTTACCACACGTAATGGAGTGGGTTGGCAGTGTTTTTGTATGCGAAATTAATGATGGGAATAAGCAAATATTAGGTAGATAAAGAGAAGAAATCGATACAGCTGTACAGAACATTCAACGCAAAGTATGATTCAGTCGAAGTGAGAGAAGAGATAGTCCAGCTATCCGAACGCCGCGGCTTCCACAGCGAGGAAGGCAAGACGTTCGGCGCCCATAGTGGGGAAGGCGAGACGCTCGGCGTCCACAGTTGGGGGAGGCGAGACAGATATCTGGACCAGGAGAAGAGGAAACGTCGGACTTTACTGCAAAAAATATAGGTTCTCTTTAGAACAGAAGCTGGTTTTAATCTTGTCCCTGAGATGGAACCAGTTCTGTTTAAACAGCATTTATTTCAAATCAAATAAATTTATAAAGATTAACATTAAATATTAACAGAATTAAACATAAATTGAGGGGCTTTCAGCCGTAAGTTTATAGCTTATACGAGGCTGTCTCAAAATCATTATTAAGCAAAGGAGATATGAACAGTTGGCATATCCAACCAGTTTTGGTTCGAAACAGAACAAAAACTGGTTCGATATGCAAACTGTTCATATCTCCTTTGTTTCAAAATGTTTGGCGACTGCGTTGAATAAGCTCCAAGTTTACTGCTGAATCTACTTCAGTTCATGTAATATTCTGTTAAAATTAAATGCTAATCTTGGTAAATTTATTTGATTTGAAATAAATACTGTTTAAACAAAGCTGGTTCCATCTCAGGAACAAGATTAGAACCAGTTTTGGTTCTAAAGTGAACCTATATTTTTTGCAGCGTTGATGAAAAGAACGAGGAACGATAACAATCAGAAAACAGAAATAGATCTGAGAACATTTTATAATTATTTGTTTGGATGTAATAAATAAAAAAAGTTATTACTTGGTTAGTTTCATATCGGCTGAGTGAGTTATCAGGCCGAGGTAACTTCATATCAGCCTGACAGAAAGACGAAGGCTGATGTGAACTTACCGAGGGCTGATAACTTGGCCGATATGAAACAACCAAGTAATAATCTCTAAATATTGTCGCTTGGAACAGACGAACCAAAATAAAAACAGACGAACATGAATAATACACCAAATTGGTGAAACGTTGGTCTCACTCCTTACTATTTGTTCCAGTTAAAACTTGCATGAAACAGACCAGCAGTATGCAACGATTGCACTGGCTCTCTGGTTACTGCAATTGACATCGGATAAAAAGGTCGACAGTTTGATCTTCATCACCCGGATTGTGTCCTTAATCCGGATTACCCAAAAGAGAAGCACGGTTTCTCTGTGCGCTAAAGTATACACCAAGTCGATAGTACACCTGCCTTCTATGCAAACCCTCTTGTAGCGGAGTAGTAAATTGGAAGTCCGACGACGACTCTTTCACATTAATCCAGAATCTTCCTCCCGTAAAACTATCCTAATCGGTATGACCTGGCTGTTGAGGACGTCGTTAGAACCGGAATAAACAAACAAACAAGTACAGTGCAATCGCTGGCAAGTCGACTCGTTATGACGCCGCTGAACGAGATTCATTTCCCAAATGAACGACTTTTGCATAGATGGAACTCAATAAAAAGTCAGTCTGAAAGGTACTGTCATATATCTGGGCACATGACGATCAGTATATACAGTAGATCCGCAGCAGACAGGTCGGAATCCACGAGTGGGAAGTTATGTCCATGCATGCCTTTTCCATGTAATACAAATCATCCTCAGCAAAATCTAAATTAATGAAGATCCGGGTTTTACCCGGCGCTTCATTAATTAAATGTTTGATGATTATTCCTGAAATTAGTATTTGGAATCTAATATTATTGCGACCCGTGGAAATAATGCCCACTCGTGGAAAGTGACCAGTCCACAGCGGCCGTGATATAGCTTGGCGTTGGGCAACAGTGTTGCTTGTATAGAAGTATATCATAACTGAACTAAGTTTCTGGGGATTTCATTGGTTTTAAGACGTCACATGTAAGCTGTGTATTAACTGTATACAATCAGACGAATTTGACGTAATCTATGTATGGGTCTGAGTGATCTCTACTTTGTACATCATTCAAAATCCCCGAAGACAGTAACCGCTTGACGTTAAGCCTTTACCTAACATGAAAAGCAGACGACACTTGCAAAAACAAATTCTTGAATAACAATTTTTTTAAATTTTTTGTCTCAAAAACATAGGTTATGACCCCTCGTTGGAACGAGCTCGTTCCAACGAGGGGTCATAACCTATGTTTTTGAGACAGAAAACGAAAAAAATACTGAAAATTAATTGGCGATTTTTGAGAATAGCGCTGGCCGGTTTTGGCCGTTACGTTAGGTAAAGGCTTAAACAAGTAAGAAAGTTTACAAAATAACATTCCTTACAAGTTTCAGTTGACTATTTTGAATAAGTTGTCGGTAACATATTTTCAGTACAGAGTTTGTTATTGACCTATGGGATATACGGTGCCAGTTAATTCAATTTTTGGGCTCTCGTTCGACGTGGTACTGACCTTTTGATCAACACAAACGATATCAAAATTTGTTATTTTAAATATTAATTTATTTTTTTTTTCAAACAATTTCAACAAATCCATATCATATGACCCCTCATTCCAATGAGAGGTCACATGATATGGTTTTCTTGAAATGTTTTGAAAAATAATTGATTTCCAACGGCTCATTTTGTAAAATACGCGTGCAGAAAGGTCAACTAACCCCGTATTTACCACATTGTGACCAATCTTTTAGCATCTTCCCAAATCTATTAATTTCGAGGATCAGCGGGGTGGTCAGGCATGGGCTTCCCTTTGAAATAAAATCTCACCGATTGGACCACAACTGTATAGGCTCGATATAACTATTACTACTCCAGCCGGATGGATTACCAATGAACGGTTATAACAGGCGACCGCGGACTGAGGAATACATCGACTATAATCGTCAACAATGACCCTGTATCAATTAATGCCTCAAAGTTAATTTGTCCAATCAGAACGCTGGAATACAATTTAAGGGCCCCATCGTATCAGGTAACTCACCTGATATTATTTTATCTCAGGTGAGTAGTCGACCTCACTATTTTGATGCATTTCTACTCGCTTCGAATATTCAAAATTTGAATTGAAATAAAATAAGAGAATTTAAGTATCAAGAATATTTTTTAAGGTACCGTATTTATTTCTATAAAACATTAAATATTTAAAAAATGGACAGAAAATATTATTTGTAATCCCCAATTTTTATTGTTGTTTTTACGATTCTATCGATTTTTTATGCTAACGCGAACATTCTCTTTTCAGATTACTCAACAGATTAAAAGGGATTTTTTGTTAACCCTTTTTCGGGTGGCAATGCCAGTAAATGTATAAAGGTGAATTCAGATATGCTTGCAGCGATACGTATTATTTTGTAAACAAATATCGCACTTCGAACAGCGACGATTGTTTACTGCCATCATGGATACGTACCAGTGCCAATAGCTGTTGATGAATCTGCGCGGGGCTGTCAACAGCGGTTTCTAAAAAACTAAACGTCAGGTCGTTCTTTGTTTCTCGCCAAAATTTATTAATCCCTTGATTTACATCGATTTTCGGCATAACAAATATGTTACAAGGCTCTGGAAGTTCATATCAGATTCGGCTTCGCCTGACCTGATATGAACTCCATCGCCCTGAAACGGAATGTATCAGCCAGCTACACGCCATGTAATATACCGACACTGGCGGTATATTGATTGTCTCTGTCCGCCATTTTGCTTTTATCGCAAAAATCGCAGTCTGATTTCGACCTTTTAGAAAGTTTGTGTTCATTTCAAGGCGCCGATAGGCGTGTAAGCAGAATTGTAAATGCGCCCAAAAATCTGGGAAGTAATAAATCAAAAATTTTCATGAGTATTAATGAGATTACCTCACCTCCCCCCCCCCCCCCATCCTCCACCCGCACTGCACCACAACTCGTCACCCTTTGTAAACAAATGATTGTGAATATGATAATAAATTGAACGAAAATATTTTGAAAACGCTGCTTCGACTGGCATAATAAATACGCCAATGGGGCTTTTTATTGGAGTTGTCAGCTCTACAAGAAAACTATCAGGCTCACATAAAGCCTCGACTAATATTATTCTCAGTACGTCTCATGTGGCACCGTATCCGCGAACTAAACATCCTGTAATATCAGTATAGTGAGCTCACTCTAGGGGAAAAGCAGTAGGCTACACATTATACTAAAGACACCGAAGAGTGATGAAAACCACTCGTTCTATACCTGAAGCAGACGCCTATCTTACGGCCTGCAGCCCACAAACACACCCCATAATTTAGGGAGCTCTAATACATTGGGCACAGTAATATGACCATTCACCTCAGATATGTTTATTTTACTGTGACAAACGTGGCGTTTCAAATTTGGATTTTTTTTTATTACGTTCATTGGCAAGGTTCACAATTCTATATATCCTATAACAATTCTATATACCCCACCGACGGGAGCTGTTTATCTGGCCAACGACCTGTATTTTAATGATATATGGATATGAACATCTACTGGACCTAATACAGACGTGTGACTGCAGATTTCAACCGACTGTCAAGTAATAAGCAGTGGAGAGTCCAGATCCATTATAATGAAGTGTATGGGGTGGGTGGGGATTGTAATCCTATAAGTCAAAAGTTAAATATATCGTACACGTATCAACTGAAGAAATTATTATCAGAAAACGTACCAAAGTGCATGATAGTAAACCATGGTATTGTTCCAAAACACCATGGTAAATCACGGTGTTTTGGGACGATACAGTGGTTTACAGTAGTGTATCATTGTTGTTCCTTTTTATAACAGAAACTCTGCATTTCGCAGTATTTCAATACAATACTACAATCAAATGTTTGCAACACATCAAAGGCTGTTACACATTGGAAGCAACGTGGGTGTTGCACGCACGGTGGTGAACTGATAGCTGAATATGCGCTTACGTGGTGGAGCAGATGTTCTTGATATGTTATGCCCCACCCGAAAATAAGCATATAAAGTATAATGTAACATAAACCATTTTGTGACAGCATTTGCATACAAATACCAACAGTTCAATGTCCAAATCATACGATTTTTAAAATGCAAGATACACGTTGCGTCCACTGAGTTTCAATGTGTTCTATGTGCCCACTGGCACATACAGTACGTGGAGAGTGGATTGTAACTAAATCACCCGCGGAGTGGAGTTATCACCCAAGCTATAGCTTTCAAATTGTGCACATATTGACAAAAAATACAAGCAAAGTTTCAGCCAATGGACCTCCGGGTTTAACCCGGAGGTCCATTGGCTGAAACTTTGCTTGTGCTGGTCATGCGTTGCAACAAATTTGCAATTATTGCTTGGGTGGAATCTCCACTCTGCGGGTGATTTAGTGATAATACACTCTCCACGTACTGTAGAACACATTGGAACTCAGGGGACGGTTGGTGGAACTGCTGGTTCGCACCCAAGAAAAGTAACCCGCGAGATATACGCATTTCAAATCAAACACCATTCCTTTCCTATAGGAGTTAACATTTGGTTCCCTGAATCCTTTGAAAATTTCGAATATTTGACTTATTACACACACATTACTTTTTGCTCCAGTTCCAAATTTATAAATCCGCTAACGGACAATTTTTCCACCCGACGTCATGAATTCATCAAAAGAAAAACTCCGCCCATTTTCGTAATGGGCTATTGGAAACGTCACATTATGGCGCAGATCAACTCGGACGCTGTGGTGACTGTAGATAAAACGAATGTCAACTGAAAAATGGTTTTGTCAAATTCATACAAATTAACGAAATTAAACTTATTCAATAACTGGAGAGTGATGTTATACCACTCAAGCTTTGGCCGTGAATCGGCTATCTGTCCGATAGCGGCAGTAACATTTTTAAAATAGTAACAAATAACCCCTTTGGACACAATTTTCGTTAACATTTTTCTGTTTACGTATCAATGTATTACACGGCTTTGCCAATCACATCTGGGTTTTGTTTTTATTTCAAACAAGATTCAGAACTGTGCGATGTTTGAATTTTTAAATTAATGGATTCTATATCACACAGGCGTCTACTGGGCCTCTCATTCTGTCCTTCCGCGCTGGCACTCGTACCGTTTTGACGATCGCTGTCACACATCGAGGGGCTCTGCGTATTTATTGCACGGGTTGTCCGTGCATCTCATTTACTGGACGAGAAAAGTTGGTGTTTGTTCTCTGTGTTTGATTTATTGATTGATAGTGCGTGGTGCTATTATGTTTCCTGTCATCCTTGCGGATCGAAACTGTGTTTACTGTAAGATCGGTCGTTATTGTTGTATATTCGGACAGTTCAACTACACGATATTGGGAAGTTTTTCTCCAAGTGTTACTTCGTATACATGTTTCAGAGACAGTAAACCCAGTTTAGAGGTTGGTTATTAACTTTCTTTTTACTCTTTTGGTAATATCCACGTAACGCTAACATATTTTTGCAAACCATTTTTGATGATGAAATTCAACTAATCTCTGAATAATACAGGCATATTATTCATCAAAATGAAGGTTGTGGTGCATAGAATCTGACTTAACCCTTTGAAGCAGAAATACCGCTTTTCCGTCCCAGTATCGTGATATAACCTGAGTTCTTTAAGTAGATTGTTGCTAGGTGAATTTGTGTGGTAGGCCAATCAAGATTTCCAACATGCAGCACTGAAGTTGCGTGTTGAAAATATTGATTGGTCTTCGCCCAAGTAACGAATATTGACTCTTCCAACTGGCGTGGAATATACCACCAGGGCTCAAAGGGTTAACACATATCTAAAACTTATCTGGTAGAAAAGGTTTATAGTGATTCCTGAAAATCTGCTACCGCATTTTGGTAATAGCTGTAAACGGGGGCAAGTTATTTAAAAACTATCTTTGACTGAAGTTGCTTCGGTTATCAAAGAACTAGGCAAGGTGATCAGCTAAGTACATGTGGAAGCAGCTTTCATCTTTGAACAAAGCATTCAAATTGTTTTCGTTTTGTTCGCAGGAAACGACATTGCTCCTTGTTGTCGAATTTGGAGGTCATGCGTGATGGCGTATTTGGACAATCAACAGACCTGCACGTGGACAAACATACTCATTAAAAATAGAAACATGAAATCACTTAAGGGATCATCAAGTAAAATGTTAACTGTCACTCAAAAATACGGACACAATATTTTACAAGGATAATTACCGTTTTTGTGATATTTTGTGATAATATCATGGTAAATACATCGTCGCCTGAGTGCTAGAATGCCCCATGTCCCCTATGGGACATAGGACATCCTAGTACTCAGGCGACGGCATGTCAATAAACATTTTACAATGTTATCATAACATGATATGTATTTGACATATCTTTCTCATGTTTTAAGGGGCTATATAAGTAATGGAATTTTGGTTATTTTGAAGTTTCCACCTCTCATATTCCTTAAATTCAAATTAAATATACGCAAATTATACATCCAAATAAAGGTTGAGATGTATAGAACACGACACAAAAATGTAATCAACTCATAGAGTTGACAGCAGGCACCACTGGTTCCTGGAAGTCTGCTACCGTATTCGTACCAGGACTGATAATAAAATAATATTTCTTGAGAACAACTTGTGGCCAAATGTGCTTCACATATCCAAGAACAAAGCTAGTCATTCAAAACACTTTCGAATGCAGCGATAATAATAATAATAACACTTTGGCCAGCCGCTGATTTGTCGCGGTTCTCGGACGAGAAGGCCATGGTTACCCCTGTACTCCCAACTGCCTCCCTATTCCCACGCTTCTCCTCTCCCCCCAACACTCGGAGACGAACTGCTTGATGATATCCCTTGTCCCATTCTTCCCAATCTCTCCGATTAGCATATTAACCCTCTCCTTTGAGTCTCCCCCTAACCACATGTCCTTCATTCTCCCATCCCACTTCCCCATTATACTCCCAGTGAATCTCATTCTTTTAGGCTGATACTTTGGGCATTCTAGAAGAAAGTGTTCTAGGGTCTCCACCATGTCCAAGTTATACATCTGGCAGCGATAAGACTGCATTTGGGAAAAGGACAACACTGTCTGCATTTTTATTGAAGATAGATTCCATGTTCAACGGACATGCGCAAATCACTCGATACCACGAATTTCCATAAAAACCAAAATCGTAATTCTAAGACATTTCACCAGGTGTCATGATACCTTGTATTGAATATGGCAACTTTGCTGGCTATATATAATGATAGTATGCTGTATTAAGGCGATCTTTCTCATTATTTGATTTTAGACGGCTTTGTTTTTTGATGCTTTTCCCGTCCGATGACGTAGACCGGAAATCGAAAGTAAGAATATATGTAAACAAAGCAGTCACTTTGAGAATTTACCCCCATGCAGCTCTGTCGCTGTGTTTTGGGGGATTTTGATGCCCAAGCTTTGTTCTTGGATGTGTGAAGCACATTTGGTCACAAGTTGTTCTCAGGAAATATTATTTTTTTATCAGTTCTGGTACGAATACGGTAGCAGACTTTCAGGAACCATTGGTGCCTGCCGTCAACTCTATGAGTTGATTTCATATATTTGTCGTGTTCTCTATCGCCCAGCCTTCATTTTGGTGTATAATATGTGTATATTTAATTTGAATTTAAGGAATATCAGAGGTGGGAATTTAGAAATAAACAAAATTCCATTACTTATATAGCCCGTAATTGTGTCATGCTGCAGCTAGTTTGAAAGAGCGAAACGCATGAAAGTGGGGGTGTTTGCGACGGTGTTGTGTATCAACACATGAACTATGTATGAAATAGTTGTTATTCCCGTGTCTTATTCGACCGATTGTTGCTTTCGAAAAGTGGATGTTTTAAAAAAGTTGTAAACGATACTAAAATTAAACTTGAACATTATTTTGACCTCCACGTATGTACAGTGGATATTTATCTCCATTGTGATATGAAAATCAATACCCTAGGTGCTTCAGTTCATTTTTCAACATCATCCAATTCGACGGCTGATGTTCTAGAGAGAACAACATCAGTGAAACAAATGTCTCGAATAACCAGGGGGGGGGGGGGGGGGGTGGAAAAAATTTGCAAAACACTGATGTCGGGGTGGGTGGGTAGTCAAGGAGGACAAAAATTTTTTTTTCTGATGCTTGCAAATTTTTTCCTCAGACACTTTTGGGCAAAATTGTATACCATAATCAGTGAAGTATCATTCAAGAACCAATAAATAAAAAGACACTCAAGTAATCAGGGGGTACCTACCATGGGTTATATACGATTATAAAACTGTTATTGTGGCTGAGCTATGATTCGGCTTATAGTGATACAATGTATGACATATTGAATAATGCAAGTTTAAATGCATCACTAATTGCAATTATCAAACACTGCACTCTAAGGATAAGTTATCTTCAGGGTGTTCCGTTTGATTAAATTTCTAATATGTTCACCCTGGTGAGATCGGCTGGCTTAGATGAGGAGCAAAGACAATTAGGTGAAGTCAGGAACAGTTACAGATTTCAGCTGCAGGAACAATTAAGTACAACGATGTATCCAGACCTATTACGAAAACACCAATGACTCTTATTGCCATTGTAGGAAGTATGTAACACAAAAACTACTAAATATTGAACCTGATTGAACTGCTAATTTATTTCAAACACATCTGAGAACACGGGTGTCAACAAAATCATGTACCAGACCTGGACTTAAAATAAGTAATAAATCTCCTCCCCAACCCAGCCATGCCCCACCCAAATCTCCGTCAAAAAAATAAACAAATACATAAATGACTAAACTCATTGCTTTTTGCATACACATACCGTGGAAACTCTCTTGAGAGACCAACATTTTTGCCAGACGAAAGGGATCTTTCAGAGAGGTGGTCTGTCAAGACCACCTGTCTTGAAAGACCACTTTTGTCTGGCCGAAATGGTATGTTGTCCTGTGTTGTCCACATAAAACACGCTCTAGCACAAAAGAGGTGGTTCCTCAAAAAGGTGGTCTCTCAAGAGAAGTTCCACTGTATATATGAATGGAGAACGCAATGGGTTCTGATGGGTTGAGTAATTTATGATATTTAACCCTTTACCTAACATTCTTTTCTAAAATACAAAAAAAATAAAAATTCTCATATAACCATTACTGTTCAATAAGGTTACTTGAAATAAACGCATGTATGGCGAACATTAGAACTGGCTCGAAGAGTCAGTTCTAATGTTATCCATATTTGTGTGGCTTTATTGTGGGATATATTTGGATATATAATCCACTTTGAATGTTGGCTGTTTATTAGCCTTAAGAGACCACTTTGGTCTGATAAAACAGATGTTCTTTCAAGACCTGTCCTACTGTACAAGGCCAATCGCTCAATACTGTTTGATAAAATTGGTTATGGTGCAGTATGGTGGGAAGGATGATGCAGAAGCATGTATTTAGTGGGGGTGGGTGGTTCAGATAACCCCGGAAAAAAATTGTAAAACTGGAAAAAAATTACATGGGGTGGGTGGGTGGGTCTTCCGACTGGTCAAAAACAAAAAAAAAACGGCATCGGTGTCTGCAAATTTTTTCCTAACCCCCCCCCCCCCCCCCCCGGAATAACTGAATATTTTCATTTTGCCGTCACAAACATATCTATGGCCACAGGTCACAGAGACGATGCGATGGTGTGACTGGAAGGACTTGAAAAATATAGAAAACAGTAAAGGATAGTTTTTTGCGAATGACGTTTGCCTAACATGCCGTTACGTTAGGTAGATGGGCAAATGGCTTGTATTTAGTTCGTGTTATCTCCGTCTTCTGGGCTCTGTGCTCAAGTCTTACAATCGTGCAGTCGAATTATCATGTCCATACAGTTGTACAGTGGATGGTCTGATACAAGAGGGTTGGGTAACAGTAACCAAGAAAAGTAATGTTATTCGAACAATGTCTGATGAATTGTCAGCATATATCTGGGAATTTTTTTATGTTCACTAACTTCAGTCCTTTTCCCGGCTGTTAAGCATTTGAACCCGAGAGGCCGCTTTTCCTGTACAGGAACATGAAACATCATAATTTCATCAAGCGAGTTTGTCGCTAAGTGCATGTGTGGTGCTGCACGTTGAAAGTATTGATTGGTCTACCTCTAAATAATGAATATGGACTCTTCCAATTACTGCCATTGAACTGACATGGAAGATACCAACAGGTTTCGAAGGATTAAGAGTTAGCTTGGGAGCTCGGTGGTTCATTGATTAGGGCATTACACGGTTCAATCCTTGGACGAGACACTTATTCCCACTTGCCCACATAAGGTGCACTGCACGCCGATTGTTCACTCCACTTCAACCGCTGCTAACTCTGCTTGAGCCGGGATGGTTGGAAAGTCTGGCAGCTGTTCGGTGTTGCTCGGTGGTTCACTCCGGCTTCGTCCACCCTTAAAACTGTCGGTCACAATATGGCCGTGAATGTTGATAGTGTCGTTAAACGTCAATAAATAAAGAAATAAAGAAAGAAAGTATTAACTGGTAGAGGGCTGGATTATTTTTGATTGCCAAATTTGTTCCCATGTCCCATGTGATATTTTATTGGAGAGTTTCTATATGAATAAAAATATTCGCATTTCTTTTGTGTTCTACCCCCACTGAAATAGGTAGACTCAAAGCGCTAAATAAAGTAAATTACGAGCTACGTGACTGAAAAGAAGTACTGAAAAAGAAAGAAAGCTTGCAGGTATTTTCCTTTAGATACCGAATGAGTCTTTAATTTGGAATCATTTAACCCTTTGAACCCTAGTGGTATATTCCATATCAGTTCAATGGTAGCAACGGGAAGAGTCCATATTCTTTATCTGGGGGTAGACCAATTAATATTTTTAACGTGCAGCTTTGGGGTTGCACGTTGAACATATTAATTGCTCTACACCACACCTTCACTCAAGAGTCAACCTACTTAATCAAATTATGAAGTATCATGTCACAGGGCCGGAAAAGCAGCCTCTAGGGTTCAAAGAGTTATGGTTCTTTTTGAAACCTTGAGTTGATGTGCACTCTTCCATAAAACATGTAACAAGGCAATTTTATGCGTACTAAATAATTTTACATCAACGGATATATTTAGTATATCAACGAAAATGAAGGCTTTGAATTATGGTACTGCACTTCAGCATTTGGACCAAATATCTTCATCCGGCACTCTACCAGTTATGTGGCTTGCCGCTTCAATGTAAATAAAAGTGATTGTGTCTTTGGATGGCAAACTGTTAATTTGTTGTCTGGTGAACTTGTGAATAATGTGTTCTGCTTTGTATGTAGATTTTTGAGTTCCTGGTTAAGAGAGGACGTAATGGGCTAGTAGTTTCTGAAGCATTGCTATGTTTATGAGAGGTATAGATCCTAGCTCATGCGGCAGGTTAGATGTATCTCCAGCACCTCTTTGTTGAGCATTTGTTTTTTCCAGATGAAATATTTAATTTGATTATTCAGGCTCGTTCAGAATTCTCAAAACGGGTAGCAATCCACGTAGCTGTTAAAGGCAATGGTACTGAAATGATACTGGAGTGAAATTTTCCAGGTTCTGCGTTTATATCCCCACAAGGCATGAATACTGGAATATGGTATTCCCAAAAAGACAATGAGCTTAGATATAAATGTGACTGTACTTCGTGACATTCAAGATACCATTACCGAAAGGCGTAATTATGGCCGGTGCTCGAGGGAATTCTTTATAGTATGGAAGCATTTACTTACAATTGTATAATGTTGTATTGAGAACCAGAAAACCTTTTATCTCATAGTTTCTTATTATTCCGAATCATCTTGTTTTCTTATTGTAGTCAGGTGAGATCTACGTCCTTTGTGTAGTTTGCTATTATTTTTTTCAACTGTATTTGACCTTTATTTAGTTTCTGTGTTTCAATTTGTGTAGAATAAAGTTATGGATTTTTTACCATTCTGTAATTTGAATTCTTGTAACCCGTCTGCAGTAAGTGTATCACGTTTATTAGTGACACCGCAGCCACGAGGGGGTAGGGGATCTGGGCATCTGACCGTGCCTAAACGTTTCGCTGCTCCCCACTAAAGCTGTAACGGTTAACCGATTAATCAGCGATCAACATTTTGATCGATCCAAAAAGTAATTGATCGATTACTCGTTACTTATGAACTACTGTATTATATGGGTTAACAAAGGAACAAACTTGCTCCAAAACAGGCAGACATTGTCACACTGACTCACATCAATTATATGAGACAGAGTAAAGCATGCAAGTTACTTGCTGACATACTTGTTTACTTGCATGAGCATCATACTGTAGCAGTAGCTGGAAATGATCATTCTTAACCCTTTACCCATTGCGGGTAGCAGACGATACTTGCAAAATAAATTCATGAATTACTAACAATTTTCATTTTTTTGTCTCAAAAACATAGGTTATAACCCCTGGCCCGTTCAGCTCGTTCAAATGAGGGGTCATAAGCTATGTTTTTGAGACGAAAATTGAAAACATAATAAATTTGAATGCAGATTTTTGTATATAGGCCTAGTCGGTTTTGATTGTTACGTTGGATAAAGGGTTCATGCTGTAAATCATCAACGGTATGGCAATTTTTCATATATCTGTCTGGACAAGTGATTACTCCGTTAACCAAGGTTAATCCACATGATTAATAGATCAAGAAAACCCCTTAACCGTTTCAGCTCTACTCCCCACTCCCTCAAAAAAAAAACAAAAAACATTGTCCTAATGCAACTTTTACAAAACATATAAAGCCCTAAAGTGGTATCTAATGTAGGGCGACACACTCTATAAATGCCTCAGATTCGGTCTTCGATCAGTGAATTTTGCCAAATTTTCTTGGGGTTGGTGAGGTCTAGTCCGAACTAGGACCCACCTGTCGTTATTCCCTTTCTTTCACTTTCCTCCCGGGAAGTGGGAGGAGGAGGTTATAAACGAAATGTATTAGTTAAGACCAGGGGAGGCTCTGGCACCACAACGGCCTCCCAAATAGAATGCTTGTCCACCCCCTTCCCCTCCAAACTATAATATAAAAACTGGTCAAGGCACCCCTATTATAGAATCTTGGCGTGACACTAGGTAATGTTTCAAAACCCACCCACGTCACTTTGTTACGTAACGTATTGATACATTCCTTAGAACTGAAGACCCTGTGAATAAGTTGATGATATAACATAATAACAGTGTTTTATATGTACCATTCACACCATCCTCCACGCTTTTCCTTATTCGACATGCATCGTTTTGATCTCAGTTTACGAACATCAGTTTCGTTGCTTTGCTAAAGCTACTAAACGCAACCAATCACTATAAAGTTTTATTACATTGACATTGCACTGCAACAAGATTTTCAGGATACACCGAGCGCAGTATTTTGCGGCGGAAAATATTCCAAAAATGCATTTGTCCCATTGTGGGAAACAAAATGCCTTTCCACATTTCGGTGTTAATGTGTATATCTTTGTGTGGTCGCGAAAATGGACCAAAAGTTTGCATACAAAATTGAATGGCTGAATATGTTTTTGTTTGTACGTTGCTTTCACTTAGGACAATACCAACCGATTTCATTTGTTTCATTTGTGTGTACACACTCGCGAATGAGTTAAGAATTGTGCTTTACACAGATGTCTTACATAAATTACAATGTCGAAAATTTACCGGGATTGCTATACAACTGTATTGCTGGCACGTTCACGTTTGGCGACATATAGAAAAGTATATCACGGGCAGCTATCTTAATTTTTCCGGCAATACACATTGAATACAGTACGTGGAGAGTGGATTGTAACTAAATCACACTGGGAGTGGAGTTATCACCCAAAGCATCACTGTCAAATTCTGTACATGTAGACGGAAACACAAGCAATGTTTCAGCCAATGGACCTCCGGGTATAACCCGGAGGTCCATTGGCTGGAACTTTGACTGTGCTTGCCGTGCTTTGCAACAAATTTGCATTTATTGCTTGGGTGGAATCTCCACTCTGCGGGTGATTTAGTGATAATACACTCTCCACGTATTGTATCTACACCATATTTTTGTTATTATTAACAAAAAACAAGTATCGGGACTAGAAAGTTGAAACAGTGTAACTAGTTCTCGTTCTAGGTGAACACCATGATGTTAGTTGGAGGGAATGCTGTTATGCTGTGACTACAGACACAGCATAACAGCTTCCATGTCATCTATTGGGATGAGTTATCGCACTGATTGACTCAAGTATTGTTTCCTTAAGTGCTAATCCCATTGTCCTTAAGTTGTAGGGGTGGGCTAATAACCAACAAAAAAACACATCAGGGCCAAATTTAAGGGCGCCCGTCTGTCTGTCCGTCAACCATGTATTCGTCCTTTTGGCGCGCGGTCTGGTCCATCCGCCCGTCCATGCGATCGTCCGTGCGTCAGTCCGTGCGTCTATATTTAGTGAAAATTATAACCTGTGGGTAGTTGGTGTATGTGGTTTCATTTAGTGCAGGAGGGCACGTATTACTTGGACGATTCGAGACACAGTTAATGCGGCATTCAATTCTCAGGAAGATTCAATTGACTTGGGAAACAAAAAAATGGAACCGTATATATACTGGATCCACTACTATGCGGAATTCGTTATTACTTCGCGTTTACATTATTATTATTATATTTCTTTTACATACTCCGTTTCTATATTTCGCAAGCTTACTTCAGTATTTTGCAACCATGTGTGCAAGACATTCTATCCAGAAATCCCATCGACATTTTTAGAAGAAAACGCGGTGTCACTTGCCTAGGTTCCTTTTACCAAATCACGATACTCTCGAAAAATGCAGGAATCAGAAGTATTACAGATGAAAAGAATCTACTTGGTACAATAACTCGGCCGTTCGCCAAAACCTCAAATTGTCGTGTTCTACGACGTAACCACCGTTGTCCCGGTTGCAGGTGTATATTTAAATATTTTTTTTTCAATATTGAACATATGCTTTCAATCTTCAAACCATATTCACTTTTATGGATCTAAATAACGTTTATGTGGAATCATAGTCAAATTTCAGAAATGAGACTGGGAACTCGACCGATTAATTAAAAAGCAAATAAAACCTCGGAGGAAGTTTGACTATGAAAATTGGATTTCATAGTCAAACTTCCACCGAGGAAATATTAGGAAACCTTTTCCTTGTCAAGAAATTAAATCATTGTGGGCAAAAAGTTGATAGATACAGTACGTGGAGAGTGTATTATCACTAAATCACCCGCAGAGTGGAGATTCACCCCAAGCAATAATTGCAAATTTGTTGCAAAGCATAACAAGCGCAAGCAAGGTTTCAGCCAATGGACCTCCGGGTTAAACCCGGAGGTCCATTGGCTGAAACATTGCTTGTGTTTTAGTCGATATATACACAATTTGAAAGTTACAGTTTGGGTGATAACTCCACTCCGCGGCTGATTTGGTTACAATCCACTCTCCACGTACTGTACGTCATTGGATAAAGTCTTTGACTCCGTTACAAGTTTTATCGGCCGGGTTCTGATAGAGGGTTTTAACTGATATTCACAGCATTCAATGTTATCAGTATTAGTGTTGTCGTGTTATGCAACCACTAAACGTTGAAACGGAAATTCCCATGGCCAAGGCACCGAATACGATGACTGCAGATTTCAAATTACATATTTCTGCATTGAAAGTACTTCTTAAAATTATTTTCTGTTATGATTCATCTTCCCTCGATTATATTAGATGAACATATTTTCCCCCAATTCGCGATATGTCTGTACCAAACATTAAAGCATTCTACTTTGTTTTATTGTGTGGAGGAGTGGGAGGTATCAAGTTTTTGTCGAATGGGGATTTTCACCCCCTGTCCAATAAGCTTGAAATACTTTAAAAATAATTTTCGAGAACCACCACTGAGAACTCTAAGAGATGGTACAGGGACATTTTCTCACAAAACCACCTTGGTACAGTCGTTTTGTTTCAAATCGAGATTCGTTCCGGGACGATTCGTCCAACAAGCTGATCTCTTTTGGGATGGGAGGTTGGGGCAGACGTAGGAGTGGGGGTAGGTTTGGGTGGTGTGTTTGTGTGTGGTATGGGTGCCATTTCAAGTGTTTTCGAATGAAGATATTAACCCCAAAAGTTGGGAACTATCTCCTTAAACTTGAAATTATTTCAAAATAATTTCTTATGAACCGCCAGTCACAATGCATTGAGATTTTTTATTCATCTTCTATTAGTGAGAGCAATTCAAATTTATTCACGGAAAGTTTATGTCCAAATACGAAGATATTGCATGGTATATGCTCAAAATAAAAGTGTTTCACGGGCATTTTCTCGTGTCTTGTCCTTGCACAAACGTCTTTTTGTTCTGCTCTGTCTACAACAGTTACAAGCGTTAACCCTTTACCTAACGAATCGCCCACATTCGCCCGTGTAATATGCAAATTGAGCAGTTGAAAAAACTGAATTTTTCAAAATATTTCAATAAAACCATATCATGTGACCCCTCATTGGAACGAGATCATTGAGCTCGTTCCAATGAGGGGTTACATGATATGGTTTTGTTGAAATTTTTTGAAAAAATTAAAAAGATGATATTTAAAATTATAAATTTTAATTTCATCTGCGTTGGGTAAAGGGTTAACGAATATTATTCACACGAAAATAATCAGTTCGCTGTGTTTTGTTTGAAAGCACATTTACTGATGTCGAAATATCAAAATTTCAAACCACATATCTTTCCCGTGATGCAACTTCCATCATACAACTAGGAATTTAACCAATTTGTTGAGTGACTGAGACCGTTGGGCTCTGTCAAAGAAGGATGAAATGTTTAAGTTACTAGCTGGATTATGGGAAACATTTTCTGTCTGGAAATAGCTGTATTCTTACATCATTATGCAGAAGGTTAACTCCACTTCTTGACGTGCATTTTACAGACCATTGGTTGACTTATTTAGCACGCCTGGCGTTCCTCGTATTTTTAACCTAATTGCCAGCATGTTCTCCAGTTTGAAAACCAGTACAGTACACGGTACAGAGATCACCATTAACACACCTGCTGGGCGCAATTTTTTCTCCTGGAAAATTCGGCGATATGGTGGTGGGAAACCATTAGCAGCAATATGAATGTCTAGGTTTAGCGACTGCCCATTGACAGACATTTTGCCTCTGTTTCTTGTTCTTTCTGGCATGAAATCAGTTATTGCTTGGGCGAAAACTCAATCCAACGGGTTTGTGGATGATGATCAACCCTACCCGTATTACTCATTGGAAATTACATCCACATGATCTTAAATGGTGAGCCCAGGTATCCATAATTAATAAGTTTGTTTATTGGGGTCGGACGACACTGTCAAAAGCCTTGGCAACATCGTGTTGAACAGTTTTGCAGGTGGAGGAAGCCAGGGTATCCAGAGAAAACCACAGGGGAGCGATGAGCAACTGTTAGAATCTCCAGCGTACTAATTCGTTACAAACTGAGTCAACAGACTCAATCGAGTTACCTCTGGTCAGGATCGAACCATCGACTATTAGCTTTAAAATCCAATATTCGAACCACAGGCCCAACGCCCTCCCTTCAAACTTAATAAAACGCTTTGACAAAAGGCTAGGTGTTGTTCGCTTTTCCGAGTCCCCGACCAACAGGAATATTTCAGACACAGACAAAACGACACGCGTGTGTGAATGGGTTAATCGATATGGAACTTGTGCCACCGCGGAAGGATAAAACTCGACGTCTGTGGCCATTCGTTCTATCCTTCCGCGCTGGCACTCGTGCCATATCGACTGACCCATTCACACACGCATGTCGTCCCGTGTTTATTACACGCCTTCACGTCTATAAAACTATTGGAAGGACACCCAGCAATGCATTCGACAATTATCAACAAAAATAACACATTTTATCGCCAAACAAATTTGCGAGGGGAACCCGTGTTACTATTTCTCCCCCTGAGTTCCAATGTGTTCTATGTGCCTATTGGCACATAGGACACATTGGACTTCAGTGGACAGTTTTCAGCCATTTTGTTTTATTCAAATTTTAATTGCGTTGCACGATTTGTAGATATTTCCAGTGAAATTTCGTTCTGCATATATGTGCGGAACAGATTTCCATTTTCCGCATTGTTTAGTGTTGTTGTATATGGGGATTTATAGAACAGGCATGTAATAAAATTATATCTAAAGTACTTACCATAAACATTCATTTTATTTGAACCAATCCGAGAAATGTTTCTCAACCAAGACTTAATTTGACCGAATTTGTAATAACATTACAATACAGTTAGACCTGTTAGAATAACAACAAGTAAATACGATGAAAGACGATAACGGAGAGTGCGGTACTGAAATCTTATTGAGACAATAAGAATGACAGGGAGATAGATTTCGAACGTATTTTGGAAATAGGTGAATAAAAGAAACAAAGAAAGTATTTCACAGAGTAATAAAGTAGAGGGCGGAAAAACAGACGATCGAGACCAAATCGCATCAGAACTAGTCAAGCACTTGGGACTAGGAAAAGGTAAAATAAAAAGCGACGGGGAAGGGGGGTCCTGTGTGAGGGCCAAAGTGAGTTCGAGGAAAAGTTATCGAACTTAGTAAAAGCGAAACAAAGTATAGGAGGTCCGTAAAATGGTCTTGAAATTAAGGTTAAAGCGAGAGGGACAGATGAAATTCCAAACCAGTCCCTAAAAACGATATAAAGCCTAACGGCCCCATTCAACCTAGCCATAGAAAAACAAGAAATACCAAACATGTGGAGAGAAAACAAGGTTACATTTATACACAAAAACAGAGGAAAAGGAAATACTGGATAATTATCGGTTGATCTCTGTCAGTAGAAACATCGGAAAGGGTTTCTGTAAGGTCCTGTATGGAAGATTAGAGGATGTGATTGAAGAGAATGGTTTTGGAGAAAGACCCAGGATGGCCTCAGGAAGGGAAGGAGCATCACTGACCCTCTTTTCACACTATCCCGAATGATAGAATCTTCAGAAGCCCAAAAGGAAAAGATGTTTATGGCGTTTTTATATGTTAAAAAGGAATATGATAGAGTATGGAAGGGGGTATGTGGCGAAAGCTTGAGGCCTTTGGCTTGGGAGGTGAGTTTGTGGAATTCTGTCAGAATTATACAAAGATGTACAAAGAAACGTTAGTCTGGGTACGTAACAACAAAACGGGTGTTTATGGAGATAGGCTGAAAGCAGGGTGTGTCCTTTCGACAAGTCTTTTTGCATTGTACATCAAAGGTTTAGTAGATGAACTCCGTCATAACAGTGAGGTGGCTGCAGTTGAGGAAGTGAAGGCGAAGTTCCGCAGAAGATATGGTACTAGTGTCTGGAAGTGAAGAAGTGCTAGACGAAATGCTGACAATTTTTGAGAGATATGGAAACAAAAGGAGACTCGAACTAAATAAAAACAAATTCAAGATTATACCTGTGGGACGTAAACAGGAACCTACTCGAAGGTTGAGTGTTGAGGAGTTCTGTTCTCAGAAAGGAAGCAGTACACTGTTTAATGTGGGGAGACACTCACTATTATGGTACGGAAGTGATACCTCTAACCCAAACGGTTATAAGAAGCTTGAAAAAGAATGATGCAGGCCGATGGATTACAGTGTCGACTAATGTCGCAGCACTAGAAACAATCGGGTATGAGCTTGAGTGGATGGGGATGAAGGACAGAATAGACTTTATGGAACCTATTACCTTAAGTATTGACAAAAATCTCCCAAACTGCAGATGGTGTAAACTAATATTCCAGATATTTGGAATTCAAATACAAAGACAGGGTGGATTGAGAAAGTGGGGATGTTGATAGAGAACCACGATATGGAGATCTATGACATCTCAATAGGGGCAACCCAGGATAAAAACTCCGTTAGACAAAGAGTCATGGAGAAATTGGTGGGTCAAAGCAAAAACAAGTTGTGGGTGGCCTACGCAACAAAGGAAAGTCAAGTTTTCAAGAGTACCTTGGTGACACCTTTGGAGGAAGGGGTATCACTGTTGTTTAAGCTGAGGTCGCGGTCTTTGGAGCTTAGGGGAAAATATTGGGAAAAACAGTGAAACAAGGTGTCAAATATGTAATTTAGGAGTTTTGAAGACACTGGGATACTTTCTTTTGGACTGTTTAAAATATTAGGCTACCAGATTCACTGGGAGTGTAATAGGGAAGTGGAATGGGACGCTGAAGAATGTGTGGTTCGTAGGTGACAAACAGGAGAGGGTTTTTATGGTTATTGGAGAGATTGATAAGAATGGGGTATGGAATGTCATCAAACATTTCGTTTCCGAACGTTGTGAGAAGAGGAGAGGTGTGGGTAGAGGGAGACATTTGCGAGCACATGGTTAACCGAGGTCTTCTCACATGAGAACAGCGACAGTTCAACTAATTGTCTTAATATTTTGATGTATCTTATGGGAAATAATATTTGTTAATTGGAATATCTATAACTGATGCATGAAGGAATATCCGGGCACACAGCCATAGAGACTGTCATACTGTCATTGACCTTCCGCCGCCTCTGCAAGCAACATTTGTTTGCTTTTGTTATGAAAATCACGGGTTGGCAAACTACGTGTGCCAGAACGGGCACATTCACAACTGCTTTCTCTATCATGATGCACCAAATCTTTAGAAGAATAAATTCTAGAACGTCATACAGGAATATATATGAATTAATCAACCATATAGTGACAATTATATAACATCTGAAGGGTACACCATGGGATTGTAGGCCCCTGCCTTATTTTTGACTCGCATTCTCTAATGGGGATGTCTCCCTAGTATGGGCACAGTGCATATCCAGATCAGATAGGTTTCATTGTATTAAAAGATGGGATCAAATGGACGATTGTTAATTCCAACGGAGTGCACAGTACACGCGAAAATCTGAGTTATAACGCTTTGGATGTAAATCGAAACTGTGTGGTGGAGCTGTATATAATTATGAGTAGGTACAGTGCGTGGAGAGTGGATTGTAACTAAATCACCCGCGGAGTGGAGTTATCACCCACGCTATAACTTTCAAATGTTGTACATATCGTCGAAAAACACAAGCAATGTTTCAGCCAATGGACCTCCGGGTTTGACCCGGAGGTCCATTGGCTGAAACTTGCTGGTGCTGGTTGTGCTTTGCAACAAATTTGCAATTATTGCGCGGGTGAAATCTCCACTCTGCGGGTGATTTAGTGATAATACACTTTCCACGTACTGTAATGCATTATCTGTCAGGCCCCAAGGGGCAAAAGAGAGAAATTTCATCCCATCGTCAACGTTTAAAAGGCGTTGAATAATATCGGTAGTTTGTCAGCTGAGTAGTCTATCTTCTTTTTTCTTTCGGATAAATATGCTTGTAAAGTTTGTAAGCCACCGTATAGCTGGCTGTGTCATGCATTTAAGCTGAGGTGTACAAAGTACTGCAGTTAGCGGAGTAAACCAGAGTTGGCAATGATGGCAGGCAGGTGAGGAAAAAGTTGGGGTTGCAAGTGAACATATTTTAGCGAGCTCCCCTACCCTCTGAAATCAGTTGGGTCACATATCAACCCCAAATCAACAGTGGGGTTCATATTCAGTCAACGCAGCTGATTTGGGTTAATTTTTAACCTAACTAATTTTAGAGGGTATACTTCTCCCGGGTTTGTGGGCAGGTGGGGATGTAGTTCTTCAAGTCTCGTTATCCTAAAATGAATTCCCATCATCATTACATTTCGACTTGAAATTGAAGAAGCAGGTGGAACAGGTTTATTGATAAGGGTCCGGGCCATCATTGAGAAGGCAATACGATCTCACAACGGCGTATGTGATGCTGTTTACTAATATAAATGCATAGAACCGGACGGAACGACCATGGATCTATCGTTTCAGAAATGTTTGTATTAATATGACATATGAACTGCTGCTTCCTAAGATCTGACGAGAAAATATATGTCTGAAAATGTTGTCCGTTGAAAAAGTTGGGCTAGGTCTCTCGAATTCCAACATTCTTCCGAAAGTCAATAATTTGAAAAAAGGTTTTAACCGTTTACCAAACGCACATGATATCAAACTGTGTTATGTTATTAATTATTTTTATTATATAACTCGTCCGTTTTGTTCACTTTAAAACATTTGATATTTTGTTGTCATATTAATCAGTGATAAATAAAGCCTTCCGTCGATTTCATTGGTCAATTTCAAATCTAGACAATTTGATTGGCTGAACAAATTACAACTGGGTCATATTTTCATAATTTGCATAATTGGGGTTGAATGATTTCATTGGTCTATTTCAAATGTGGACAGTTTGATTGGCTGAACAAAATACAACTGGGTCACATTTGCATAATTTGAGTAGGGAAAATTTACATTATCTGTCCTATTTAGGTTGGGTTACATTGCATTAACCCTTTACCTAACATAACGACCAAACCCGAACAGTGCTATATACGAAAAATGTTCATCTTTTGCTTCCAAAACATCGCGATCGTTCCAATGAGGGGTCATAACGTATGTTTTGGAAGCAAAAAATGAAAATTTCTAGTTATATGATGATGTTTTTTCCAAGTGTCGTCTGCAACACACGTTAGGTAAAGGGTTAAAAAGTCATACTAAGTCATTAATCTGTGCATATGTGTGTCATATGAAAAATAGAATATGAAATAAGTGTTTTTCTCATATAATATTTATGAAATTCGTCCGAATTTTCCATTTGGGCGAGCCCAAACGGAAAATTCTCTGGCGAGCCCAAACGGAAAATTCGGACGAGTTTCATAAATATATGAGAAAAACACTCATTCCATATCCTCTATATAAGAAATAGTTTAAAGTAATTAGGAGAAACCAAAACTGCAGAGGGGTGTAATTGGACGTGGGGTGATAAAATAGATCCGTGTGGATGCGGGTGCATTCACATTATCATGTCATCTGTTTAATTTTACCCTCAACGTATAAGGTTATGCAATGGAGAACCGGCTATCGGATTGAATAATCAGCGCAATCAATATTAGGCTCGGCCTATTGCCTCACCTAATATTAGTCTCACTTCGCCTCACATGACGCCATACCTGGAAAGTAAACGTCTTGTAACTTATAATATAGGGTTGCCTCTTGGTGGTAGGGAAAGGAAGGGAAGGGAAGTTGTGACAGTGAGACGAAGTTAGGGAAAGTCGTTCATTTTCATTTCAAATTTCCTTTTCCTATTACCAAGTCTAGAGAAGAGGCTTTAGGGAGAAGGATGGTGCAGTACAGTCGCCGTAGACTAGTTAATTTCCACGGATGGGTAATATTTCACGAACGCAATAATATTAGATTCCAAACACTAATTGTAAGAATAATCATCAACAATTTAATTAATGAAGAACCGTGTACAACACGGTGCTTCATTAATTAAACTTTTTCTGATGATTTTTTTTTATTACTTGGTAAACGCATGCGTGAAACCACTGCCCACGCGTTGATTTTCGACCAGGAAAAAGGTAACAGTGGATTATTTGTAGAAACACTCTGTTACTATATAAGCATTCGCCTTAAATCTTTGTATGCCACATTGGATGGAGACAGGGAGTTGTCTTGCACCCCTATGGAGAATTAGTTAAAGAAGGAAAAGTGAAACAGTGAAATTAAAGGAAAAGAAAATGTTTGGGGAATAATAATAAGCCATCTCAAAGTCAAAATGTAAATAAATTATGACAATACACTTGGCAGTAATCGGTGTGTAGATGATATAAAGAAGTGAACGTTTAAAACTAACTAAGAGATAAATAACGTGATTTATTTATAAGATATGATTTATGGCAATAAGTGATGGTTAGGTGGATGAAGAGAAAACAGAAGATAGTTGTCCAGGAAAGCCCGTATAAACTAAAATTCAGAGCCGTCTGGGGAGATTTGTCGAAGTGGGAGAAGAAGTACTTCAGATTGTTGAACGTCGCGGCTCCCTCTGTTGGGAAGCCGAGACGTTTAAATAACTAAAATAGGAGAAGAGGAAACTTCGGATTTCCAATCTATAATTAGAATGTGTTGGTTCGAAAAGCTCAAATTAGGGGAGGTTTTATCAGCATTGCAGCATCCGAAGCGTCCGAATATTTTGCAATAGGGCAGTGTTTCAAGTACTTTGAAGGCCTGGTGTTATTTACATATTGTGTCAAAAAAAATAATTTACGAAATGTCGAACGTATTTCTCTCAAGTGTGTTTTGGCAAATCTGTCATATGCTATTAAAAAATCAATGCAAAAGTAAAACCAAAACTGGATTCCGATCGGAACAAAAATAAACAGTCGTGTTTATATTCAACTGTTGAAATATAAGATGATTATACATTTAAAAATATAAAGTGTGTACCCTTGTCGGATACGGACGTTTCTAAAGGGTTCGCAGGAAAAAGTCCTGCTATTGTGTAAGTGTGACCAGAAAAAAACTACCTTTTAAGTGAAGAAAAATACTCTCTGCATTCTAGAATTTTTGTTGACAGGGTAATATCATTTTACTTCCAGGACACGAATAACCAGATTGCTTTATGAACTGATGAAACATTGTTGGCGACATTTCCCTTTCACTAAGACAGCAGCATGTATCGATTGGAATGTATTCAGCTCTATATTGTGACAACGAACGGTCATTGATGCATAGATGAGTATTTGCTTCTACCGCAGGATGTAACTGCGATGTTCTCCGAGTTTACGATGTATTTTATCACAGCAAAACTGACTTTGCTAATTCTATTCATACTGCCGATTAACGGTAAGTAAGCTTTATACCATGCTAGCCAATGTTAGTTATGTGAAAAGCCTGAAGGTTAAATTTTAGCTTTTAACCCCACTACCGGTATAAAGAAGCTTCTACTGCTGTTAAAAAATGTACACCAAAAGTCGGAAGTACATCCAACTTGACCTTTGACATAACCCAATTTGTCGACTTCGATACATTCAGACTTCGTGATGATTCATTCAAAACATACAACGTTTTGTGGCACTACCTACTACGTGCAATGATTTATTAGGTTTAAAATACCTACAATTAAATATTTAAAATAAAATTTAAGAATTGTTAATAACAATTTGACTGAAAAAGCAAGCTATATTCAATCAACTTTGACGATGTGCCTAGCTGTCAATCAAGCATTCACGTGCTGCCGGTAGTACGGCCCACCGGCGCAGATGTAAACAAAAAAACGTGTGTTTGCGACAGAAAGTATCGTTTTTTCTCCATTTTAAGTAACAAAGTCGATTATTTATTAAGAGCGTGGTACAAATAAAACAAATAGGTACTAGGGCCAGTAATCAGATTTAAACCACTCGTAGAATAAGGGTTTTAACCACTCGGCAAGCCAAGTTGTTAAATCCCTTATCCTACTCGTAGTTTAAATCTAATTACTGGCCCAAGTACCAATTTATTCTTTTTGTTATCTTGGAGCTGAATGATGTATTATATTACGAATGATCAAGAGAGAAACTCTCGCAGCTATCATTTTAATGTTTTCAGTTTCTAAACTTCACCGAGTTTATAAGCTTCTGTGTTTGTGTGTATGAATTTGAAGCTGTTATCACATGCACGCTCCAATAATTTGAGATAAAACACATTTATATAAACAAAATATTATTTGCGTTTGACTTAGTATGAATCTATGTTTTTGACACAAAGAATTAATATATAATAAAATTCGAAAGTCGAGTTTTGTGAATATAGCAGGTCGTTCGTTTGATTATATTGCATAAAAGGGTAAGAGTGTGTGGGCAATTCTGTAAACGAAAATAACTGTGGAATTTATACAATCCATGGTTGAAACTGTGGAATGTGTACATTGCATGTAGTCTGTACAAATGTACCTTATGGGTTGTATCAATATGTTTCCAATCGAGACATTTCCGTCTGCATGAGAGTCTTATATCGATTCTCTCTTGTTCGTGATCATGCACTTTCTGACAATACTAGATTTGATACCCGGTTATGATTAGCCATTGTGCAAAAGTATATGACCTTAAACACCAATAAATAAATGAAAATAAATATTTGATACCTGGAGCCAATACCATAAAACTTTTACAATTGTATTTTTCTAGAATTGTACTTTCTACCTGTTAATATAACTGACTAAAATGAATCATTATCATTTTAAAAGATAAGGTAATTTACCAACTGGCAAACTGCCAGTTCTTTGAAAATGCTAATGGTTCATTTTAATCCATTTAAAGTCATAACTACAAAATACGATTCTAGAAAATACAATTGTAAAAGTTTTATAGTATTGGCCCCTGGACTAACGTGACACTGAGAATCGGTGGTAGAAATGGAGGTATGTGGTACGCGTGTCGGACTGTTGGGTGCCCAGCAAAATCAAGTTGGGAAACGGATTGTGCTAATATTAAACTATGAAGTCTGGAAGCCAATGCGCCACAGCTACTGCATGCATTTATACTAAAATAAATTCAAAAGGACTTTGATGATTTGAAATTTAATTCCGACAGACGCATACTCAACCTACATCACAAAGGCATGCCTTCGTTGAATGCATGCCTTGATTATATTTTTGGAATATTAGAATGGAAACCGAAAGGTGCACGATTCGATCCTGACCAACGGTAACTGCGCTATGTTCTTGGGTAAGGCACTTAATCCTGATTTCCCACATGGAGGCAGTCGATCAATATACTAAGTCGTACTGCACGTGGATGGTGCACTGGCGTTCAACATTGCTAACCCTGTTTAGTTTCGCAGTTGTGTTAATAGAAACTTTCATGCTATCTTTCGGATGGCTAAAAGTGACTGCGGAAAGAATGGTCTATTGACAAATGAAAGACAACAGAATGATGAAAATATGCAGAATTTTAATGGCGCTAATTACACATATCTGTCACTAATGTTTTTGATGGAAAGAGGTTCTCTCAACAAGTATGGTGCTGGAACTGCCCATGATAAAACAATGCCGTTAAATGCTGACAAAAAATGTAACTTGTGATCTCCTGAACACAATAGCAGTGTCTGACGTCAATAGTGAGTGTATCCACCACGTGCCCGGATGTCAGCCTGAACCCTCCTCCTAGTGATACCAGTGAGCCTTCTGATACGGTCCAGAGGCATCTGCTGCCACTCCTCATGCAATGCAGCTTCCAAATCGGCCAAAGTCTGTAGAAGCGGATGGGTCCTTTGCTTGCACACGGCTTCTAAGAAAGTCCCAGGCGTGTTCTAAGGGATTCAAATCGGTGTTCATTGCAGGTGAAGGTAGAGTTGTAGTAGAGTCGTTCTAAAGGAATGCTCTCACAACATGGGAACGATGTGGTCTTGCATTGTCGCCCATGAATACAGGACGAGTAGCCAAAGGAGGTTATCAAAATTAGGCACGACAACCAGGTTGAGAATGTTCCGGATGTACTGATGACCATTGAGATTCCCACGCACGGTCACCATATCAAGTTTACAATCATAAGAGAGGCATCCCCAGATCGATCCTCCACCATAAGGAACAGTAGGTCTGATGTTCCTGGGCACATTAGCAGGATGTCTTTGCCTCCATACTCTCATGCGACCATCTGTGACGTGAAGCAGTAACCTGTCTCGTCTGACTCTCCTCCACGTACTGAGATTCTAATGTTGTCGTGCCATACCCCAATCCAAACGCCAATCTTTGATGATCGATCGGGCAGAACAGAACGCTTGATGACCCTTGTGCTTTCAGACGGTGTCGGACAGTACTGTTGCAAACACGCTTGTTGGGCAGCCAAAGACGTTTCAAAACCCCACTTGAAGCAAGGAATTCAAGCCTAAAGAGGAGGCCAGGCACCGATCTTCCCCCGAAAAGGTATTTCGGGGTTGTGCAGGCCTTGGTCGGCCCCCACATCGTTGGTTTGTTGATTTTTTCGGACAAGTCTGCTGATGACAGAATGACAATAGCCAGGTTGCCTTCCAATAGATTTTTGAATGGCATGCTTGTTCCTTGCATGACAACGATTTGTCATCTTAGTGCCTCTGACATTCTGCCGCTTGCCATTTCAGCATATACCGATAAAAGAAGTGACATTTTTCTTGTTTTATACCCAGATGTTGCATGTGGAGGTTAGTGTGTTATGTGATATGCTTGGGTAGCATGTTTCACGTTGACGAGGGGGTGTATTTGAGGTACGCTATTTACCAGAGACATCATGTTTCACTAGATGAAATGTACTACAAGACATAGCAATCATTAAAACATAACTAGAGAATTGTAATTTGTTGTACAAATTACGGGCTTTCCCAAGTTTTAACGTGAAAAAGCAGACTGTATTGTATAGAAACACATTGAGCTATGCACGTTTGGTTATGGAGAAAATGAATACACAATGTTTTCTTTTTGAAGAAAAAATTCTATATTCATGTCATTTTTGGCCCGTAGGGGTTAATTTTGAATTTCTTGTTTTATACTCAGATATTGCATGTGCAGGTTAGTGTGTTTTGTGATATGCTTGGGTAGCATGCTTCACGTGGACGAGGGGGTGTATTTGGGGTACGCTATCTACCAGAAACACCATGTTTCACGAGATAGGAGATACTGCAAGACATAGCAATTATTAAGACACAATAATCAGCAACAGCAACTTCACTGTCACTAAAAATTTTGGGAGTGCTTAATTAAGTCCCAGGTGTATATAAGTAAATACTTACCGGATACTTCAGATACTCATTATTATTTTTTATTATTAAGAACAAATATTTGGAGACACCTTTGGAGCTACCTCACCAAATTTGTGATATACAATCTCAGTATTTCGCCTAATCGAATTTGTGATATACAATCTCCAGAGTATCTATTCCATTCCGATGTCAAGGTAAAGTGTTTGGCATTCAAACTTGAACATTTGTGAGCCATGCCACAAGTTAGTCGCATTGCTTTCTTTAGTGGTCAAGAAACAACTGCTTTCTTTTCACTAAGACACATGTGTGCGGAGGGGTGCACAACACACCTCCCGTTTTCAAAATCGAAAAGTCTGGAAAAGGCTTTCATATTCTCTTTGAAGAGAGATTATTCTGTCTGAATGAAACTGTCTTATTACAAATTATGGGAGAATGGATGTCGGCATTCTCCCATAAATTGTAACAGGGCAAAGACACGTGTTTTAGGCTTATTCAGTTTACAGGGATTGACAAACAAGTTATACAACATATATTATTAATGCCTCTCCTTGGCCCAATAGCACGAGTATGTGGGATGACCTCCGTAGCAACAAGTCTCTTGAATACTGCGAAGATAGCCTTAGTCTGCAAGGAATGTCTCTCTCTTTACACAGGGGTCAGCCATTTTACATCCCTACCAGTGCTCATACTGGACCGAAATTCGGTGCCAAGTGGAATTTTTCTTCAGTGGAAAATTAATGTTTTTGTGCCAAATGAAAGATTTTAGGGCCAAAAGGAATCTCAATGTAAATGGGAAATTAACCACGCATCACCCATCGAGTGCAATAAAGTGGCTTGTTGCACACAAAATGTGATATTTTATTTTATCTAACAATCGTTTACGTTTTGGCTTGAAAACCACGAGAAGCGGTACGTATCACATAATAGTGTGTTCCGATTTCGTATCACATAGACGGCTCATTCTGATTCCGTATCATATAGACGACTCGTTTCCGGGAACGCAGTGGGCTATCATAACAAGCGCATGAATACCCTCAAAGTGCTATTTCAGTGATCGACTCGGCTGATCGCTTACAAAACAAAACAAAATTCCTTACAGTTAGCGATAGATTTTTTAATAGCCAACCCCCCCCCCCCCCCCTCCCGCCCAATAAATAGAAACTGCACAATTAAATATTACACACTTGTAAATTCAGGCGTATTTATCATCATAGGAAGTGAATAATTTTACAACGCCATTTGAAAATTTGCGGTGACCGCGTTACTCATTGTTTGTTAAAGTGCACAACAATACTGATCCACAAAATATGGGTATTTGTTAACTTTTTCTCGCCCAACATTATGTCTCAAAACTGTAATAATAATTTAAAATTTAATCTGTTTATGTAACGGAATTGTTAGATAAATGAATCATCATGATAATGTGCATGTCCTGTGATTTGTATCAGATTCGAGGTGGTGTCCAGAATGTGATCTCAACGAGCCGGCTTGGCCGGCGAGTTTGTAATCCCATTCTATACACCACCGAGAATCCGATACAAATCACAGGACATGCACATTATCCTGATAATCTGTATTTATTTATTATGTATTACCTGGCTCTTTTAAGTATTTTAGTTACGAAAAAAAACCTCAAAAATGCTAAGAATACAAATAATGAAAAAGGAAAATGCTATTATTAATGTTTACAAAACAATTACATGATTATTGTTTGCTCGCCATTTATTCCCTCCAAATAAACTAGCAGCAAACAATTTATTATCTTCCAGAAGTATTATAAAAAAAAATTAAGCAAGATAAAAAAGGAACAAGTAACAAAGAAATATTTTTTATAAGAATAAGATTAAACAGATAAACTGGTAATTCAGTGGACTTACAACCAAGAGCCATACTTATGCCTGCTGCCTACAGATTAATTGACAGGGGTGATTTCCTTCTTGTCTGTGTGGCCAGACAGCGATTCTATCAAAAATGACGCACTGAAATAATAAACCACAAAGCCTTTGCAGCCTACCAAAAGTACATTTTTGGTGCCAAATTTTTATGCCAAATGCTGTATTGGTGTTGCCAAATGAATTTTGTTAGTGCAATTGTCATCATTGGCACCCAACAGCATAAACACTGATTCCCAGCAGATAGTACGGTACGCTGTGTCCTCATGGCAACATGGATATATAGAGGATATCTACTGCTGTTGAGTGGATACCCACAATTATCTCAAGAGTGACCGAGACAAGTGGTTATTTTTCGCGAGCGCTTTACTGAAAACAATAGATTTTCATTTTATTATACGATTTTTATTAAAATCGGATCATTCCTATCGATCATTTCACTCGTTTCAACCTTGAATTGATGCATGCAAGTAAACAGCTGATGCGCAATGATACGCGGAAGTGATGTGGTCGATAAAAAGGTAGCATCTTACGATTCAGCTGGCGGGTTTCATGCATCAGTTCAAGGTGAATACGTTATGAATTATTGCTGGAAATAATCGGTATCCACTCAAAAACACTAGATTTTCTTTTCATTATACGTTTTGGAACACATTGATCATTTCCAGTGATAATTTGACTGGCATTCACCTTGAAGTGATGCTTTGAAAGCCGCCATTTTGATTGATGTCGTGAAGGTGAAAATGTCTATATCTTCACAGTGGGGGATCCGATTTAATCCGTCTGTCATTTTTTCGATAATCTATCGTTTAGCGTATAATAAAAAATCAAGTCCAACCAATCGTTTATACCCGTATTGCCATTTTAGTGGAATTCCATTACATGCATTGGTTTCCAAGTCCTATTTCACAAGTAAAAGAACAAGTCCTGTTTCTCCACGGCAAAAGGGTTAAACGTAAAACATCATAAATAGACCGGCCTGGCATTTTCAGGAGAACGATTTATTCGCTCGCCTACTGCTTGCCTAAAAAAAACAGGAGGGCGAATACTAGCCCTCCTAGCCTTAGAAAATAATGATTACCATAACAGCCTATCCCTAAAACTCACAACTCAGATCACTACTATATTAGTAGTCTCTGTAAAACGGCCACACTTCCTCCCCACGCCGCCGGGCCTTGACGAAACTTGGAGGTGTGAGAGGGACAATGTAGCTGTCTCACATGTTCTATACTACTAGCCTAACAATTGAACATGGACCATTACTCAATTAAATGTGAATTGAGCCTACATGAATGAATTGTCTAATGTCGATGTTATCCAATTTTCGTTGAAAATGTAACAAATTGCTCTAAGCACGAGAGATTCGAAAGAATCGAATGTTGAGCCTGATTCGGGATCGACCTCGAAGCAGACATATAATATCGAATTTCGAATATTCACAGGACTCTAGTAAAGGGTTAACTATGAAATTATCAAAATCAAAACTGTGTTCATAAAATTTCATGAAAAGTAGTTCTAAAGGCGATTTATCTCATCCTACTGTAATTTATTCATTTACTTGGGGGTTATGGAACTTTCAAGCATGCCTGGCTATGTTTATTATTCCTTATTGGAGATGAAATTCACTTTCAGCCCCTGTGGCTATATCATAGACGGCAACATTATTATGAAGTAAACTTTAGGCTACCATAATTAAGTTTTCCACTTGAAGGATTCTCACTCACTGCATTGGTTACTTTTTTTTTGGGGGGGGGGGGGGGTAATAACACCTTCGACAGCCAGGGTCAACTCATGCCGGGCAGTTTTAAAGGTGAAGAAAGAGAGAACCACCAAGCACTCCGAAGTGGCGAGCAACTGTTAAACCCCTCAACGTATTAACTCTAAACAAGCAGGGTTTGCATTGATTAAAGGCAAGTGCACCATCGACATGCAGTACACCTTAGCACACAGCACCACCGTGCCCCCAAGTGGACAATCAGGATTAAGTCCCTTGCCCAAGGACACAGCACAGCGCTGGTCAGGATCACACTGTGGACGTTTTAGTTTGAAGTCAATGTCTTCACAACTGAGCCACCTTGCTCCCTGCATTGGTTACTAGGGACCACTATATCTGTAAATCAACATTTTCTACCACAGCACACAAGCACTTCTCAGTGTACCCCACCTTCTGGGGTTCCCAAAGGAATATGACATCTGCTTTGAGGATGAAGTCACATTTCACCCACATACAAATACTATTAACCATTTTTTTTTGTTTGATCAAACTTGAACATATGACAAGTAACGTGCACATAAGATTTGTTTCAATTTGGTCTAGTTGTTTCTGATGAGAAGTCGATAATGTAATGTTAACGCCGACAACGGACTATGGGTGGACGGACGTACGGACGACAGACCAAAAGCGATCAGTAAAGCTCCCCCTGAGCTTTGCTCGATTGAGCTAAAAAATGGCAAAGTTAGGTATTCTGCTTGAAGATAGAATTGCGGTTATCCTACAATTTATGTAGCTTTATCCCATACATGGCCGTTTATTTGAACAATAAACGCCTTGGATAAATTTTTGCTTTATTCACCTAGTAGGGTGATAAATTTTCCCCATAGGTTTAACACTGAAAGAATTTATTCCCCAAGAAGCGACGGACTTGATGACCTCTGGCCTCTGCCACGTTTGTCTACCATAATTAATAGTTCGATTGTTGATTTTTTAAAATCTTTTTGAAAATAGTACACAATGCCAGTAGAAAACACTACCGCCTGCTCATATTAGATTAGATTAGATTATTTTTATTTAACGGTATAGATAGAATGTGATACAATACTTCATTGACATACATTAACATTATCACAACCTGCATTAGAAACACATTTATAAGAAACGCATTTATAAGACAAAGCAAATCAATAGCTATACCGTAGGGAGATGGCATAGCCACATTGGCTGTCTACCTGCCGCTTCCCACACATGTTAGCCTAATAGTTAGCACTGTACACAAACCCTGGAGTGTATTGTAATCTATGAAGCTGGATTTTTACACCTGTTGACATCCGAAGTTAAGGACATCAGAAGTTAAGGACTTGGCGGGTCAGACATAGTCTATTTTGTAGGACGAGATAACAGACAGACAATTTGGCTTACGGTACGTGAAGAGCCGACCATCACCAAGAACATTTGGAGGCAGACATCACACCCAGCCAATAAATGACAATTTCCCTGCTAAGTCATACGAAGGACAGGCAAAGCCCCCGCCAATGGACCCCCGAGTCTGACCCGGGAGCCCATCGGCCATAACTTCTCCCGCCTCCCCCATGCTGCCCTGTAATTGATAATTTATTGGCGGACGAACCCCTCCCCCCCCCCCCTCACGAACGCCCCAATGACATTCCGCTCTCCGCGCACCGTAGTTGTTATTTCATTCATGGAATTCGAAATAGAAGATCTTGCTATAGTACAGCTGTTTTGGTGACTAAGTTGAAACTTGATTATTTACGTACTTACTTTAGAAAATTGTAGATGTAGAATCATTTTGTGATATTGTGCCTACATTCCTGACAATAAGGATTGTCACACTCTATTTGGATACTGGGAAATAAATGTTTGTGTTAGCAGTCTTTTGAATATTTTTCTGTTTGAGATAGTTCTTATTTCTTGGTCTAGCTCATTCCATAACTTGGGAAACGCGTGAATTGGAAGCCTGTCTAGTGCACCTGTACGGGTTTTACTAATCTGTAGTAGTTCTGATTGTCGCGTACCATATGATAAAGTATTTTTGCAAGCTTAGCTCAAGTTTGTAGGGGAATTATTTTTAGACAGAAATGTATCACTGCGCCTTGTTTATTTTTGCCAATTTTGCTAGTCGAGCGAATTGGACCAATGTGCTCCTCACTTCTCGTTGTGTTTTGTAGCGAATTATAGCACGATTCTGGCTCGACTGCCCTGCAGAAGATATAGGATAAACAAAATAAACGTATAATGTTTTCAAGTAAAAAAAAATTATTCTACTCGTAGAATTAAGAATGAAACCGACGAGCCAGAGGCTCGTCGGTTTCATTCTTAATCCTACTGTACAATCTGTCATTTTATATTGGTTTGATAAAGTTGCTGTGAATTGTTCCTTAAGGACTCATCCATTAGGCTGCATTCATCTTGGCGATGTTTTACATCACTGTCGGGTGCCTGTACATTATATTTTTGTACAAAATGTTGTATCAGTGCCTCGCTCTTGTTTTTAAGGCCACCATTTTGTGTATTCCATGTGCCCGTGTGGAAGTTGCAGCTAATTATTGGGAGCATACTCGGTAAGCTACATTGGTAGCAGAGCGATGATCCAATCGCATCGGCCAACTATAAGATGCCACCGGTGTGACAGGAATGATAGTCCGTAGGAAAATTAGTCCCTCTGGACTATTATTCCGCGGAATTATAGTCCTAGGTCTAACATTTCTAGGAATAGTAGTCCGCCGGACTACTATTCCTAGAAATGTTAGACCTAGGACTATAATTCCGCGGAATAATAGTCCAGAGGGACTAACGTTCCTACGGACTATCATTCCTGTCACACCTGACTTTTCTGATGACAAATCCTATGAGCAATGGCGAAACGAATTACAAATTTGGCGTTCAGTCACCGATTTACCGAAGGAAAAACAAGCTTTGGCAATAACACTTTCACTCAAAGGACAGGCGCGTGAATCGGCTGTAACATTTCAGCGTCTTCATTGCATAAAGAAGATAGCGTTGAAACTTTACTAAGAACGCTAGATTCTGTATTCAAAAAAGATCGTATCGAATCTGCTTACGAAGCCTTTATTAATTTTGACAGATTTCGTCGCGCAACCCCGTGCAATATGGATGATTTTATCGTGGTGTTTGAGAACGTGTAAAATAAGGCACGCAAGTTCGACATGGATTACCGGATGCCGTATTGGCGTTAAATTACGTGATAGTGCTCGACTGTTCACTGTTTGCACAGACCTGACATCTGCTTCTATAACGTCTGCATTGAAACGAATTTTTGGAGGTGGTTCTAACTTTACATCTGCTACTTACTCAACAAGAATTACAGTGAAAGAGGAAGCTGTGTGTGTGAATAAATCAGTATCAAATTCAAAGTTCACATTCCACGGTAATTCACGGTTAGATGTCCCCACACTGGTCACAAATCCCTTAGATAAGCGCGGGAAACGCACCTGTTGTGTCATTTTCGCCTTCATCGTGATCAATCAGTTAATATCTCTCAGCCGGATTATTCAGAAAATTCTAAGTGTGAAACAGAAACGTTCATTATAACTTTACTGAACTCTGATCTATATGTAGATTCGGATCTTGATATTTTTTGGATGAAGCATTGAGATCGGATGTCTTGGATACAGCATGAACACGTGCTGTTTGCGGTCAAAAATGGTTTGATAATTACTTACACGCTTTATCACCAGACGAATTAAATTCTGTTCGAACATATTGAAGCCGGAGATCTTTCAAATTCAGGGATGAAAATAAAGAGTTCTCAAACAAAAGAGTTATTTTTTCTGCAACAAATTGACAAACTATGCGTAATATTGAAACAGAGGTTGTAAATGCGTACATTCCATTACTTTTGAGCAAAGATTCACTCAAACGTGCATACACATAACTTCCACTAAGAAATGATAAAAGTTGTAATGTTCGGTAAACCGGTTAAAATAGATTGTATTTTCAGTGGTCACTTCTGCATTGATTAGACGAATCGAGGCATTGACAATGCATTTCAGGAGGAAATAGTTCTGCCTTGTGATTTTGTCCCTCTTGAAAAAAAAACAGATCAAACAAAGTGTTTGACAAAACCTCATAAACAGGTCACAAACAGTAGTTGGTCATTTTAATGGAATGGAAGCCGATTCCTGTCAGTCTGATGATGATAATGAACTTCATCGTCCAGAGTTATTGCCTCCTGAGGAGACTTTATCAAATTCGGGTGATTCTGATATTGTTTTCTTTGAAAACGATGTTTCTTTGGATTGTAACCCATCTTCTGAACAAAGCCGTGAAGTTGTATCACCTTTTTCATTGCCTAAACTCAAACCAGGATAGACAATTACTTATGTTAGTTCTGATAATCAAGAACTCAAAGAAGCTCAGATTTTAGGTCGGGCAGAAAAAACACTGATAAGAATAGAAATTGGTTTAATTTCATTTTCCATAAACCTGATAATATTAGAAGGTTCCGAAATATCTGTAGATTAAAGTCAAGTGCAGAATTTGCAGATATCTCCTGATCAAAGTTTAAACGAAAACTCTTTTGATATTACTGATGAACAAGAATTGGCAACTGCATATGACACATGTCTACTAGTAGAAAATGATATTTTTGAGCATGTTAAATATGATGAACTTCAAAACTGGAAGAATAATAATGTTTATCATATGACTCGTCTGTTTTGTTCACATTAAAACATTTGATATTTTGTTTTCATATTAATCAGTGATAAATAAAGCCTTCCGTCAATTTCATTGGTCAATTTTAAAACTAGACAATTTGATTGGCCAAACTAAATACAACTGGGTCACATTTGCGTAATTTCAGTATAGAGAATTTACGTTATCTGTCCTAGTTAGGGTGGATTATATTGTATTAATCTTTCACCTACAAGAAAAATGCCATTCATTTTTTTTTATATTTTTACTTTCTGCTTCCAAAACATAGGTTATGACCCCTCATTGGAACGAGCTCAACGAGCTCGTTCCAATGAGGGGTCATAACCTATGTTTTGGAAGCAAAAAAATTAAAATTTTTAGTTTTTAGTTATACGAGGATGTTTTTTCCAAGTGCCGTCTGCAACTCAAGTTAGGTGATGGGTTAAAAGGTCATACTAAGTGGCTAATTTGTGCGTGTGTGTGTCATATGATAAATATAATATGAAATGAGTGTTTTTCTCATATAATATTTATGAAACTCGTCTGAATTTTCCGTTTGGGCTCGCCAGAGGCTCGCCAAAACGGAAAATTCTTAGACTATATGAAGAGGTCCCCTTTGTACATCAAAAATGTATTTCGACCCGTTGAATATGTACTTCAAAAGCAACTTCTGGTGGCTATCTTCCTAAAGCGCGTTTAGTCGCTAGGGGTTTTGATGAAATTGAGAAGCAGTCGCCTTTTAAAAATTCTGTCACCTGTTCAAGTGATACACTTCACATAATTTTGGATATTTTTTCTCAAAATCATTAGGCCCCAGCCCCAAAGGATGTAACGGCAGCAATTTTGCAAGGATCTGACATTGGGAGAAATATATATATTAAGCCCCCATCTGAGGCAAATGCTAAAGGAATTGTTTGGCGTTTAAAAATGTGCCTGTGGGCTCACAGATGCCTCTCTTAAATGGTACTAAAAGTTTATGAGATTATGATTGGTAGTGGTGCTGTGTGCGCAAAACTGGATCCGGTCGTGTTCTATTGTAGAAATGACTGTGGTCTTCAAGAGATCCCAGCATGTCATGTTGATGACGTTATTGTGGGTTGGTTCACCAGTATCGAACCACTGGTCACAAGTAAAGTTCATTTAGCTTTTAATATTGGGCGTGAAGCATGCAGATCTTCCGAAACAGAGGACTTCATCTTTTTACTGAACACAATCAACTAAAGCTATCCAAAAAGATTAAATCAGGAATTAGCCTCCTACTGAAATCAGACAAGCAGAAAAACATTCAAAATTAACTCTAAATTGGATTTGATGAGATCCAACTTGTCAGGTTCTTTGGCTTGCAGGACAAAGTAGTCCAGATGTAATGTTTGATGTGAGTAATCTTACAAGTTCTCCCAAGTCTGCTACAGTTGAGTCTATAATAATTGTCAATAAGATTATTAGAAAATCAAATCTGAAGTTATTGACTTAAAATATCAGTTTCTGGGAAGTTATGGTTCTTTATACTTAACAATATTTAGTGATGCTTCATTTGGAAATCTTTCGGATGGATGGTCTCAGGGGGACATATAATGTTCATTTGTGGTGATAATGGTTGTTTCTCACCCATCACTTGGCAGTCAAAACGTATACGCCGGGTTGTAAGAAGCACATTAGCAGGAGAGATGTCAGCATTATCAGATGGTGTGGACAATGGAATAGTTTTGAGTAATCTGTTCAATGAACTTTGTACTGGTGATTCTGACAATAGTCTTCTGCCAATTCATTATATAACTGATAATCACTCCATTGTTCATGCCATGAATTCAGCCAAATCTGTGTCACAAGAAAAGGCTTTGCATTGAAATTGCAAAGATTAAAGATCTATTCAGGAAAAATTATTTATTAATATATTTATTGGCGTTTAAGGTAACATACTTAAGCACAATGGCTTATCGTGACCCTGACATTTTTACGGGTGGAGGAAGCCGGAGTACCCGGTGAGAACCACCGGGCATCGACGAGCAACTGTCAGCTCCTCAACATTCTAACTCTGTTCAAGTTCCGCTCAAGCAGAATTACAACGGTTGAAGACATGTGCACCATCAACGTGCAGTACGCCTTAGTACAAGCGTCATCGTGCCCGCATGTAGGCAATCGTGATAACGTTTCTTGTCCAAGTACACAATGCGGGTCGTCCCGGACATGGATCGAACTCGGGACCTCTAGCATAGAAGTCAAACAGTCTACCACTGAGCCACCGCGAAAGATAAAATTAATGAAATCAAATGGGTTGAAACTCTGCCTCAAATCACCGATAGCTTGACCAAACATGGAACTTCGCCTCTACCGTTGCTCGGAATGCTTGAGCTCATGGGCAACGTGAACGATTTTAGTCATCAACTACAGCAACATCCAGATATACATTTATACATGTTCAAGAGTTAAAATCACTTCGGGAAGGAGTTATCTATAATGTTCATTTGTATTCAGTGATGTTCTTGATGTTTTATTCACTTTTCAAAAAGAGAAGGAGATTTATGACATGCACAGACTGCACAGTACATATGTTCAGCAGCTGAACATCTGGCCCATCTATATGATTGTAACAAGTGGTGAAAGGTGAAGGTCGCGGCACCTGGTTTTCGTGTATATTGTGTATTCCATGTGGAGGTTGCAGCTAATTATTGGGAGCATATACTAGATCCAATGGCATCGGCCAACTATAAAATGCCAATTTAAGGCTACAGGATCCATTTTAGAGGTTAGGTGCATTTTCCAGTTTACCCTTTTTTCGTTAGGATTTTTTTGCAAGAGAATTACTAAGCTATACAGTTAAAACTAGAAGTCATGTAACTGTATTGTGCACTCTTTTGAAGCAATAGCACGCTGAGTAGGAGCACTTTTTGTCCCTGTCAGGCTCAAACTGCCCCATTAGCGTAACTTAATTCCTCTGGAAAAACAATGTGCCCAACAATTCTCTCCAAGTAAACCGAGAACATGGAAATCATTCCTAACCATCAGTCGGACATATGTATATGCTAGAACGTAAATAGATGATGAATTTCGACGACATAATTGTGAAGGTGGATTATTACTTAATCCAAGTGCCATATATTCTCCACTTGAAAAATACTAATATTTGTTCATAAAAGCTCAAGAAACAACTTTCACCACATGGACCTCCCGGTGCAACCCTGTCGTCCATGTAAAGAAAGTTTGCAAGTGCTCTTGTGTTTTGACCCCAGAAACTGTAAATAATTACTGAGTGAAAAATATATCCCACAGTGACTTAGTAGTAATCCACCCTCCACATACTGCAGTGTCGATATTTTAGTTCTGTTTGATCGGTTCCGTTCGTGATTTCACTACCTACCTCGCTAATAGCGCATTATATTTTGCATTGCATAGCGCAAATGCACTTGTGTATTTCAGACTACTTCATTCTTCTGCAGTAAGGAGCGCATTAACTAACAAACGTTTTCTGTGTTAATTGTGACAGGACTTCTAGTTTCAACTGCACATATTGGTATGTTAGATTAGAAGATCAGATAAGAAACAAAACAGCTTGTTTAGAGACTTCGTTCTTTCAGTAATCTGATGAGCTACTATGAGACTAAGTCATGTCACGAACTGTGCCCTGATCTAGGCTTAATTGCGCGTATGAATTGCGCTCATTTGCCATATCGAATGGCATCCAAAGCACGGCAGGTTCTCCTGGTTATTGATAGCAAACACTGGCAATGTTTCTGCCAATGGACCTCCGGGTTACCCGGAGGTCCATTGGCTGAAACAATGCTGTATACAGGCCACATGTACAGAATTTGATAGCCTTACTATGGTCATAACGCGCAGATTAACGCACAGATCGACGTGCTGTGTGTGCGCATTTCATGACAGGACTTCTAGTTTTAACTGTATGAGTAAACCGTTGAAAAGGGGTGCATTGTCAACGATAAATGATTTTGTGTCGGCATTTGCCTTGGAACTAATGAAATAAAACGATAATCAGATACAAGTGTCATCATTTGCGACATGTAGGTAAAACAAGGGGAATTAACAAATAAAGGTCCTGTGATTTTTTTTACATCTTTTTATGCACTTTGACAGTCTACATCCTGTGAATTGCAGTTGTTTTTAGGCAAGCCTTGGCTGCCTATATTGGCAGCCATGACTTGCGTAAAAATAACTGCCATGGTACGTAGAATGTAACTTGTGGGTTAACCTAGAGACTGTCTGTTGAGGCTCCTGTTCTGCATTGAAAAGTGATGAGAGTCATGATCATGCCCTCAAGACTTAACTCTTGAAATTATTATTTAAGTGAGGTAATTTTGCTGTCATATGATCTGTTACTTCATGATCAGGAAGAATGCTACCACCATTCATCAGGACTCGAAATAAAAGCCTTATATCTTAACCCTTTGGCGGGTTACTCTATATAGCATGATGGTAGCCAGGATGATTGTGATGCTTCTCCGCCTTCTCTGTATTTACTACGTCGGTCATACTTGTCAGGTCTTAACGGGATTTCTGGCTTGCATACACATCAAAAACTACCGCGCGATCTCACAGAAGCGAGGTCGCACGTTAGTTGTTGCTATTTATTTTTGCGGAAATTCTTTTAAGGTGGAAACTGCCTACCATTCCATTCATATTTGAATGCAGTACTCAACCTTTGAGTCAAGAGTGTTCAAAGCGATTGTCAAGTCTTTCTGGTCAAAAATGCGACATTAGTGATTTAATAAAGTTATGTTGCATTACTTCATCGTAACCTGCAATATGTTCGCATATTTCACAGCTGACGTAACCCACACGTAACCTAAATGGTCGTCCGTGAGCTATTTCCAGGCCTGATTCATCTGGGTCAAACAGTTAGTATAGTAATCAAAGAATGACGGTGAACACGTTGAATGGACTAATTTGTAAGAAACAGACAAAGCCCTCCACTGTATACCCATTCTCCTGGTTTGGGGCACTTAGGAAAACAACACATCAAGTAAATGAGCGCGGGAAGGGTCTTCACTTTCTTGATACAGTCGAATTCTGTTAATTGAATAGCCTATTTGCAAATAAGAATAATTCAGTTAACAGGATTATTAACACATTTAACCAAAGGACATTGAATGAACTTTTATGGTGGTAAATTTAGATAAATTTTGCATCAAATGACTGCTATAAAGCAGCCATGACTAGCTTTGGTGAAAAATATTTTGAATACTCAGCGGGTTTAGAGTTAAATTCACATAGAACTGGTTACATTCCTCTATTCAAGAGATAATCTGTATTTGACAAAGCTTATGGGGCTCCCTCCAAACACGACATAATTGATCAAATGCCTGTATTGGATATACTGAAGCCACAAGGGTTAATAAACAAGAAGAATTTGATGACTGTCAGGGAAATTTCTCGAAATATCACAAGATTTGTTTTATTCAATTAACAGGGGGTTACTAAAAAGCCAGTATGCAATTACCACGTCACATTTTTATTCAGGTATGGTAAATGGTTTTGAGTTCAGTGGTTACATTCAAATTAATAGGGTTAGGCATTTAAGAAATGTCCAATTACGTGTCCAATTACGTAAGTTTCACCATGTCTGTAAATGTAATGTGTTTAAGGACAATATACCTAGGAACTGGAAAGGTAACTGTTATATTAGAGAATACTACGGGAAGTTCACCTTTCGCGACACAACTCAGACGGTGCCCCAACAAGTGCTCTCTGTTTATTCCATTTTATGGGTGCATTATCAATTCTTCGACAATAGTATATGTATATCCTCGAAAGGCGCTCATTGACCTGTGTACAAGAGCATACAATAGGGTGTTACACATAAATGTTTCTTCTCCTTTTCATTGTTATTGCCAACATTATTGATGCATGAGAATACAAAATGAAAGAATTTCGTCATTGGACGCAGTGCATATTCACAGTGCAGCTGCATGTACTTGTAAATGTAAACTTTGTTAACACAAGTAGGAAACCTACTGCTTGTCAAATACTTGAAACTGTTTTAACATAAATTTAGTGCATGGAAAAAGGATAATCCCACCAAACGAGTGTGTAATAACTGAGAAGCATTGAACTGATTAATTGATTAACCCGTACCGGGAACAATTAACATCTTTTCCAGTTATGATTTGTTCTACCTGTTATTCCTTGGTGTTAAAGGTCACTCTCTGCAACTTTGACTACATCATAAGTGAAGCAAAACCATGAAGTCAAGTTTAGCCAATCATTTATACCTGTGGTCTACCTTCAACTCTTAATCTGACGAATCGACCTCATCCGCCTGCGTAATTTGCGAATTAAGCAGTTGAAAGAAATATATTTTTTTAAAATTCAACAAACCATAGCATGTGAGCCCTCAATGGAACAAGCTCAATGAGCTCGTTCCATTGAGGAGTTACATGAAATGGTTTTGTTGAAATTTTGCGAAAAATATGAAAGAAGAATAATTAAAATAACAAGGGCTATGCAAAGAGCGAGCCATTTCTCCCGACTCGTTGGCAAGTTCGAAGTAGTTTAAAGGTATTGCGGGACAGAGAAGTTTTCTAAATCGATAGAGTTAAAAAGGATCATAACTCCGGGAAAAGTATTGGACGGAACCCGTTCCTTGTGCATATCCATTCCCCATGTCGGTCTATCAGCATACCAAAAGAGATACAAATCCGATCGATGGCTTTAAAATTACAATCCAAAACGTTTGTACGGACGGACGGACGGACGGACGGACGGACGGACGGACGGACGGAGGTCTTCACTAGACACCCCCGAATACTCCTTCGGAGGTCGAGGACATCATAATAGGTGGCGTCTACTTTCGCCCACAGCACCCTTTCGCCTACAAAATAGTTTTTGTGAAAGTGTAGGCGAAAGTGCTCTAATTCAGGTTGGGGGATTAACGGTTATTACCTGGTTTACCCATCAAAAATGGATTTATCCTCAACAATTTGAAAATGTGTACTATTAAGGACAGGAAAGTTAAATATGAAAACACACATCTTAGAATCTCGCACATCATTTGTTTTTGCAAACACTCGCACATACCAGTGTTGAGTGTGAGTATAAAATCAGTATACAAGGTGTATATGTGCATCTAAAGTTACGACAACAATAAACAATAATCAGAGTAATAACTGCCCAAGGACACAATACCATTGCCCCTGGTGGTGATTGAACCATGGACCTTTCGGTTTGAAGTCCAGTTCCGTAACCACTGAGCAACAGCGCCCCAACCTTGAAGGGATAACTCACTTATGAAATTGGACAATAAGCATAAAAACAAACCCAGAACAAATGTTAAATGGGATTCCATAAGTGGGATTCCAAACACGTTGTTTCTGCCCGATGGGAAAACTTATTTCTAAATATGGGGCACACAAATCCAGGTTGAGGTGTGTGTGTCTTAAACAATGTTTTCTGTATTGTATTCTTACTATGTCACTAAGACACATGGGCTGTCACTAATATGCATCAGTGTATGGGTTCCCTAGTATGCTCACCCACACCATTCCAAGTTCGAAATGCTTTCGACGTCCCTGTGCGTATGTTTTCAAATCCTTTGTAACAGTAACACGGTATTCAAACTTTGGAAAACATTTGTACACCAAGAAACGAAGCTTTGTGCACAAACCAGAACAACATTGTATGTTTGACTGAATGTATTGGAAGCGGAATACACAGCGAATTAACGCATATACAATCTGACAGTGTGGAGAATGGTCTTCAGACATTTCCAGACATTACGTGAACACAAATATTTGGCGCGCCGTTAGCACCGCGTCACCACGAGTGGTGAACATTTGGTACACCAAGCTACTTTGGGTATATTTTATTTATACCATGATCGTCAGATTAATAAGAGTTTAAATGTTAAATAAATCAATATTCACTCGTGCAATTCTGTTTCTGTTTACACGAGCACCAGTGGACGGTACTTCCGCTGGCAATTTTATCGCCGAAACGAAATAGAAAACGAAACGCGCAAATTACGGGGCTTTTTTCATTTTAATAACTTAATAACATACTATTTCGAGTTATGGATGTTTTTTTAATATGAGACAACGTATGTTTGTTAATATTTAGTATCGTATGGGGTAAACTTATTTAAAAAACGTAATAAATAATTGCCGGTTTCATTTCACTCTTCACGAGGCGACGAGTGACAAATTTAGACAAGTTTATATTCAAGGCAAAAGACAAGGTCACCAAAAGTCAACTTGGATGAAGTTCCACTGTAGGTGTAAAGTTTAACTATTGAAATCCCATTGCTGGCGTGTTCACCACGGTTGGTGTGTAAAGCTGCAATTTATGTCATCGGTTTTTTATATTTAGTAGAATAGGTAATCATGTTTTAAAATAGTATCTATTATAAGAAGATAGTTGTTACCCAGATTCGATTAAAACAGAGAAAGGCAAAGGTTTATTTAAAATTACATATGCACAAATAGAAAACCGAAATTTAGAAGGCACTGAGGAAAGTTGATGGAAAAGCAACGTTTGCAAAAATGACGTTATGTTGTGCTAGCGGGGTTGGGAGAGCAGGCTAACAAAGTACAGTCAACAAACTATCAGAATATTTTGCATTAATCAACGACAGAGACATAATTTTATCTTACAGTAAATACGTGTTGGGACCGTAATTATCTAAATGCGTTGTGTATCAGGGGCCTCTGATACAGAATCTGTCTCTTGCAACTCAAGATAAAGCGCGTGCTTAGTTATGAGTTGGTTCCGTTACGACAGTTAAAACTAGAAGTCCTGTCATGAAATGCGCACAAATAGCACGTCGATCTACGCGTTAATCTACGCGTTATGACCATAGTAAGACTATAAAATTCTGTACATGTGGCCTGTGCACAAGCAATGTTTCAGCCAATGGACCTCCGGGTAACCCGGAGGTCCATTGGCAGAAACATTGCCTGTGTTTGCTAGGAGTAACCAGGGAAACCTGCCGTGCTTTGAATGCCATTCGATACGGCAATTGCGCGCAATTCCTACGCGTAATTAAGCCTACATAAGCGCACACTTCGTGACAGGACTTCCAGTTTTAATTGTATATACCCAAAAGCGTTTGCGAGGGACCGTGTACGTTTCTATACTTCTCAAAAGTATAATTATTAAATTATGGAATCACATTGGTGTTATGCTTTTGTGTCTGAGTCACTGGAAACATATGACTTGAAATAACGCTCAGTTACACCGCGCAGTCTTTTCAGAATGTTGAACAAACACGTTTATCCCAGGATCGCAATAATTCAAGGAAACCAATATTCTGTTTGAACCGAAACGAGAAGCATTTTAGGAGGCAGAAAAAAAATCTGACATTAAAATGAAAGTTAATCAAGTTATTATATTTGCGAATTATCAGATAAATCTATTATCACCATTATGTTTATGCACAACATGTTGTATTAGAGTCTCGTTCTTACTTCTAAAGCAATATCTCCATTCGTCCCCGATTCTTTGAGACAATGCCTTAGAAACAAAAGCTGGACTCTGGTACAATATTTTGTACATAACAGGCCCTAAGCTATTTGGGGTGCCGGAAAGCGATTCGCCTCCCCTACCCACTATGATTATCTGTCGGAAATTTTGTTGTCTTTCAAAACAATGTTGGTCTTTGGAACGCCAACATTTTCTCCGAAAGCCGCTAATTTAAAGAAGAAAATAAGTTGACTATATGACGAAATTGCAGTTTTCGTTATGCAAAATTGTCTTTATGTTAAACTGCACTTTGTATGAAAGCGCTCGTTGTAAGTCTTTGACAGTCGCATAGTCTTGTGCACGAAATGATTTTTTTTCTTATTATTAATGTGAAGAACTAACTTCGTTCAACGAAAAAAAAAACTTTAAAAAGTTAATACTAAAAGAACGCTTTCGACCTGTTTTATTTAACCCTTTGAGCGGCTGGTTTTGCGGTCAGGAACATGATACGTCATAAGGTTCATTAAATAGGGTGGTTGTTCAGTAAAGGTGTGTGGTAGACCAATCAATATTTTCAATGTGCAGCCCCGAAGCTGCACGTTGAAAATATTGACTGGTCTACCCCAAATAATGAATATGGGCTCTTCTAATTGCTGCCATTGAACTGGCATGGAAGATACCACTAGAGTTCAAAGGGTTAAAATTATTTTATGTGGTTGAGTGCTGGAAGCTCATATTTGGGTTCCATTCTTGAGTGCATGTATCATAATCGTAAGGCCGATTTTCGATCCAAGGCATCATTTCTTCCTATTTTTCCTCCGTGCATATTGCTATTGACTGGCCCATCTCACTGTAAGTGTTCACAAAGGCGATACCATTCCAGGAAACGAGGGTTCAAATGGTTAAAGGTTTCAAATTGTGTGGATGCGATTCACGTTATCCTTGAAGTGAATTTATTTCATCTCTATTTATTTGGCTTGGCTATAGTCACTCTCCCATAAATCATAATAAGTCGAAGACATGTGAATAAATTTTGGCAACCAAGAAAAAGTTTGCATTATACGAGTTAAAAAAGTATATTGAGTTAGGTTTAAACTTTGTACCGGTGATCTACGATCCGGGAACATTGTCGGAAAAGGTTAACTCTCGTCCGGCCATGCTTCGAGCCTGGTACATAAAGATAACGACGATAATATACTGAGTCAAAAAAGAAAGTATAATAGAAACAAATCTGAAAAAATAGCATAAAGAATGAATATAATAGTTCTAATGTTGCAGGTTTGTGGACAAAAAGTCGTGCAAAGAGTTTAATGACATGTTGTTATTGTCCACCCAACCGGTTACAATTTTGCTACGAATTTTAGAAAGCACGTGCTACCCGAGAATGTCAAATTGAATGGGTGACCGATGATTTTCTTTGCGTTATGCTGTGCTGGAGAGCCTGGGTTATTGAGAAAACACGTTTTTGTCTTCCGAATTTTAAAAAATGCCAAGGTTAACCGAACATCAGAGGTTGTGTGTCATTGGTATACATGAGGCTAGGATACTTCCAGATGAGCTCGCTGCTGAGTTCAGAGTCACTGTGGCCACGATTTACCGTCTCATTGGAAGGTAAAAAACCACTAGATCTACTGCCGACCGACCGCGTTTAGGTCGACCAAGAGTTACGACCCCTGCACAAGATCGACACATCACGTCATCGTACCGTCAGAATGGAATGGGTACGCCAGCGTGTTCGTTGGACTCGGCAGCGTTGGAGCACAATTCTTTTTAGTGATGAATCACGAATTTGTCTACGGCGCGCTGATGATAGGGCAAGAGTGTATCGCCGACGAGGAGAACGGTTTTTGATGCTTGCGTGCGGGAATGCGACCGTTGTCGGCTGGGGTAGTGTAATGATTTGTCCAGGAATTTCCTTGCACCATCGAACGCAGTTGATCTTCATCGATGGTAATCTGAATGGACAGCGATGTAGGGACGAAATTCTTAACGCCGTTGCTGTCCCGTTGCTCAACGCCTACGTCGGATCGCAGTTATTCCAGCAAAACAATGCACGATGTCACGTGGAGCGAAGCTGTCGTGACTTTTTTGAGGAGCAGAGCATCGAACTTCTTCCCTGGCCCCCACTTTCGCCAGATTTGTCGCCAATGGAGCATCTTTAGGATCAATTGGACCGTCGGGTACGACTTCATGATATTCAGACATTAGGCGATTTACGTAATGTTCTAAGGCAGGAACATGAAATTATGCAAATTAATACAGCTAGACTCGAAATATGAATTTACAATAATTTGTTTGGGCTTAAAGTCGATAATACTAAAAAAATTGCTCCTCAAAGTTTATTAAACTTTCTTTTTTGACTCAGTATATATAGTGTACAGCCGCCGTGGGCTGTTTACTTTCCACGGACGGGCAATATTTCCACGGACGCAACAATATTAGATTCCAAATACTAATTGTAGGAATAATCGTAAAAAATTAATTAACCCTTTACCTAACGTGAAAAGCAGACGACACTTGCAAAAAAAATTCTTGAATAACTAATTTTTTTCATTTTTTGTCTCAAAAACATAGGTTATGACCCCTCGTTGGAACGAGCTCGACGAGCTTGTTCCAACGAGGGGTCATAACCTATGTTTTTGAGACAAAAAATGAAAAAAATAGTGAAAATTAATTGGCGATTTTTGAGAATAGCGCTGGCCGGTTTTGGCCGTGGCGTTGGGTAAAGGGTTAAGGAAGCACTGGGTACAACCCGCTGCTCCATTACTTAAAATTGTGCTGATGATGATTTGTATTACCTGTTGAATCCATGCGTGATCATCAATGCCCACAAGTGGATTACGACCAGCCCATGGCGGCTGTACTGTATATGTATCATTGCTGAAATTATAGATTTTGATTAACAATCAATCCACAAACCATCACGTTGGAATCAAAAAATAACAGTGGGTTTGGATAATGAACATCTAGTAATTCCAGTTGTAAAATCTATTAAACGTGTGTTGATTAGATCCAAAAATTATGAGGACCAGTGCATTGAAAACGGCAAAACACACCATGGATATATAAATTAATGGCACCACAGACTGAAGGTTCATTCGCCAAATAGCGGAAATATATTTGAACCGTAAATTCTGAGACAATCCGCGATTTATAGTTTTAGTCGGCATGAACCAATCCGCAATCGCTCAAATTAAAACATAAAATATATCTACCATTTTTGCGCGGAATTAGAATTATTTGATAAGCATTGCAAAGAAATATATGTTTTACTATGCATCTGAGAGCAGCGGGTTGTCAGTGGTAACTGTTGGATGTACTAATTTTTAGGTTTTAAAAAACGTGCAGAATTGAACATTTTAATATACACAAATCTACTTTATATTTTTTTCTCCGGCGGGATGGGTTAAGGATGTGTGATAGTGATTGGCGTTCTGCTCTGATAAATACAGTACGGTCGCCATGGACTGGTCACTTTCCATGGGTAGGCAGTATTTCTGCGGAAACAATAATATTAAATTCCAAACACTAACTATAGGAATAATCATCACAAATTTAATTAATGAAGCACCGGGTACAACCCGGTGCTTCATTAATTAAAATTTTGCTGCTGATGATTTTTACTACCCTATAAAAGCACGCATGGACATCACTACCCACGCGTGGATTACGACTAGTACACGGCGACTGTACTGCAGTTACACAGCTCACAGAAACACAGCTGTGAAAATCCAAGAAGTCGAAGTTGTCTCTAAAGGCTGCGACCATTTATTAAACAACAATCAGTTTATTGGATTCGTGGCTCATTAAAAACTAATGACTTGACCTAAGAGGTATTATTGATGTCCAAACAACTAATATGTATACATCAACATATATAGATGACATAAAATTCATAAATCGTCCTAACAGAAGAAAGAGAAAAAAGAAAAACACCATTAGGTGATGAGACTTGAGTATCAATAAAATGAAAATTAACATCGGATATAAATATTTGAATGCCATAACTGTCAAACAAGTGAAACACGGTGTATTGTCAGGTGGCTACTGGCTATCTGTTAAGATACTGTTGAGAAAAGAAATCGATTTCTGTTTTCCTAGATGAAACTTTGGAGAGCTTGGCGTGTGACAACCACGCTCTTTATGTCATCGCAGATCGCAAATATTACATTTCTTAACCATTTACCTAACGTAACAGCCCTATCTGGTCATCACTACTCGCAACACTCTCCATTCAAATGTTATTATTTTTCATATTTACCTCCATTACATTGGAAAATAACTCCATCACATTGTTTATGACTCTCCAATGGGAAGAGATGGTTGAAATAGTTCCAAAGAGGTATTAAAATTAAGAATTGAATTATGCCTGTTCGAAATCCACGAGGTGATGAAACAAATTAATCACGTGCAAATTCCATGAACCGCGAATCACCTTGTGGATTTTGAGCAGTCATGATTCACTTGTTATGTTTATTCCCTTCATAAAACAGAATTATTACTAGAGTAGCATTTATTTTTTTAAAACAGAATTATTTTATGCCAGGACTGCATATCAAGTTAGCTTATCTACAGGTGTATTCCTAAAAAAGTTACACTACGGCCGCCGTGGACTGGTCACTTTCCACGGATAGACAATATTTCCGCGGACACAATAATGTTAAATTCCAAACACTAACTATAGGAATAATCATCAAAAATTTAATTAATGAAGCACCGGGTACAACCCGTTGCTTCATTAATTAAAATTTTGCTGCTGATGATTTTTATTACCCGATAAAAGAACGCGTGGACATCACTGCCCACGCGTGCATTTTGACCAGTCCACGGCGACTGTACTGTACAAAACAACGAAACTTCTGATACAAAATAGTTCCGACAAACTGTCAAAATAGTGCCTAAAATACAACTCACACCCGAATCGGGGAAACCGTCCATTTATAGAAAGTAAGCAGAAATTCCAGAATGTAAAAATAGACTCTGAAAGTGAAATGTAATCTCGATGCGCGATATTCTCATGTCACATGATCAACTGATATTCATGGGATAAATCAAATGATTAACTGGTATTCAATGGAAAATAACCTCACTGAGGATCCACCGACAATGCAGTGTTCATTGAAGAAAAATTCAACTGTGGTGTGTTCTATGGACCACTGTGTCTGAAATAAAGAATTATTATTATTATTATTATTATTATTATTATTATTATGATACTAAACAAACCTTATTAAAATTTGATAGTTGAGATATGTAATAATTTAATCCTATGAATCCTATGGCATTGATTGTTGTGGAACCTCTCTACAAATACACCGTTTAATATGTATACCTTTATTCTATATTCTGTACTGTATTTGGTTCCCGTTAGATCACTGAAATTAAACAACGTCGAACGCACTTAGTAGTTGGATGGGTGACCATTTCAGCGACCGATCCGCGCTCCCGCGTTGTGTACTTGGGCAAGGCACTTCATCCCGATTGCCTACGTGGGGGCACGCTGACGCTGTGTACTAAGGCGTACTGCACGTCGACGGTGCGCGTGTCTTCAACCAATCTAACCCTTCCTGTGCCGCGATGCAGAGTTCAGAGTTACGAGGTTGGAGAGCTGACCGCTGCTCGTCGTTGCTCGGTGGTTCTCTCCGGGTACTCCGGCTTCCTCCACTCGTAAAACTTTCACCGACCCTGGCTGTTAATGTGTCGTTAAACTCTAATAAATAAATAAATAATACTGTATTTACACATAATTTGGAAAACAGTACATTCTTATTAATTTGGTTTAAACATTATTTTATTCAGCAAAAAACAAAATGTTCAGATTATGTGCAATAGAAAGATATACAGCAAATAATAAAAAGATAAGCATAATTAAATAAATAAATAACATATAAAATTATCGGGCTTCGATATTTAAATATTCTCCTTCCATATGTAAAGTACGCTTTCGAAAAATTCGGTCGATGTTGTTTGGAATGATTCACTAGAGTAGCATTTATTTTTTTTATATGTTGGATTACACAAAGCAGAAGAGAGAGAGAGAGAGAGAGAGAGAGAGAGAGAGAGAGAGAGAGAGAGAGAGTCTCGTTCAGCAGGCGCTGGTTGACTCAGATGAGTAACCCAAGATGCTTTGCGCAGTTCAAGTATCATAAATAAGGTTGTAAATTCGTGTGCGGTTCTCTTGAGTGTAGTGTGGATCTAACCTGACTGGCTGAGGAAGGCAAGAAGGCTTCATCCCACCCCTTCCCTCGTGCATACACTTGTCCAGCACGAGCAGTAGACAACAGATGCAAACGCTGTTTTGTGAAAGTAACATTTTAGGCACCTCGCCCAAGAAGCAGAGCATGTGGCGCTTTCCTTGACCAAGTCTAGGATTTCCATTAGCCCTTTCCCCAACGCAACGATCAAAACCGTTCAGCGCTATTCTCAAAAATCGGCAATTATTTGTCATTATTTTTTTCACTTTTTGCCTCACAAGCATAGGTTATGACCCCTCATTGGAACGAGCTCATCGAGCTCGTTCCAGTGAGGGGTCATGACCTATGTTTCTGAGACAAGAAAATGAAAAAAGTAGTTATTCAAGAATTTTATTTTCAAGTGTGGTCTGCTTTTCATGTTAGGTAAAGGGTCAACTGATGATCTCATACCATGTTCCAGCTGCATGTACTGGTTATAAAGTTAGGATAGCGTGTGTCTTCAGTGAAAGGACTGTCTGTTAAGTCGGTGAAGGGCTTACATTATGCAGAAATATCGCTGCTAACAATTATAATCTATTACTTTCAACTAAAAACTCATGAAATGTCAAAAAATTGTAGAGTTGGTACTGTTATTATAGTACTCATAGCCAAATAGCAGGGTATCGTTTTCTTTCGGAATTTCGAGTGTTTCTGGGGTACCGGCCCGTACAGCATAGTAAATAGGACACTGCAATAAATAGTGCTCGCATGTTTCAACGGCTCCACACTGACAGTGATGCAAATCAGAGAGGTAATTATTTGAGAGGTCCACTTGGAGATTGCTACACCATCATCTTTGTCGTCAATGGATGATCTGGCCATTGCGATTTTTGCTATGATTAAAATATACAGGTGGTTTTCGAAGGTTAGTTTTCAACAGGAGGTTATAAGCAACAGTTGTTATACAGCTTCAGGTACCAACAGGAACCTCGTTCCAACTGTTTAATGGTGAATACAGAAATCGCGCTGGCTTTGTGACCAGCTTATGGTCGGTAAGTATAAATCGTGAGAATTCCTTAGGTTATAATATTGTGTATGCGTACTTGTTGAGAGGGACCGGGGAGGGGGAGGGGGTGTGTTTAGAATCATTTTTATGAAACTGGACGAGTTTGTGTCTATAGGCGCCTTACTTCCAAAGTTTCGCAGCCCGTTTCAACCTTTCAACACTTTTCGTCGCATATCTGTCAAGACTCTTGCTGCTCCCCACTGGATGTGTTCAATTTTATTACTTTTATCAAAGGTACAGTTATCTCATACTTGACAAGCATATTCTAACAAGGGGCGGGTAAAAGAAATGTAAATAGTTTGGAGAGTGGTACGATTCAACTAATGCTTATACTTTTTAAGGATATGTATATACGCTTTCATTCCTTATTAGCGATCATGTCATTGTGGTCTTCCTATGTTGCACGGCTGATAAAAATCAACCCAGGGTGTTTGTGATTTGATATTTCATATATAGGGCGGTTGAATATTTTCGGGGGTGGCTGTACGTATTGATTTCTTTTCCTAGTAATTGTCATTGTTTCATTTTAGACGAAAGTTTACACTCCATTGGAGACCACGATTCAGTTTTAGCGATATCAGTAGTCGGAGATGTGGAGATCGTGCCACATTTGCCGGACCTACCCCCGGACCTAGAAAGTGACGCCATAGTCACGTGACTCAGTGGCGCCATGTTTTATTGTCATGGTAACCCGCGTGTGCCGCCATCTTGTGACGTCATCCCCATAGTGATGCGTGGCGTTAGTGCGTATGCGTAGGGCGTGTTAGGGTGATACGTGTTTCCGTCGGCCACTTTGTATATTGGAGGTCGCCATCTTGGTTTCTGTGGTAGCACGAGGTTATTACCCAAAGGCATATAATAGGATAGGGGTATATTCGGAGGGTATGTTCGATTGAACAGGAGTAATTTCCCGATTCGCAGAATTACCCAAATAAACCCGACAAGTTTTACTATTTCGAATTCTTTCAAAATTTTCTCCTTCTATCTATATATGCAATAGTTTTTGTCTTTATGACGATGTTCCTTTGCCCTGGAGTAAAATCCAGTAGCGTAGAAAAGACCTTCAGTTGGAACAGCTTTGCTTATTGTTACAATATTTAGCAATTTTTGGCCTTTTCTTGTTAGTTCTGACCATATTCCGAGAACTCTTGTTGTTTCATTTATCTAGATCACCCAATCAATTCATTTTCGTAGCTCTAACTAACCAATCAGACTGCTTGATTTCCCATAATCTGTATGCAGAGTTATCTCTCCTGTTTACAATGAAGTCCTATCCGATTCTCATCACCTCTATATCCAATAGCCATATCCCATGGAATCCCGTTTTTGGAAAACACCTGTGGCTATGGAATCCCTTTTTTGTCGTATGAGGGCTATATAAAAGCCCTCAATGAGTCCTCAGTTACTATCCCTCTTAGCCTCATTTTCTTTCGAGGTCATAAGGGCCATGAAAAAATCCCTCAATAAGGCCTCATTTACTATCCCTCATAGCCTCATTTTCTTTTGAGGGCATGTGGGCCATGGAAAAATCCCTCAATGAGGCCCATTTACTATCCCTCATAGCCTCATTTTCTTTTAAGGTCATGAGGGCCATGAAAAAGTCCCTCAATGAGGTATAATTTATTAGCCCTCTTAGCCTCATCTCGGTATTTAACAGTCATATCCCATGGAATCCCATTTTTGGGAAACGCCTGTGGCTATTGGAATCCCTTTTTTGTCGTATGAGGCCATGGGGGCCATGGAAAAATCCCTCAGTGTAGCCTCAATTACTATCCTTCTTAGCCTCATTTTCTTTTGAAGTCATCAGGGCCATGAAAAAATCACTCAACGAGGCCTCTTTACTATCCCTCATAGCCTCATTTTCTTTTGATGGCATGAGGGCCATGAAAAAATCCCTCAATGAGACCTCATTTACTATCCCTCATAGCCTCATTTTCTTTTGAGGTCATGAGGGCCATGAAAAAATCCATCGCAAACACAGATAATGTTTCTGCCAATGGACCTCTAGGTTACCCGGGGATCCATTGGTTGAAACATTGCTTGTGCACAGGCCATTTGTACACAATTTGATAGTCTAACTGAGGTCACAACGCGTAGATTAACGAGCAGATCGACGTGCAATCTGTGCGCATTTCATGACAGGACTTCTAGTTTTAACTGTAGTGAATTGAAAAAAACCCATAAAATTGAGTCCCAGGTGGTGTTTCCGCTTGCTTGCTTGGATTCTGTCTTGATTTTCCAAATTATATTTGGAAATTGCGATCAACTAGCATACACTCCTGTGATCGCCATAGCGGACAAAGAATTTCGACCGGATCGCGATTGGCAAAAAATAAATGCGGGAACATTTTGCAGTATATCATTTAGAAAATCTCTACCAATTGACATCGCAGCGCAGTGGCGCAGTAGTTAGTGCAGTGTACTACAAACTGAAAGGTCCACAGTTCGATGCTGACCAGCGGTATCTGTGCTGTGTCCTTGTGCAAAACATCCGATGTTCCACATTTGGGCAAGACGGCGGTGTGTGGTAAGGCGTACTACACGTCGATGATGCACTTGCATTCAACCACAGCTAACTCGGCTTTTACAGGGTTAGGTATTTGGAGAGTCTGACAGCAGGTCGCCACTGCTCGCTCCTGCTCAATAATTTTATCCAGGTGCTCCGGCTACCCCGACCTTTAACTCTGCCCAAAACTGTGGGACTCTGGCTGTTGAAAAAAGTGTCATTAAGCTATAATAATAAAATTAATGCAAGTGTGTTGTGATCAAATCGAGATCTTGGCGCGAAAGATAGAGCTTTTGTGATCACAGTAATGTAAGTGTATCGCGACTGGATCGAGAAAAAGATCGCTTGTGCTATCACAGTGTTCTACATTTGGTTGCAAAAAAAGACAACATAGGAAATACTGCACCTTTCATAAATTACATATAGTACACAGAGTGGTACGGTACTTGCTCGACCAGTAGTCATTTGAAGACCAAACATACAAGTCTGTATTTAATTTCAGATGTCAACAGGTCTGCGAAGAAATAGTACGAGCTGATACACACTCACTGAACGTTCACCAAAGCCCTTCGTGTGTCATGTACATTGTTGACCATTTTTAATCAATGAAAACATCGAGTGAAATACGCCGATTTACTCTCCTTCAAAACCCTAACGGCGACCACTGAAAACCCTTCATTACAGTTAAAACTAGAAGTCCTGTCACGAAATGTGCGCTTATCTAGGCTTAATTGCGCATAGGAATTGCGCGCAATTACGATATCGAATGGCATCCAAAGCACGGCAGGTTCTCGTGATTAATCATAGCAAACACAGGCAATATTTCGGCCAGTGGACCTCCGGATTACCCGGAGGTCCATTGGCTGAAACATTGCTTTTGCACAGGACATAAGTACAGAAGTTGATAGCCTTACTATGGTTATAACGCGTAGATAAACGCGTAGATAAACGCGTAGATCGACGTGCTATTTGTGCGCATTTCATGACAGGACTTCTAGTTTTAACTGTACTTGCACTGTATTGTAGAGATTAGATTCTAATAGGAATGAACTCTACGCCGGAACGAATAATATAGAAATTTTATATGGAATTATAAATAGAAAGTAAATGACATTTGATGAAGAATTTAACTATCCGTAGAACAGATCGACTTGGTGTAGTTTAAGGATGGGCTAAGAATCATCATGCATTGAAACCCAATAAAAATGACAGTGAATAGTTTTCAAATAATAGGCCCAAAGGGAACGATTTTGTTCAATTCGAAGGAACTTATCTAAAGGCAAATGATTGTGAGCTCTTTGAAGCACATGTAACTCTTAACCTGCTGAGTAATTTAAAAATATTTTTCCAAAAATCTAGACATGGCTGCTGTGAAGGAGCCATGGCTATATTTGACGAATCATTCCTAAACATTTGAAACAAGAAGTCATTGGATATAAAGTTTACACAACTTACAGGGGAAAGTCTTTGTTAAATATTCTCAACATTGACTTATTTTAATAGCAAAAGATTTCCTGTCCTGAACAGGAATATCCGTCAGCCAGCAGTATGAAAGGAGTTAACCAAGACGTTGGGTTTACCACAAGCACACACCCGATGTGTTAAGTGCTGGATATAGGAGGTATACATAGAGGATATCTAGTTTTTTGAGTGGATCACACGAGTGACCGAGACAGATGTTTATTTTTTTCGCGAGTGGCTTGCTTCTGACCGGATATGACCACGCCGCCGGAAATGTCGTAAAACCTCAAGAAATAAACAAACAGACTTTCGAAGGATGTACGGATAGACCTGGACTGTTCAACATTGAATGTGTGTTCGAAAAATGAAAATATTTAACCCAGTTGTTGATGCTTATTGCATTCAGCATCCAAGGTCATATCATGACAGTGACACAAATAGATTCAAGCTAGGTCAACCGTTTGATGATCAGTTTAATGGTTCCGTGTCGTAGATTACAGTGCTCCAATACACCAGTGAAATATAATTTTAGGAACACGAGAATCAAGCACTCCTGGTGGCACTTCTTGGATTTCATCACCAATCAACATAAATCGGACCTAGTATCAAGATCAAGGCACATTCTAGATTATTTAGGTGCCCATTTAAATCTGACAGAGGGTTTGGTTTTTCAAGAACGTAGGGGTATTAAATCAAATTGTAAACAATCTTTTATATAGAAAAAGTCAAAGACAATCTGATTCTTTTCACCTAGAACTAATACCTATCTGACGACTACATGTGCACCCGATTCAAGCACATCTACTGCATAATTAGAACCCCTCCAGAATGGGCATGCCTTGTGAGATTACGGTTACTCATACGCTCAGATATCACTTGTATTGGTGGTTACAAGATCAGGATATTCAAAGGGGCAGATCGTTGCAATATCTTCAGTATCAGAAAACAATACCCACCGATGCAAGTTTATCTTAGGGATAGTAGTTCTGTACATCAGCATCCACGAGGGTGGGGCCAAATCACACACCGTAGGTCAGTTGATATGGAATTTATGACAGATGGCCCTGTCCAACAATATTCATTTGAAGGCAGCGCATATTGCTGGCAAAACGAACTACCTTGCCGATTTATTGAGCCGACAACAGATACATTGTTGATTACTAATCCCATCTCTCTACCAGGCATGTACAATCTGCTATCCCACATCTCGGTCACAATTTCTCACCCAGACATTCAGTCGCTAAATCTGACTGACTCCCCCAGTTTCAGGCGACCTTGAGACGTCTCAAAATTAATTTATTTATTGTGTTTAAGGTCACATACTTTTGCACAGTGGCTAATTGTGACCGTGATAGTTTTACGGGTGGAGGAAGCCGGAGTACCCAGAGAGAACCACCGAGCATCGACGAGCAACTGTCAACTCCTCAATATACTAACTCTGTTCAAGCTCCGCTCAAGCAGGGTTACAGCGGTTGAAGACATGTGCACCATCGACGTGCAGTACGCCTTAGTACACGGCATCATCGTGCCCCCATGTAGGCAACCGGGACAAAGTGCCTCACCCAAGGACACAACACGGGCCGTCCCAGACGGGGATCGAACTCGGAACATCTAGCATAGAAATCCAACAGTCTACCACTGAGCCGCCGCGCTCCCGAGACGCCTCAATACACAACTGCTTGAATTGATGGTTCTTTCATCCGGGAGTGTTGTCCAAGAGAGATAAAATATGAAAAATTACTCTCCAATTATGGAGGACGAGATAAAATGAGGGTTCGAAAGGGGAATTCTAATATTATGTCCTGGAGGTATTATTAACTTATAAATCTATAATTTGACTACACATTTACTATTTTGTTTCACCGTACACTAATAGTGTAATTTTTTGATAGCTTTCTTACAAGACGCCGAAAATTATTTTTCGGAATGGCGATGCCCTGTTGCCGTTTTAAACTCGTCTCTTCCAACCCTACCTCGCCTCCGCGGTGTTTTGATAGTATCAAAGAAGCGGTTAAGGGTGGGGAAGCCTGATTTTTATGTCGGAATAGCAAATCAAACGGTTGTTTCGAAATGAATGCTGTGCAGTCTTGGGCTAAAATCTTTCAGAAAATTGCTTGATTAATCAATCTCAACTGACATTGATAAAAGTAATAAATTTGCGTTCAAAAGAGAAATTGGTAAACACACAATATGTTAAGCCTTTTGATTGTAGTGCATTTCAGTTTGATAACATGAATAAGAAATGACATGTTTTTCCAGGACAAAGCAGTCCACTATTCGTAGAGTGTAAGATGAACGTGGAATTGTTCAGACGATTCGTGATACAATATGAAGTAGTAGGTATAAAAGGCCGATTTACGACCACTTGTACATGTACGTGTACAACATACGCACACGATGCGTTCACCAACGTGGAATTCAGTGTTAAATCACACGCTTGTTCACAAAAACTGTACATGGTCTTGAATCGGCCCATGTACAGTCGCGACTCCCTAGATCGCGCTTTTAGCGTTCAAATACTCGTGGTGAACGCGCGTTTCTAAAAAAGGGTGAAATCGTACATCTTCAGTTGTATCTTGTACGTAATTGTTCGTCGACGTTCGCATCGCAGATCAGACCCATCGATCCATCGTCGGCGAACGCGATCGAAAGCAAAAGATTCTGGGTCGTCATCAAAAAACGGTCTTTGGGATTCAAGACCAGCGGTCCAGAATCGGCAATTGCGTTGGTACAGATGGTCCAGAACTCTCCCTTGTTTTTGAGGCGGTGGTGAGGTTTTTTTGTTCAAAAAGAGTCGATTGTGAATATATAGTCTGTATTATAGACATTGATGTTTTCTGTTGATGGGATGGATAAAAATTGAGTTTTGGGTTTTTTTTGAGAATTCCTCCACTATGAGAAATTCTCAAAAAAAAAAACACTCAGCTGATCGAGCGATCGAATCGCTCGATTCTCGTAATAAAACTCGATCTGAACGAAGAGTGTCGTTGTCGTCGGTGTGTTGGAAATTTGCAAACCCAGTCACGTCTTCCAGAAGTAAACAACTAACACACGTTATCGTAATGAGTGAATGAGGTTTTTTTGTTCAAAAAGAGTCGATTGTGAATATATAGTCTGTATTATAGACATTGATGTTTTCTGTTGATGGGATGGATAAAAATTGAGTTTTGGTTTTTTTTTTAGAATTCCTCCACTATGAGAAATTCTCAAAAAAAAAACACTCAGCTGATCGAGCGATCGAATCGCTCGATTCTCGTAATAAAACTCGATCTGAACGAAGAGTGTCGTTGTCGTCGGTGTGTGTTGGAAATTTGCAAACCCAGTCACGTCTTCCTGAAGTAAACAACTAACACACGTTATCGTAATGAGTGAATGAGGTTTTTTTGTTCAAAAAGAGTCGATTGTGAATATATAGTCTGTATTATAGACATTGATGTTTTCTGTTGATGGGACGGATAAAAATTGAGTTTTGGGGGTTTTTCTTTTCAAAGGGAGTTGATCTGTAATAGATAATTTGTGTTTTGCCTTGATAGAGAGGTTGACTGTTAAGCGTTCGTTGAATAAAGTCAAAAAACACTTATCGGAATGTTTAAAACGCATTTTCCGCTCAATTAGGGTTCGAGTGGTAAAATTTTTAATATATTCATGATAGCAATCGGAGAGAGATTTGTTAAAATCAGTTTTCCATTGTGTGTTGAAACTGTCTAACAGTCATCAAAAAAGGGATTCTCTCTTAATTCGACACTCGATGAATTGATGTGTGAATGAATGAAGATCTTTTGACAAAATGTAAACACCACTGTCAAAAAATGCGTTAAATCAGAAACCGGTTTGTCATGTACTGTTTAAACGTATTTTTTTAAACATCAATTAACACAGTCAGTTTGAGATGTGAATATTTTCAGATTATTATATTATATTAAGACGGAAAGAGTTAAAACACAAAAACATAAAAATATAATTAAACATTTAATTTTGAAAAATAAATAAAAACAATTAAAACGAAAGATGTTTTTCCAGATGGATCCTAGACGCCGAGATCGAATTTTAGACGAGTATTTACGTTCTAAGAAGGCGATTCAGGCTGCTGATAGGAGCAGACGTCTCGGTGAGATGGAACTCAAACGCGAAGCCACAAAAATATTTAAACCCGTGACGGAGGGTCAAGAGCGAAGCAGGAAGGAGATAGTCGAAGAATTGAGACCCATAAAGGAAAGTTCTTTGAGAATGGGTTCGTTGCCTCCTAGTTTTGGAAATCGGTATTCCGTTCAACCTACACCGGATTACGTTCCCACGGGAATTCAAACAGATATGAGCGAGAGCGACACCGATACAGCTTCGACTATCACCACTAGTAGCGTCGCATCGTCCGATGATGATGGTGGCGGTAAGAGAGATCTGTTGTATGGAATTCGCGAGGATTCGAGCAGTAAGAAATTCGTGGGCGACACTGAAGTGGAAATGGATGATGATGATGATAATTTAATCGTCGGTTCGAATAGGTACGAATTAACTTCTGGACTGCGCAAATTGCTCCTTTTCGACAAGCCTGGAGATTACACGGATCAGGATTTCGACAATTACGGAGACATTCTGGTTCAGACCCACGCCATGAAGGGAAATAACGACGCCAGAGAGACGAGACCCAAAGCCAACAGAGGTTACAAGTGGACGAAAGTGGTGAAACCCATATGGGAGATGAACAAGAAGTTCGTCGAATCGGTGACTGGCAAAGGGGTGAAAACCACTTTTCTTCCGAGCGATCCCGACGCTCTGTCTCAGAGATTGAGTTTGTTGATGGGGAGCAGACGGGCTGGTAACACAGGATTAGATAATCAGATAGTGGCCATATCTGACGAATTGTTAAGACAGAAGTTTTGAATAAAAACCAGTATAAAAGGCTGATGAACGAATTGAAGGATTGATGTGAATATAATAATAAGTAGAGAGAGAGAAACAAACAAACAAACAAACAAAAATAAAACAGTAAATTCTTACACTAGAATAATAAAAGTATTTAAAAACGACAAAACGATTTACCAGTGAAAAAAAACAAAACAAAAATATATCATAAAAATAAAATATGTTGGTGATAAAGAACAGGGGATACGTCAGGACTTACGTTCAAGGCGGTTCTGGCATCGTCGATTCTATAATGCGAGCGTTCACGAGCAATGCGGGTAGAAAACTCGCATCGACCGCGTTTGAGGTCGGTAAGAAGACGGCTTTGGATGCTGGTAAGAAAGCCGCTTCCGAAGCCAGTGGTAGGATAGCTTCTGTGGCTGGCAAGAGGGCAGCCGGCGCGTTGATCGACAAGTTGATCAGTACGCCGGCGAAGCGAGCTGCGTTAGAGCGAACGCCGAAAAGTTGGAAAGATTTTAAGGATGCCGTGGTGCCCATACAAGATTTAGCCAAAATGACGAGTGGATCCGGATTGAAGAGAACTCGCGACGGTGCGATATAAACAAATAATAATAATAACAACATTAAAAACAGAGTTTGAAAAACATAAAAAATTTGTGTTTGAAAAGAATCTAAAATAACAGACAAAAAAAAAATAAATTAAACAAAGATGAACATTAAAGATATGTCTTGGAACGACGCCGCGACCAAGAGGTCGAATAACGAGTACTTTCCCAAGAGCATAAGAGGTTTGATAGTGGGAAAATCGAATTGTGGAAAGACCAATCTGTTGATGAATCTGTTGTCCCGACCCGACTGGTTGGATTACGACAGATCGTGTTTGGCAAGAGCTTGTTTCAACCCGAATACAGATTGCTTCGAGAGTGCATGGATCGCAGATTGCCCAAGGACGTCATAGCCAGAATCTTTGACAGTAGGGAGGAATTCGACAAGTGTGGAGCTCCGCTCTCGACCATTTTGGACGGCGCGGCGACGGAGCTGATGAAGAGAAATGCATCTTCGAACGTCGCGTGTCGATTTTATGAGAACGCTAGCGACGTTCCGGATCCTAGAGAACTGAAATCGGAAGATAAGAATCTCATGATTTTCGACGATCTGCTTTTGGAGAGACAGAACCGATGTGAATCGTATTACATTAGGGGTCGACACAGCAACGTGGACTGTTTCTACCTGTCGCAGAATTATTTTCGATTGCCCAGAGAGACGATAAGGGAGAACGCTAATTTTCTATGTATCTTTCGCCAAGATCTCAAGAATCTCAATCACATCTACGGCGATCACGTCGCAAACAACATGAGCGCTGTCGAATTCAGGAGATTCTGCAAGAGGGTTTGGGATGGTGGACTTTACAATTTCGTCGTGATCGATTTGACAAGCGAATTTAATCACGGAAAATATCGGTGCGGATTCGACAAGTTTTATGTTCCCGATGGTGATAATAATAAGATAGAGCGTGAAAATAAAAATTAGAAAAATAATAAATCTTCAAATAATTAGTTTTGAATAAAAAAAAAAATAAAATTAAAATATAATGTTCGAACATGGGGAATTGTTAGAACGGATAGCCGAGAATACGGCTGCGAAACAATCCATTCAAATCGTGGTGAGTGGCGATTCGACTCGATTCGCTACGAAATTCGAACCTTCCATCGAATTGAATAGAGAGAAAAGTTACGAGATGGCGTTAGTGAATCTGGAGACTTATTATTCCTTTCCCAACATCACCAAAAAGAATAACTCGTTCAAGTATTCCGACGGAGTGGATTGGTTGGAGATTCGAATTCCCAAAGGGAGTTACGACATAGACGATTTGAACCATTACATTCAGACGCGAATGAAGACGGATGGAAAGGGAAGCAACAAGATCAGACTCGCTCCCAATCCTAATACCTTACAGACGATGTTGGATTTGGAAGATATTTTTCGTGTGGATTTCAACATGGACGATTCTATAGGCAAGATGTTGGGATTCGATCGAAAGATGTATCGAGGCCCTGCGGCATCTGAAAATATGGTCGACATTCTCGCTGTCAATAGCATTCTGGTGAACGTGGACGTGATTGCTGGAAGCTACGTGAATGGTAGCGCTCAGCCGACGATCTATTCCTTCTTTCCAAACGTGTCGCCGGGTTATAAGATCGTGGAGCGACCTCAAAATTTAGTTTATCTACCAGTGATTTTAGACACGTTGTATAGTCTCAAAATCACGTTGACGGATCAAAATGGTGAACTGTTAGATCTTCACGGAGAGAGAGTGACAATACGATTTCACATAAGAGAAATATAAAAAGCAAAAAAAAAAAAAAAAATATTATATATATAGATAAAAATAAAATAAACGGTAATATTAATTTTTACAAAATTATTTTAATATAATTATTAAACAAGAAACAATTGAAGTAAATATATTTAAAAAAAACAAACAGAATTATGACACAATACGTGGTTAAAAACATGAACATATCCGCAGGACAGAGGAAGAAACTTAAGAGAGCTTTAACAACTCGAGGCGAGGCGGTGAGATTCAAATTCACTCACGAAGATCTGACGAGAGGCGGACAGGATTCGATCGCCTGGACCAGAAGTCAAAGCAAAAGGATGGAGAAAGTGATTCGCGATGGAAGAGGGTTGGCGGTGAGATTGAGTCCCGCTCAATTGAGATACAATTTGAGAATGAAAGGCGGTTTCCTACCGCTATTGGCAGGAATCGCCGCAAAAGCATTACCCTTCGCCACAAAGGTGCTACCCTTTCTCAGAAAGACTCTCGGCGTGGGAGCTCTCACGGGACTCGCTAGTTCGGGAGTTGAGAAATTAATGGGTGGCGACGGACTGTTTTTGAAGAAGGGAGGAGCCGTGTGTCGTGTTCACGTAGACAACAGCGGTAAAGGATTGTATCTAGAACCCGTTAGAGGTGGCAACTCTCTGAGAGGAAATGGTCTCTATGTGAAGAGTGGACGGAACGTCAAGCGATACGGCAAGGGTTTGTTGCTCGGTGAGAATTCTCCATTTAAGAACATACCGATTTTGAATATGTTATTATAAATATAAAATTATATAAAATATATAAAATCATAGAAAGTATAAAATAATATATTTCAAATGGGTGAAAAGGTGGAGAAACAAATTTATCACCTGGATGAATTTGATGATAATGACGAACATCGCGAGCCAGAGAGCGAAGAAATAAAAAAATGGTTAGACGCTAATCATGGATATCTAAGGAAAGAGATAGATAAAGTGCGGGATATTCGGTTGAGAATGAGACGATGCTTTCCACAGTCACCACTACCTTCTGAAGTGAATGGTAATGATGTGAGTGTTACCAAGAGATGCACAACATTCGTTCATAATTATGATTCGGATAAACCAAAATGTTACCATGAACGTATCACATCACAAAGAAAAAGAAAAAAAGGAAAAGAAGAAGAATCGATGCTGAAATTTGAGAGAAAAGGAAACGTTATTATAATATATCATGATGATAGTGAAGAAGAAGGAAAACAAAAAAAAAAGTAAATGAGATCTAAAGATGATCTCATTACTTTTTTCTTTTTTTTTCATTTTTTCTTCGCTAAAAATCAATCACTCTATTGTTTATTTTTCCAAGTCCATTATTAGCATGTTGACACTCGTGTCTTCTCCTTTTTCGAAAACGTGTTGAATGTTTATCTTTACTCTTTTGAGTTTTTTTACATCGGTCAACTCGCTCTCACCACCCAATTTCTTCACGAGTTCGAATGAGATGTTTGGAAATATGTAATTTCCATAGGGCAATGACAAATCCTCCTTGTCGAATTCTCTATCTTCGGCGATGACGATGTTCTGCAGATTGCTTTGGTACTTGTAAATCAAATCGAGCGCGGCTTCGTCCAATCTCAGAGGCATCTTATATTTCTCGTATTTGTGCTCTAAGCCCTTCGTCTCGACATCGTTCAATTTGATGGGATCGTGTCGTTGCAATCTATAGATTTTATGACCGAATTTCTTATATGTTTCGACTCGTTTCAATTTCAATTCACATCTTTTAGGTGTTGTTGTCTTCATGATCAATTATTTGTTTTTTTTGTTTTTACGAATTCTTGCAATAATGTATATTTTAAATTTTGTATTTAAATAATAATTTGTTGAAAAAAAGTTTGTTATTTTTTTTGCTCTTTATATATATATAAAAAAAAAAAAAAAAAAGTTGTTTTTTTAATTTTAATTTCTTTAATGTGAAAAATTTTTTTGTAAAAGTTTTTTTTCTCTTTATAACATGCGTCTGCTTCATGGAAATTTGTTTTGAACCTCGTGCGAGACTTCGCGTAAAAGTCGTAAGAGTTCTATTTGTCTTGAACCTTCTTCTTTTTTAATAGTTCGAATGACATTGTCGATTAATTTTTGTTCGCTAATAGTATTACGATTTGATTTTCTATCGCAAATCGTATTGTTTTCTTTCGAAACGCGTAAATATAAATTACGATTTTTTTCTTCTTGGTTTTTTGGAGAATAAGGATTTATTAAACAACGTCAACGTTTATGTCGAGATTCCATCGTGGATGTTGTTGTCATGATCGATTATTTGTTTTTTTGTTGTTTTACGAATTCTTGCAAATAATGTATATTTTAAATTTTGTATTTTAAATAATAATTTGTTAAAAAAAGTTTGTTATTTTTTTTTGCTCTTTATATATATAAAAAAAAGTTGTTTATATTTCCAAGTCCGTTATTAGCAAGTTGACATTCGTCATTTTTCCACATACGAAAATGGTGTGAATGTTCATCTTTACTCTTTTGAGTTTTTTTTCATAGGCGAATGCGCTCTCACCACCCGATTTGTCCACGAGTTCGAGGGAGATTATTGGATATATGTAACTTCCATAGGACAACAATAAATCATCCCTGTCGAATTCTCTGTCTTCGGCGATGATGATATTAATCAACAGTTCGCTTTGGTACTCATAAAACAAATCGAGCGCGGCTTCATCCACTTTCAAACACATTCGATATTTGTGGTAGTAGTGCTCTAAGTCCACCATCTCGAACTCATTCAATTCGATGGGATCGTGTGGTTGTAATGTATAGATATTAAAACTAGATTTCTCATACCCTTCATCTCATTTCAATTTCAATTCGCATCTTTTAGATGTTGTTGTCATGATCGATTATTTGGTTTTTTATGAATTCTTATAAATAATGTTTATTTTAAATTTTGTATTAAAAAAAATTGAATTTTAAAATTTAACTTTTTTTTTTCTATTATATATAAAGAGTAAAAAAGCAAAACTTTTTTAACAAATTATTTAATACAAAATTCAAAAAAAAAATATTCTTACAAATGAAGCAAACAGATAAAACAATGGTAAATTTAAATGAGAAAACCATACCTCAGTTAAACGAGATTTGTAATCTATTACAAATTTCAAATTTCAGAAAGCATAGAACTAAATCAAAAAAAATTGAAGTCATACAAGAATATTTGCGAAACGCTAGAAAGGCAAATGAAATGTCGATAGCAACGACATCAAAAGATGCACCGGTTGTGAAAAATAAGAAGACGACTAAACGAAAAGCCGTTGAAAAACATCAAGGTTCCAAAGAAAAGAAAAGAAAAACTAAAACGAAAACGAGTGATGCACTTCAGATTCAAGACAAATGAGATATACTGAGCGAAATTCAATGAGCAATCGACGAAGAGAAAGGAGAAGAATATGTAACATGACTCGTTGCAGAACTATTCCAATTGAAACCCGTAGAACGGGAGAGTGTGATCAAAGACATTTTTAAAACTTTCGACATGATTCCCTCGTTGAAGAAAGTTGATCCGAAATTGTTCATGGAACGGGTGAAGAAAAAAGTATTGGATTTGTTTCGCGAATACACGAACTTAGGATTAAAAATTAAGATGATACTCCATTGCATAATGAATAAAATCGACGTGGAGTCCGGCTAGAGCATCGTGAAAAATACATATTTCAGATCTAACGTCGAACCCGTATTTCGAGGTTCAGATCTATCGGACGTTTTCGAAAAGATGAAAGACAAGATGTTGACGTCTCTCGCGAATTATCAAAATGAAGGTAGTAATTGGACGTTCGGTGAGGTGTTGAAACTCGAAATTCACATGACTAAAAACGAACCATTGAAAGGATCTTCCTACTTGGAATTACCGTATTTCTTGACTAAGAAACACGCCGTGGTCAACGTGAGAAATAAAGATGATCAGTGTTTTAAATGGGCAGTCACCTCCGCTTTATACCCTGTTGAAATACACACCGATAGAGTTTCTCGTTACGAGGAAACTTCTAAAAATCTCGATTGGACCGGAGTGACTTTTCCAACAGAGTTAAAACATATCGAACGTTTCGAGGTTCAAAATCCCACCGTAGCGGTGAACGTCCTGGGATACGATGACGAAAATCAAAAGATCTATCCTCTCAGACGGACTTCGTATCGCGGAAGAGAAAAGACGATTATTTTATTATCGATTTCGAATGGTGACAATCGTCATTATTGTTGGGTTAAACATCCGACCCGATTACTGTCGAAACAAAATAATAATCATCGACATAAGATATCTTTATGTTGCAACTGCATGAACATGTTTAAGACCGAAAAATCGTTAGCTAAACAACAGGAATATTGCAACGAAAATCAAGGTGTCACCGTCGAAATGTCCAAACCCAACACCATCGTGAAGTTTGAAAATCACAATAGAAGGTTAAAAGTACCATTCATCGTGTACGCCGATTTCGAATGTTTCACCATGAAAATGAGTTCCTGTCAACCCAATGCTCTTCAAAGTTACGTCAAAAGATATCAAAAACACATACCTTCGGGCTATTGCATTTACGTGAAATGCGCTTTCGACTCGCAACACGACATGGGTCCCTTCACCTACATGAAACAGCGTGAAGATGACGACGTGGCTCAAAGGCTCGTGGAAGAGTTAGAATCAAAAATTCAAATGTTATATGACAAATTCAAAACTCCGGCGAAAATGATCATCATGTGAGAGCAGCAGGACGAAAATAACAGAGCCACCGAATGTCACATATGCAGACAATCGTTCGACGAGAATTCGGAGGAAAATAAGAAGGTCAGAGACCATGATCATTACACGGCTCTGTATCGCGGTCCGGCTCACAGCAAGTGTAATTTAAAATATCGAGACGCCGCTTTCTATCCGGTGATGTTTCACAATCTCTCGGGTTACGACAGTCATCTGTTCGTGAAAAATCTCGGCACCTCGCACGAAGAATTAAATTGCATCGCGAACAGCGAAGAAAGATACATTTCCTTCACGAAATGGAAGCTCATGGAGAGGAAAAGAGTAATCGACGGAAATACGTTGAAAGAAAAAACGAAATCCATTCGCAGATGCATACGTTTCATCGACACTTTTAAATTCATGTCAACCGCTCTGGAAAAAATTAGTTGATAACATGAGCAAGGATAAATTTAAAATCACGAGCGAACATTTCGGAGAACGAGTAGACGTCATGTTGAGGAAAGGAGTCTATCCTTACGATTACATGAACGATCTAAAGAGATTCGAAGACACCGCACTACCTTCGAAAGATGATTTTTATTCGAAATTATACGAATCTGACATTTCCGACGAGAATTACGAACACGCCAAAAACGTGTGGAAATCATTCGATATGAAAACCATGAGAGATTATCACAATCTCTATCTGAAGACCGACGTTCTGCTCTTGGCAGACGTGTTCGAAAATTTTCGAGACGTCTGTCGTCGAAATTACGATCTGGATCCCGCTTGGTATTTCACCGCACCTGGTCTGGCGTGGGACGTTCTGTTGAAGACCACCGAAATTCAATTGGAATTATTATCCGACGTGGACATGTTGCTCATGTTTGAAAGGGCTGCAAGAGGTGGTGTCTCGATGATCTCTCACAGACATTCTGAGGCTAACAATCCCTACATGAAAGAAGGTTTCGATTCGAAACGGTCGACTAAATACATACAGTATTGGGACGCCAATAATCTGTACGGTTGGGCTATGAGTCATCCTTTACCGATTGGAAATTTCGAATGGGTGAAGGAACTGGAAGAGATGCAAAAATGGAGAGACTATCCTTGCATTTTAGAAGTCGATTTGAACTATCCGGAAGAATTACATGATCCACACAACGATTATCTGCTGGCTCCCGAACGAATGGAGCCGAACGAAGGAGACGAGGAAAAACTCATTCCCAATTTATTTAACAAACGTAACTACGTCGTCTACAGCGAGAATTTGAAACAGTACGTCGATTACAGGATGAAATTAGTTGACATACATCGCATCATTCGATTCGACGAAGAGCCTTGGATGAAAAAATACATCGATCTCAACACGAATCTCAGAACTCGAGCCGAGAACGATTTCGAAAAAGATTTCTTCAAACTCATGAACAACTGCGTGTACGGCAAATCGATGGAAAACATCAGGAAGAGAACCGACATTCGACTCATCACGTCTGAGAAAAAAGCTAAAAAATTAGTGGCGAAACCCAATTACAAACACCGAACCATATTCGGCGAAAATCTAGTGGCCGTTCACATGCAAAAGACGCACCTGAAGTTCGACAAACCGTATTATCTCGGACCGATCATCTTAGATGTCAGCAAGCGATTGATGTACGAGTTTCACTACGATTACGTCAAACGAAAATTTGGCGACAAAGCCAAACTACTGTTCAACGACACGGACAGTTTAGTTTATGAGATAGAGACGAAAGATGTCTACCGAGACATATCTCAGGACGTGGCCAAGTGGTTCGACATGAGCAATTATCCCGTCGATCACCCGTCCAACATTCAATCGAATGACAACAAGAAGGTGTTGGGTAAATTTAAGGATGAGAGCGGCGGTAAACAAATCATCGAATTCGTGGGCTTGAGACCCAAACTGTATGCTTATCGTCTAGAAGATGATGGAGAGATCAAGAAGTGCAAAGGAGTTAAAGCGTGCGTGGTGAAGGAAAACATCTCTTTCCAAGAGTATAAAGATTGTCTGTTAGGAAGTGGTCCGGTGTATAAGACTATGAAATTGATTCGAAGTGAAAATCACGACTTCTATACCGAAATAGACAACAAGATTTCGCTGACAGCCGACGACGACTAGAGATTCGTGTTAGACGATAAAATAAGCACTTTGGCACTCGGACATTGGACTGTGGATCTAATTAGAGACTATATGAATGTGGATGATTGGATTCCAGATATGAATGTGGATGACTGGATTCCAGATATGATTGTAGATGATAGGATTCCAGAAAATCAAGAAGAATTAGATGAACCCAAAATTATAGAAGTTAAGGAATTAGACGGATTCAAGATTATGGAAGTCAATAGAGTTAGTTTAAAAAGAAAAAGAAAAAATAGAAAAAAATTACGTCAATTTTAGTGAATTATAATAAAATAAATAAAAAAAATATATATATACGCATCTATGAATAAGAAAATAAAGATATCCGTAGAAGGTGTCATCTTACCCAACGAACCCCTATCCAACATCGATCTGCTGAATGTGGCAAAAGATTTGAAAATCGAAGATTTTCTAGGTGTGTTTTCCAGAGATGCCTTGCCGAAGAGAAGACCTCGACAATCGGAATGCGGAATTTTAAATCTAGATGATTCATCGGGTGAAGGCACTCACTGGGTGGCGTGGTTCAAGAACGGGAAGAAGAAGAATTATTATTTCGACAGCTACGGAATCTCGCCGCCAAAAGAAATAAAGAACTATTTCAACAAATCGATGGTTCTTTACAACACGGATCAAGTGCAATCACCAGATCAAGTGTTTTGTGGTCACCTGTGTCTCTACGTTCTCAAGAGATGGTCTGAAGGAGATGAATTTCAAGACATTCTCAATGACTTACATTAGAGAGAGATTTTTTTTTTATAGTATATATAAAGATAAAAAATTATTTTAAAAAAATTTTAATCGAATAAAAAACGAAAAATAAAATAACATAGTTCATTTTTAATAAACTGCATTTTGAACACATTTTTTCTAAACAACAAAAAAAAAAATCTCACAACAACATGCCAGTCGATAAATTTCATAGAAGTGACGACGAAAAAGTCAACCCGAGAAAGAAGAGGAAGACGTTCGAAGTCGACGATGGTTACGACGTTGCCAACTTGGACGAGCATTAGGTTCGGAGATACGAACCTCGAAAAGAACCTTTGAACATGAATGATAAGAAGCTCTACAATCTTCCCGAGCTGATAGATCTTGCAGATGCTGCGACTAAAAAATACGTCGACAGGGGGAACGTCGATTTCGAACGAATCCTGCTGGATAATTACGTGGATAAAACCATGACCGACGATCTCGATCTGAAATCCAAACGTTTGGTGAACGTCGCGAATCCCATAGTTCCCACCGATGCCGCGACCAAGAGATACGTGGACAACTCTCATGCGAGATTCAGCGAACACCTGAGAAAAAAATACGTTACGAAAACGATGCACTCGGAATTGAACGCCAATTATAACAAGATAACGAACGTGGCCGCTCCCACGAATCCCAAGGACGTGGCGACCAAACACTACGTAGATCTGGAACAGAGAAAGTCTGACGGATGTGAAATGAAATCGGATCTGAATGCGGGATTCTACAAGATATTGAATCTGTCGAAGATCGACAACACGGATGCGGACTCAACCGCGGTCAACAAGGGCTACATAGATTCTTCCATGATACAATCACAAGAATACCTAGAATTGCAAGTGGACGATCTCTACCTGAACAAAAAATCTGGCGGAACATGAACGGTCACAATTTATTCTGTCTCGATCACGATCCCGAATTCGATTCCAGCGCGGTAAGCAGGAAATACGTGGATGACAACTCGGTCTGGAGAAAGGGCGACATCATGGAAGGTAAACTAGACATGGGTGGACACGCGCTCACGAATCTACCGGATCCCGTGAACATGACGGATGCCTGCACCCTGATTTCGGTGGTGGAGAAAGTCAAATATGCTAGACAATTGATCACCGTGTGGGCCGAAGAGGCCGGCGCCTTAGATGAGGGAAAAGCGGAGTGGTCTTTCGGAAATGGAGGTAGCGGATCGAAACACGGTCAGGTTGGATATCCCATGCCGTTGGGAGGTGAAATCCTTTGAATGAGTCTGGCTTCCTCGGATTTGAATAACAGAGCGGTCGTCAATCTCATGGTGAATGGTGTGGAGAGCGATAAGAGATACAGCATCGAAAAGACTGAGAATCAACATGCGAATGTTAGCGTGTTCGGCACGCCTCTCAAAGTGAACGCCGGAGACAGGATTAATTTCGTCACGAAAACCAATAATCCCGAAGCCGCCACTTCCGTCGTGAGTCTACTGATCGAACTGGATCCTTTGAACAAACAGTGAACGCATGGAAAATAATGAATTAAAAAAAAAAATAATGTGTGATTATTAAAAACAAAAAAAAAAACAACAAAAAAAAAGTAATGAGATATAGAGAGATGTTCAATCTCTCTAGATCACATTACTTTATTTATTTTTTTTGTTGTTTTTTTTGTTTTTAATAATTACTCATTACTTTTTATTTTTTTTTTGTTTTTTATTTTTTTTTTCACACACTCGTCTCTCCTCGAATGATCGACATCTTATTTCCGTCTGATTCGAATTGTAATTCTCTGTCCGACAGGACCAGGGCGAAGGCTTCAGTTTTTCTCGGCACGTTCCTATCGAATTGCATCTTGATCTGAATGTCTAACACGCTACTCTTGAGTCGTTCACTCTGTTTACTGATGTCGAACACGAACATGGGATACATCGACTTGTATTCGCCGGGAGATATGTTGGGATTGCTCATCAATTCGTCTAGACCATGATACTTCTTTCTAAAATCAGCAGCATTGCCATACAGTCTGGAGAAATCATTCTTGTCGAACGACGCGTTGTAATCGATTGCCGGATATCTCGTGGCATTTAGAAACACTTGCATGTTTCTCAAATGGCAGTGATCGAACAGCGACGCATTCTTTTCCTGAGACCCGTCCCTATCGGTCTGAAACGCAACCACGATGAAACGCGGTCTCTCGGAAGCGGATTTCACCATCAATCTCCAATCGAAGTGATTCACGGAGGGAGGAATGCTAGCCGTGTCGCACTGTCTCATTCTAAATCCCACGGGTAATTTACTCTTGGATTCTATGACCTTGTATAGACGTGCTTTCTCATCGATCGAAGGCTCCACATGCGGAATGAACCATGATATCTTGTGTAGAGTTATCTTACCCGCACCGGTCGCGGTGAGTCACTATTGCATCGTCGTTTCCTTTTCGAATCAACGTCAGATTGTGTTTGAATCCGTACATGATCTTGTTGTAATCGTCTGCAAATCCGAAGATGTGTTTCAAAGGTATCCTGAACGAAAACGTTCCTTTAGGTCTGGACGTCTTGACGACGTAGTCGAATATCGCGGCGGCGCCTGCGCTAGCAGGGCCTATAGTGTCTTTCACCCACAACTGATTAAGTCCTCTGGATTTCGAAAAATCATCAGGATACGTCAAGAGTCCGAACATCGTGGTGGCCTGACTGGGATGAAAAACAGATTCTATCTCTTGTCCAGATAGCATGTATTTTATGTTACTGAATAGATGCATGATGCCATTATTGGCAAGAGTAACCGTGTCGTCGTCGGCGTAGTCGCTCCCATCTTCCTTGGTGAGACGTCCCTGCACCACTATGTAACTCTCGCTAGGATGTATGAATAGATCTTGAGTTTCGACGTTGATTCTTATCTCTCCCGCATTGTTCAAACTCGTTCCAGTTACCGGTTCATATTCGTGAACCTCATATTCTTGAATACTTTCATCTTTCACTATGCTTTGTGCTATATCTAGTATTTTTGTCATTTTAAAGGATTTTTAGTTTTTTTGTTTTTTTTTGTTTATTAATTCACTTGCTTTCTTTATCTAAAAAAATAGTTTTTAGTTATTTTTTATTATTATTTTTCTTTTCTCTCTTATGTATATATGTGTGTAAACAAGAAAATGTCAAAGAGAGTAAATAAAAAAAATTTTTTTGTGTTCTTCATCAAAACTTCGTCTTCTGTAATTGTTGTTCATAAAACTTTTCGATGATCTCTTCTCCATCCAAAGCTTCGATTTCGTAAGTCACCGGATCGGTGTGAAATATTTTGATGATCACGAAGATTTCCGAGGTCCATCGAGGAGTATAACCCTTTTCGAAGTGCTTCTTATAAGCGTAGATTCTCACTCGATCGCCGACCGCAAATTTCGGCGTTCTAGACTTCTTCCCGATCTTAGATCTCTCGGGATATAGATTCGCGTAGACCCGTTTTTCGTTTCGAGGATCGCTAGCTTCCGCGGGAGTCATCTTGATCGATCTGTGTCGCGTGTTGTTGTAATCTTTGACCAGACCATTCAGAGCATATATGTATTTCTTGGTCGAATTTGCCGTGAAGTATCTGTGCATCTTCTCCTTCATCGTTGGATTCCAACGTTCCACCACACTGGCTTTCTCTTCGTTTTCGATCGAGTAGAGGTCTACCAATCGACAAACATCCTTGTTGTAGAATTCCTTTCCCTTGTCCACCCACAATTTACTCGGTTTTCGAGAAGACGAGTCGAACACGCTCTTCAGAGCCTCGGAGACGCAAGGTCCCGATTTATTCTTCAAAGCTCTGATCCAACCGTATTTGGAAAACACGTCGATGACCGTCAATAGATATTTGACGCCCTCGTTCCACCTCGAAAACGATCTCATGTCGACCAAGTCGGCAGACCAAATGTCATCCAGACCCTTCACGAACACCCTTCTCTTTCGAAATTTACGCACTATGGGTTTGTGTAACTCCACGGCCAATTCGCTCGTCAATAATCGTTTCTTCTTCTTCTTTTCAGATGCGTTTTTTTTTTTTGAACGCCCCATCCGAAGCGAAGTTTCGCACCGATCAGATTGCCGACCAGCGAACGTTCCATCTTCTCTCTCCTGGTCGGATTCGATATGCCTCTCAATCTCCCCAACATGTTTTTGTCACAGACGTCGTTGCGAGTCTTGGTGTTGGGGTGTCCGGCGTAGCACAGATCGTGATCGTACGTGGCCGCATCCACCCTATTCACGGGTTTGCTCTAAGATTTGGGAGTCAGATCGGCGTTGAGTCTCTTGTTCAATTTCGTTCCGGGTCCCGTGAAACTGTGCACGGGCAGATGCATTTCGAAAGGTAGATTGTTGATCATTTTATTCACGATGCCTTTACCTTTGCTCGCGTTCTTTTGTTTGACGAATCGCGTCTTGACAGAACCACACACGTCGCAAATTCCGCGAAGCATCCGTCTGTCGTTTTTAGTTCGCACTTCTCTAGAATTACTCATCTCGGTAACTCTCTTACACTTTACGCAATACATTTTTTTTTAAGAGTTATTTAAATTAATTTCGTTTTTTTTTTATTTTATATATAAATTTAATATTTTTTTTTTTTTTAAAATTCTGTTCTTATATATATATATATATATATATATATATATATATATATATATATATATATATATATATTTTTTATTTTTTCAATCGCTGCTCTTGAGTTCTATCATCTTACTGAATTCCTCCCTGGCCTCTTTCCTCCCCTTTTCCATGAGAGAATCCTTCATCTCTTCCTTGATGATCTGACGAGTCTTGATTCTCACGGCTTCTTTCATGGCATCGTATTTCGTTTTCTCGCTCAATATCGCGAAGTATTCTCCGTCCGATATCCCACCGTCTTTCAACGTCATAGAGATCATTTCGGATATCGTGTCGATCTTGGAGTCGGCCAAGACGCGAATCTTGTCGTGTTTCCTCGCCTTCAGATATAATTTCCTACTCAAAAAGTTTCCAAGCGTGCTGAACAATCCGGCGGCGAGAGCCACTCCTTCCACGGTCAGCACGATCGGAATGCCGACCGCGGTCGACAACAATCCGATGCCGGCCGCGTGTAAACCCATGGAAATCGTGGTGAGTGTCGTGTCGATCGCGTTGACGAATTTCACGAAACGCGAATACTTCTTCTTGAGGGAACGACGAGAATCTCTCTCTCGAGTCAGATACGATTGGATTCTACTGATTTGATCGATGCGATACCTCTCTCCTCTTTCTCTTTCTTCTAGCGACGGCGCCGTCGGCAAAACGCCGTTCGGCTTCTCGTCCTCGTCGTCCACTAACGTCGGATACAATTTATTTCTGGTTCTCATTTTATGTTTTTTTTCTTTCTTTCTAATATTAGATAAAAAATTTATGTGTGTATTTATTTTTATTTTCTATTCTCCCTTATTTTATATCAATGAGAAAACTTAGACGTATGCTTCGTTCAGCAATAATTTCTTGATGCATCCCTTGTCTTCTAAAGTCAAACTTCTACACGCCAATTTCAGTTCTTCCGAATCTGTGGGCCTGTCTCGATTCTTACATAAGACTAATCTCTTCCAAAACATGATCACATCGTTGAATTTAACGCGTTCGAACGCCGGTTCGAAATACATGACGACCGTATCTTCCCTTTCCATCGTCAGACACGAATAATTCTCATGATCGAAGTCTAGATGATCCCGACATCCGACGCATCGTTCTAACAAGATGGGACGTAGTTCTTCGTTCACGCAGATTGCGTATGCTCTCATCAGCATGTTTAAAAGAAACCTCACTCTAATAGTCTGAGAATCGCTCATGATTTACGTATTTTTTTATTATCTATTCGATTTGATATATTTAATTTTCTAAATAACTATTTATTTATATTTTTTTTTCTCCCCTATATATATCAATCAAAAACGTGACAGCGGGCTCGCGAATTTCCAACCACACCGACGACAACGACACTCTTCGTTCAGATCGAGTGATTTTTTTTGAGAATTTCTCATAGTGGAGGAATTCCCCTAATAATAATGTCATAAATGGGAAAAAAAACCCACCGCCTCAAAAACAAGGGAGAGTTCTGGACCATCTGTACCAACGCAATTGCCGATTCTGGACCACTGGTCTTGAATCGCAAAGACCGTTTTTTGATGATGACCCAGAATCTTTTGCTTTCGATCGCGTTCGCCGACGATGGATCGATGGGTCTGATCTGCGATGCGAACGTCGACGAAAAATTACGTACAAGATACAACTGAAGATGTACGATTTCACCCTTTTTTTTAAAAAACGCGCGTTCACCACGAGTATTTGAACGCTAAAAGCGCGATCTAGGGAGTCGCGACTGTACATGGGCCGATTCAAGACCATGTACAGTTTTTGTGAACAAGCGTGTGATTTAACACTGAATTCCACGTTGGTGAACGCATCGTGTGCGTATGTTGTACACGTACATGTACAAGTGGTCGTAAATCGGCCTTTTATACCTACTTGCAGTTTTGTCAGGGGCAAGGAAAAGTTACCGGAAAATGCAACAAGGGGGCCCTAGAACCGGAGAACATTTTGAACTGAACGAACGCGGCCTCCTTGCATATAAACGGCCAATGGCAGTCCATATAGAGGATATTTCGATGGGATGTTTGTATCATCTTTCCCGACAATTCGAAAAAAATCGTTTTAACGGAAGGATGGGGGTGGACGATTCGGAAGACCATAGTTCTTCCCAGACGGAGAGAATTTTGATGTTTGAAACTGAAGGAACGCCGTTTCCTTTCCTCTGAGCGATCAATGGCAGACTAGACTACTGGTATATTGAAATGCCATCTATACTGAGTTAAAAAAGAAAGTATAATAAACTCTGAGGAGCAGTTTTTTTTATTTTTTAGTATTATCGACTTTAATCCCAAACAAATTATTGTAAATTCATATTTCGAATCTAGCTGTATGACTTTGGATAATTTCATGTTCTTACTGTTGCCAGCGTCACGTCAGGTCGTCGCAATTCAGACAGGAAGTGAAATGAAAAGTTCACACATGCAGTCAATAGCGTGTATGTCCACCGTTTGCATCTTGGATGGCAACACATCGACGGCGCATGGACCTGATAAGTCTCCGGATGCCACCCTGTGGTATTGCGTTCCACTCCTTCCTACGTAAATCGCCTAACGTATGAAGATCATGAAGTCGTACCCGACGGTCCAACTGATCTCAAAGATGCTCAATTGGCGACAAATCTGACGAAAGTAGGGGCCAGGGAAGAAGTTCGATGCTCTGCTCCCCAAGAAAATCACGACAGATGCTCGCCACGTGACATCGGGCATTGTCTTGCTGGAATAATTGCAATCCGACGTTAGCGTTGAACAACGGGACAAAAAACAGCGTTAAGAATTTCGTCCCTATATCGCTGTCCATTCAGATTACCATCGATGAAGATCAACTACGTTCGATGGTGCAAGGAAATCCCTGCCCAAACCATTACACTACCCCCGCCGAAACGGTCGCATTCCGGCACGCAAGCATCAGGAAACCGTTCTTCTCGTCTGCGATACGCTCTTACCTTATCATCAACACGGCGTAGACAAAATCGTGATTCATCACTAAAAAGAACTGTGCTCCAAAGCAGCTGAGTTCAGCGAACAAGCTGACGTACCCATTCCGTTCTGACGGTTCGATGACGTTGGTGTTCAGCGAGCCTGTTGCGGATAGTTTGTGCACTAATTCTCTTGTTAGTTCTACCAGGAGTAATTGCTGCTGTCCCCGTCGCCGGAATGAAGCGATCCGTAAGTGAGACGTCCTGATGTGTCGGTCTTGTGCAGGGGTCGTAACTCTTGGTCGACCCGAACGCGGTCGATAGGCAGTAGACCCAGTGGTTCTATACCTTCCAGTGAGACGGTAAATATTGGCCACAGTGACCCAGAACTCAGCAGCGAGCTCATCTGCAGGTATCCCTGCCTCATGCGTACCAATGACACGCAACCTCTGATTTTTGGTTAACCTTGGCATTTTTTAAAATGTCGGAAGACAAAAAAACTAGCGTGTTTTGTCAATAACCCACGCTCTCTAGCCCAACATTACATAACAAAATCGTCGGTCGCCCATTCAATTTGACATTCTCGGGTAGCACGTGGTATTTTTAAATCCGTAGCAAAATTGTATACGGTTGGGTGGACAACATGTCATTAAACTCTTTGCACGACTCCTTGTCCACAAACATGCAACATTAGAACTATTGTATTTCATCCTTTATGCCTTTATTCACATTTGTTTCTATTATACTTTCATTTTTGACTCAGTATATGTTGGCATTTCACAAAGAGACCCTTCCGTAAGACCGATAGTCTATACAATCAGATCCATTTCGTCTTTCGGTGATCTTCAGAAAATTTCACGTACCGACGGGTGTTGGGCTGCATCAATTTTGGGGGCCCATGGGGGAACCCAATTAGGGACCCATCGGGAATTTCCCCGGTTGCCCATACGACCAGTCCGCCTCGGATTTTTGTAACCTTTAACTGAAGTGTTTTAACGTTCCTATCTATTTTTGATCGACAGAGACGTAAGAAGCAATTCGCACTTGCCAAGCAAGGTCATACAAGGGTAACACAATGATTTATAACAATGTTGATCAATTTGCCTTTGTGGCATGGTAGGAATGCATTACAGCTATGTTTTAACGTTCCTGTCTATTTTTGATCGACAGAGACGTGAGAAGCAATTCGCACTTGCCAAGCAAGGTCATACAAGGGTAACACAATGATTTATAACAATGTTGATCAATTTGCCTTTGTGGCATGGTAGGAATGCATTACAGAAAGCTATGTTTTGGACTCACAGGCCTTTATATTAAGAAAGATTCACATTTTGAATCAGGAATCGAATCAAACATATGATTTCGAATAGAATCGAATCTAAAAATCAATCTCAGGTTGTAAATATTGCACCAACAGAAACGTTGTCAATATCCACTTATTAGTTGCATGCAACATCGATTGTCTGCTTGGGCAAATGAAACATCTGAATATTCGAGAACGGAATCAAAGTATCTTCGAATGCCGAACTTCCGTAAACGTTTCTACTCTCATCAAGTCTCCTGCACAGGAGGCCTGATGAAAGTGGAAACGTTTAGGGAGAGATACTTGAAAGGAGATTGAGAACATCCCAACGATTCGAAAATTTCCGAATCAGCGCGACTCGAATCGAATCAATTCCACAAGACCATTTCGAATCGAATCGAATTTCAAAGCTACACAGGGCCCTAAGTTATCATCTCTCAATATTTCGGTGAGACTTCACCTGTGCAAGATAATTTACATACTCTTCTGTTGTTATAACGAAAAAGAAATAAATTTATGCCGGCTGGGATCTGTCTGATAGGATGAGAGCTCGCGTAGTTTTCTCTATGTTTACGGCTGAAGTAGCATATGCTACCGTTTGACGTCACTATGCAGAATATTTGAAATGATGTTGCCTGATTCGCAATTAGTTTATCAATGGATTGACTTGCCAACCGCTTCTTTTTTTCGGGGCTTATATTCAAAGTCGACGCTCCGCGTCTCGGTGGAACATAAATACCGAGCCGCATATCTCAGATGTTGTTACTGTGATCAAACTTATAAACTTATAATAACTTGTAGTACAATCGTGGTATAACTCGCACATTTCGACAATTACCTGCCTGCCTGCCTGAAAATCCTGCAGCTGCGTTGACGAATTATTTTTAAATAGAAGCAAAATTTCACTGGAATTTTCTACAAATCGTGCACCGCAATTACAATTTGAATCGCTGGCGATAGCTAAAAACCGTCCTCTGAGTTTCAATGTGTTCTATGTGTCCATTCGCACACGTGTGTCGTTTTGTGTGTCGAATCCTGGTCGTACGGGTAATTTTAGATGTGATCTGGTGATAACAGAAAGGCAAAATGTAACTTGGGTTAATCGTGTTTTGTAATATTCCAGCGGCTGTGACAATTTTAGGTAGATTCGAGTATTTGCCGCAAATAGCATACTAATGAGGCTGAAGAAATTTAGAAGTGTCTACAGTAGAACGCAATTTGTAGCACCGAATATGCTGGTTGGTTCGAAATGGCAATCTGCTGTGAGAACTGTGAGTGTAGCTATGAATGCTTTGTTAAATAGCTATGTGAGCTGCACAGTAGCAATGTATTTTAGAGGGCGACCTATAAAATGCGAAGATGTGCAGCGGTGCCATCCTTAGCGCTTTAACGAATACAAATTTCTAAAGTAATCTTTTCTTCGCCATGGTACACATGAACCTATGTTTATCATTTGGGCCTTTTCATTGTAACGTTCAGTAAATGTAGTTTCCCCTGGGGATAGCACTTTAGCACATTTTGTGTTATTACGATGGGGCAAACGAACGGAACCATACATAAAGTATACACATTACCTCATTTCATCCATAACATACTTCTTGCGACAACATTTTCCATTGCTAGTTTTTGTCGGAAATATCAATTTTGCGTTCCCACTGATATCAGAGAATCAAATTCAAATTCAAGTACTATTTAACCCTTTACCCAACGCAGACGATATCAAAATTTATTATTTTAAATATTATTTTTTCAAATTTTTCACAAAATTTCAACAAAACCATATCATGTGATGGGTCACATGATATGGTTTTGTTGAAATTTTTGAAAAATAATATTTTTTCAACTGCTGAATTTGCATATTACGCGGTGGATGAGGGCGATTCGTTGGGTAAAGGGTTAAGCACTTTTCAAGAACTTTGACGAAGATTTTCAAGGACTATCATCACTCTACATATTGGACAAACGATCATTTCATTTGCCTACCGTTCGCCTAAAAATAAGGTTACCATTTTTTTCGATGAACTTCATTACTGGAGCTTCGAAAAATATCTTCACTCGAATTTCCATTTTAGATAGATAGATAGATAGATATTCTTTATTTCAGTATACATAAAAAAGCTATTACAAATATATTTTTTAAAATTGTTGGTATGCATACTGAGGGAGGTGACATAGCCAGATTGGCTGTCTACCTGTCACCCCCCTTAAAATTGCAAACAGACTGATCAAAATTGTTACAGAAGTTTGACATGTAGCAGATCATGTACGATATATAAAGGGGGAATGGAACTCGAGTAATGTCATGGCATTGGGCCATACTAATGTCCCAGAAAAGTACTGTCCCACACCTTTTCCGACTGGAGACCGGTGATTTCAATTTGAAGGATGGTAACCAGCTTGTCGTGTCCACTCCACTATTTCAGCTAGCACCGTGTTCCGGTGAGAACTAGTTGCAGTACAAGCATGGACAGCACACTTGGTTGGTATGTTTTAGCACTGAGTCCACGTCGGTTAGCACATTCGGGGAGTACATTTTGAAGAGTGCTCGACAAATGCGCTGACCGATGAGTCTCGCATCATAAAAAAAGGTTGTGGGGGTTTACCGACACATATCTGGGTTGTGCGCTCGTAAGATTAATCAACTGTTCTGAAAGATGTCTAAAAGATTATTAATAATTGTTTATTGTTTGCTGTTTACGGATTCTTTCTTGAGTGTTGAGGAGATTTTTGAAATAATTTTGGAACGGGCAAGCATAACAAGCTTGGGTAGGACGAGGGTTCCAGATTATTATGCAGAGTACGTCAATTAGTCGTAAAAGTACAGGGGCATGTCAGACCCACTGTGATTCAGTATCCTAGAGAATTTACAAATTTAAAGTGTGCAGTCTGGACAATAGGGATTGCTACAGTGAACATCGATTGAGTATGATGAAAGGAATTTTGAAGTAAGTGTTCTCTTGAATGTGTCTCTATTATTGATAATACGAATTGAGTTATCTAGAGCGTTCCATATCTTTGGAAACGCGAACAGAGGAAGTTTGTCTAGGGATTTGGTTCGCGTTTTCTCTATGTGTAGGAGACCAGACTGCCTGGTAGTCATACCAAACGTCTACGATTCTGAAAATATCGTTAAAGGATGGCGGTAGTCTACCATTTTTCCAGTCAAAGACGAACATGGACACTTGTTGTTTAAACAGATCATCAACCTTAAGTATTTTATCTTTCTTGAATAAAGGGTCTGTATGGGCATTATATCTTTTGTTGTTGATTATTCGTAATGACCGTTTTTGCATAATTACCAGTTTTTTATTTCCTTGGAGTTGCCCCAAGTCTGTATTCCGTATAACAGATGGCTATGTATTAAGGCGTAGTAAAGTGTTTTCATGGCTCCATGTGGGAGAATATTCTTAACTTTGTTGAGACGGTAATTGGCGTGCGGTATTTTGGAACATAATTGGGATATGTGAGCCTTGTAGGACAAATGTTCATCAATACTTATTCCCAGAAATTTCGTTGATTTTGTGGTTTCAGTGGCTCCCACTTTGTTTATTAATTGATTATTTACTTTTAGCTCTTGGCAGAAATTATTGTTATTTTTGGATTTGGGTTCAGCACAATATATGTGGTTTTTGGGCATTCAGTAATAACTGATTCGCCGAACACCATTCGAATACTTTTTGAAGTTCCTCGTTAAAATATCTGGTTAGGGAGTTGTTGTCGGAGTCTGAGCCGTGCCCTGTTGTATCATCTGCAAATGATAGAAGATTCAATGAGGTGGAGTTATTAATGTCATTGATGTGCAACAGAAAGAGAACGGGCCCTAAGATCGAATCCTGAGGGACTCCACATGTCTGTGTTGCATGGTCCGACTTATGACCTTCGTACATTACATACTGGGACCTATTTGACAAATAACTTCTAAACCAGCTGTTAACAAGATCTCTGATTCCATACCTTTCCAATTTGTGTAATAATATTTCGTGATTCATGGAATCAAAGGCCTTGGATAAATCCAAGAACACTGCTAACGTGGTATCTTTCCCTTGTTTATTATTTTGTATTGCAGTGCTTTTCAGGAGCTGAAGAATAGGGTGTATTGTAGCATGTTGTTTTCTGAATCCATATTGATTAGGAGAAAGAATATCAAATCTATCAAAGAAACTTGTGAGTCTGATCTCCATTAGCTTTTCCATTACTTTTGAAAATACCGGGAGTATACTGATAGGTCTATAGTTAGTAAAACTGCTTTGGTCGCCTGCTTTAAAAATAGGTACAACTTTTGCAACTTTCATCTTGTCTGGCACTATGCCCTTAATGAAAGAGTTATTAATGATATGTGCAACAGCTTCGTTTACCGTATGTTTAAGAAGACGTGTTGAGATATCATGGCAGTCGTTTGACGTTTTGGGCTTCATTTTGTTTACCACGTGTGCGACCTCTGGGGGAGTAGTGGGTGTTAAGTAAAAGGTATTTGGAACATTACTGTTCACATAATCTAAGTAGGATTTGTTTGTTTTTTTAATCTGCTCGGATGTTGTTTTTCCAATGTTGCCAAAAAAATTATTGAATTCGTTTGCTATGTTATGGGCTTCGTTTATTTCTATGTTATCCTGAATGAAAAATGAAGGTAGTTTCACTTCACGTTTGCCTTTGTTGATTGCTTCGTTTAAAATCTGCCATGCTCTTCGCATATTATTTTTGTTTTCTATCAGGATATCTCTGTAATAAATCGCTTTGCGTTGTTTTTTAACCTTATTAAAGATTCTACAATAGTTTTTTATAATTTTGTCTATTCTGTTCGTTGGGCAATTTGAGTTTTTTATTATATAATTTTAGTTTGTTGTTGGAAGATATGATAAGTCCCCTGGACATCCATGGTTGTTTTTTAATAAATTTCCTATTCTGGCGAATGTTTTTGATTGGAAATGCTTTTTCGTAGGCTTCCATATAAATGTTTAAAAATATTTCATATGAAGAATTTGGACAATGGGACTGCATCACTGGGGAAAAAATCACTTTGTGAGAGGAGTATTTTAAACTCGGCAATACTTTCTGCATTTATAATTCTCTTCAAGACGAATCTTGGTGTGTCTTTTACCCTGAGTGCTGTTTCAATATAGAAAACGCCAAAGTGGTCTGAAACATCCGTGATAATTATTCCGGATAAGGTATTGCTTGAGAGATTGTTGGAGAATATATGGTCTATCAGACTGGCAGAGTGACTAGTTACTCGTGTTGGTTTTGAAATGTAGGGTAAGAACCCTTGGCTGAACATGAGATCAATATATTCCCCAGTCTTGGAGTGTGTGGTTTCTTTTAAAAGATCAAGGTTAAGATCGCCCGAGATGTAAACCTTTTTACTTTCAACATTAAGAACATCCGTTATTTCGTTTAATTTTGATAAGAAAAGGTTAATATCGGCTTTTGGTGGTGTGTTTGGTCTATATATGACACCTACAATTTTGGAATTGTGTTTTTCTATAATCTCGATAAAGAGAGATTCGAAGACGTGGGGAATAAAAACCGAAAGATCACTTCGCACTTTGTATTTTATATTTTCTTTTATATACAGTCCCACTCCTCCTCGGCCGTCATCATTCTCGGGTCTCATATTTTTAATGATTGGAGCATAGCCCTCTAGACTGTACGAACTATTTGAAGGAACTTGAAATATTTCTGTTTGTCCAATTATGTCGAAAATATGTTCTTTCGTTTGCATGTTGCACAACATGTGTTGCAGGGAATCCCAGTGAGCTTCAAACTTTGGCAATTGATATAAAATAATGAGAAGCCTGCGTCTATTTTACTTGCTGTCAATTGAAAGTCATTAGGCGAAAAATAGTTACACTCATTTGTATTATGTTTGAACGGGGAATCGTTATTTTCGGGCAAAGAACATACTTTTTCATTGTAGAGCTGTATAAAGTCGTACTCTGCATTTGTCTGCACCTCATCAGGCGTAATGCTACCCGCCTTTAGGTACCAAAATACCAGTATGAACTCCAGCTGTGTGGGTATATAGGACAGATCGTAGGGTACTAGATGGAAGATGGATCCTTCCAGGAAAGTTCAACGTTATGCTCATGACCCGGGTCCTATAATAATTTCCGTAAAAATTCAACGTCACTTCTGCTACGTATTCTGCTACAGTCTGTTGCAATAATGATAAAACCAAAAATAACAAATGCAGATGCATGTGGACTCACAATAGCATGTTACTGATGTTCTCTAAACTCTCCCACCCTCAGAAAATAACGTTTATGTTTGCCTATGGATAAATACAAAGTATACGAATATATTGTTGGAAAAAATATAGTAGAGATAAGGGAATGAAAATTTCAATTCTAAGAATACGTTAGAGATTACCGAAAGGAGTTCTATTTTGGCTAAGTTGATCACATTGAGAAGCTAGTAGGAGAAAATATCAACCATATCTATCCATATAATATATACTTCTGCATTTATGTATGTTCAAATACCCCTATACAGATCGACCCCTGAACTCCATTCCGCTATATATGCCAGTAGGCACATAGAACTGAACGGAACCCAGGTGACGATATATATAGACACACACCCGTATACACATATACATACATATATATATACATACCAATATATACATACACAGCATATACACACACAATCCGAGTACATGTAGACACCCAATTTATTTCAATTATATGTATTTAATTATTTCTCTCTGTCGCGGAGATGGTTTTGTTAACTCTATATCCAATGTAATTGTCAAAACCGACTAGTACTACTCACAAAAATATCCATACAGGCTTCAATATTTTCTCATCTTACTCCCGAAAGCATAGATCAGGACACCCCACTGGAATGAGCTCACTGAACTCGTTCCAATAGGGTGTCATGAACCACGCTTTCGAGACAAAGGTGAAGAATTTCCAATAGGGGGTCGTAAACAACCCTTTCGAGACAAAAGGTGAACAGGTTTAGTCATTTAGCAGTTTATGTGCAAGCGTCGTCTGCAACCGCGTTTTGGGGTAAAGGGTCAATAAAGATCCAGGCAGTGAGCCTTGGATTCCAGTATTTGGGTCATAATTTAAGTACGGCTAAGTGACGACAAGAGGAGAATCGCGATCGACTATCAGAAAACTACCCATGCAGGTATAAAGCGACAAGTACGACAATAGCTTTCCGAGGATTACAGGGTTCAGACGGTTGAAAAATGGAAGTTGGATCACCTCAATTGCTTAAACCGAACGTTTGTGGCCTTTTCCAAGCCATTGCGTAAGAGTGATACAACGTGTACGTATCTTGGTTGGTACACGTTTGCAACAAATTATGTGGGTTCGTGCAGATAGGTTGGGAGCATCGAGGAACCTGTACTTGCTCTTATGTGTGCAGGATAGGGGGGGGGGGGGGAGGGGGGTGTAGACGTGAGTGTATCTGTGGAGTGTCTGTGTTTGAACACGTGGACATTTGAGACTTGTACATGGATATACGAAGGCACATACGTGTGAAAACGTAGTTATGGATGTGTATGTGTGTATCTGTATGTTCACAAAAGGGTGCGTGTAGATTGTAAGTAAGATTGTAAGTATGAGAATGAGTTGAACATGTGGGTTGATGTTGCCATGGCAGGAAGAGGGATTGGTTATTTGGAATACGAATAAGTTAACAAATAAGTTGAATGATGTGTATGTTGGTAAGGGGGGGGGGGGGGGTATAAGTATACGTAGAAGTAAGTGACGGTGTTGGCTTTCTCACAAAAGAATGGGAGATAGGAGACGGGCGTGTGTATGTTTCTGGAGGGGGAAACAGTTTTTATCCCTTCACGGTGGCATCTATATCCTCAAAAATGTCAAATTTCATTTTTCTGCCATCTTTCAATTTCCCCCAAATAGAACCATTACGGTGGTACGCAGACTCAATATCACTGTGCAGGTAGAGTTTCCTGATAAGACTCGAATTTAAGGCTGTCACATCGTCACTCACTTTCACTGCTGTTTTTTTGATCATTGCTTTTCATAGTCTTGGACATTATTTGCTTTCTATGCATGAAAGTAGCGTCTCTCAAGTCCTTTTGGTAGAATTTGACTATAACTGGACGTGGCACGTCCTTATTCCTCGAGGGAAGACGATGTATCGCTTGGATGTCAGTTTCTGTCACATTCAGCTCAGTGGTCGTGGATTTCAACAGTGCACAGAATTTGCCGGCTAGTTTTTCGTCCTTTTCCTCTTCGAGATCCCAGACTTTAATGTTGTATTTTCGAGAATATTGTTCCTTCTGGTTTGAGGCTCGTTTTGCAGAATTTGCTTTCCCGTTGATTTCTTCGACCCTTTCGAGTAGTATTCTGTTTCCACTATTTAAATGTTTGATTTTAGTTTTCATCTGCTCATTTTCAACTTCAAGCGAATCAAGTCTTTGTTCGAAACGAACCTCCAGATCTTTATTGATTGATTGATTGATTGATTGATTTACAGCATAAGAATATACAAGATAACAATAAAACAGGTTATAGTTGAACGCGCTGCAAGGACATGGCATAGCCTGAGAGGCTGTCTTCCTGCCATTCCCTTTTGACGAAAAGTATATTCTTGACAGCAAGATTTGTGTTGATGGCTCATTAGGTTTAGTGATGGAACGTCTTCTTGGAAAGATACTATGGGCTATAGTAGACAGTTTGTGACAGAAACGCTACCAATGTACGTGTGGGCATATCAACCCCTCGAACATAGAACACAAAAAGCGCCGATGAGCCGTCGGTCCGCGAACCGTGGATATGACCAACCCCCACGACCGAAAACCCATCGCCAGTTCATGTGGCCTATATTCGCCAGTTATTAGAAAATTGTTGGGTGGAGAATTCACCACTGATACCTCTGTAGCGTCCTCCATCACCTCTCTACAACGATGTAGACACGGGATACGACTTTTTTGTTTAGTACGATAATTAATACAATAAGTAATACACTAAGCAACAATTCGGTAAGGGCTATACGGTAAGGGCTAGAGTTTCTATCATTGGCACATTAGGTTTAGTGATAGAACCTCTTTTGGAATAATATTATGGTGGATAGTAATCGGTGTGTGGGAGAAACGCTACCAATGTACGAGAGGGCAAATCAACTCCCCGAACATTGATTACAAATGGCGTCGATGGGCCGCCTGTCCGTGAACCGTTGGATAAGACCAACCCCCACGGGACGAAAAAAAAAAAAAAATCGCCAGTTCCTGCGGCCTATATTCGCGAGTTATCAAAACGTGTAGGATGGAGAATTAACCACTGATACCTCTGTTGCGTCCCCGCCTCTATACAATGAGGTAGACAAAGGACATGACTTGTTAATTAGTACAATAATTAAAACAATAAGTAGTACACTAATCAACCATTCGGCGAGGGCTATAGTGTTTCTCATTCTCACGTAGGCAAAGTACAAAATGATCTTTTGTAGGCGTTTGCTGTTACAGAAATACGTTGGTGGCATTTTTTTTTTTTTTTTTTTCTCTTTTTTTTTTTTTTTTTTTTTTTTTATTTGTTTCTTTTTTTTGGGGGGGGGGGGGGGGTTACGATTAGCAATCAGGACACCATGGGTTATTACAATTTACTGTTGACTTGTACGAATCAAAGAACTCCTCAACAAGAGTTCTCTTAAATTGTTTTTTGGTTTTCTTTTTATTTGTTTCTTTTTTTTTTTTGGGGGGGGGGGGGCTTACGATTAGCAATCAGGACACCATGGGTTATTACAATTTACTGTTGACTGGTACGAATCAAAGAACTCCTCAACAAGAGTTCTCTTAAATTGGGGCCTAGAGAGAGTTTGCTTTTGGGGCGTGATTTGATTCCATAAGTTTCGAAATGTGTGTGGCGGGAGTTTAGCAGAAAATTGTGTTCTTGGTTTAGAAGTTTGGAGTTTCCCTGATTGTCTTGTATCCATACCCGATGGATTTGTATATATTTTGAAAGTCTCATTGAAAAAATCCGGTAATCTGCTGTTGTACCAGCCATGCATAAAGAGGAGAACATGCAGTGTGTACAGATCTTCAAATTTTAGAATTTGAAGTTCTTTAAATAGTGGGTCGGTGTGCGCATTATACCTTTTATTTCCTATAATACGAACTGCCTTTTTTGGAGTTTGAAGATTCTCTTAGTAGCCGGTATATGACCCCACACCTGGTTTCCCGTACAAGAAATGGCTATGTATCAGGGTATAATACAGGGTTTTCATAGCATTGAGGGGAAGTATTTTTTTCGCTCTATTTATTGCATACATGGCCCTGGATAATTTGGAACAAACGACTGAGACGTGGTGTTTGAAACTCAAATGTTCATCCATATCGATGCCAAGAAATTTTATGAATTTATCATCATTATTATTACTAACCAAAGGTATGCTTGTGCCATTTACAGTAACATGCCTACCCGCAACTTTAGTTGAGCCTTGTGGTGGAGCAAGATGCATTTAGTTTTACTGGCGTTCAGGAGGAGTTTGTTAGCGGCACACCTATCACTTATTTTTGACACTTCATTATTCGTAGTGTCAATTAAGGTGTCCAGGTTGTTACCAGAGGTGAATGCAGTTGTATCATCAGCAAATGATAGTATCTTCAGAAGCGTCGATTCACTAATATCATTGATGTACAAGAGAAATAGGATAGGCCCAAGAACAGAACATTGAGGGACACCCATGACTACAGGCTGGAAATCCGATGACTTACTCCTATATGAGACGAATTGTGAGAGACCAGACGGGTAGTCTTTAAACCACGAATTGGCTACACCCCTTATCCCATATGACTGCAATTTCTGTAACAGAATTGAGTGATTTATTGTGTCGAAGGCCTTGGAGAAATCAAGGAAAACTGACAATGTGCACTCTTTGGTTGGTCTGTCGTTCCTTTCTGTAAAGTTATTTATAAGATGCAGTATTGGATGAAATGTTGTATGCCCCTTGCGGAATCCAAATTGATATCGGTATATTAGCTTGTTTTCGTTTAGGAAATTGGTCAGTCTTCGGTGCATAATCTTTTCCAGAACTTTGGAGAGAGCAGGAAGGATACTGATTGGTCTGTAGTTGCTAAAGATATTATGATCGCCAGATTTAAAAATTGTATGATTTTTGCTACTTTCATTTTATCGGGGACTTTTCCTGTTGAGAATGAAAGATTAATTATATGGGTTAATGGTTCTGCTATTTCTGGTATTATCTTTTTTAAAAGACTAGTAGAGATGTTGTCACAGTCCTTACTCATTTTTGGCCGTAAACCACTTACACATAGAACAACTTCCTGTATATTTGTAGGTGAGATAAAAAATGACTCGGCGTTATTAAATTTGATGTAATCCGAGAAATCGGAATTAACACTATGAATTTGTTTGCTTACATTTTTTCCGACGTGGGCAAAGGATAGGTTGAATTTTTCTGTTATTTCTTCAGGGTCAGTTATTTCCATATTCTTTTCCTTGAAGGTGCTAGGTAGGTTTGGGGTGCGATTTGATCTGTTTATGGCTTTACGAAGAATTTCCCAAGTCTTCTTGACGTTATGTTTATTCTCCAGGAGTACAGAGTTATAGTATTCTGTCTTCAAACTACGTTTCAGGCGATTGAAAATACAACAGTGGTTTTTATATTGTTCAACATTGTAGTTTGATTTTTCAGTTTTTTTTCTAAGAAGCTTTTCCTTATTTAGTGAGGATTATAGCAGACCGGCAGTCATCCATGGCTCGCGTTTTACCCGTTTGGGGGAAACAAATACCTTTTTCAAGGGGAAGCCGACATTGAAGGCTTGGTGGAGTTTGTCAATCAGATTTTCATACGTTTCATTAGGACAGGTTGCATTATATATATTTGAGAAGTCGCAAATGGACAGAATGTTTTTGAATCTCATTGAGTTCTCCTCTTTAAATGATCTTTCAAATTTTTCTTTACATGTGTAACTGCGATGTACAATCTCGTCGACACAGAATGTCGCAAAGTGATCGCTCACGTCTGTGATGATTATTCCTGCTTTGTTATTTTCATTTCTGTTGCAAAATATATGGTCAATTAGTGTCGCAGAATAATCTGTAACTCTTGTTGGTTTTGTGATGACGGGCATAAAACCTGCACTAAACATTAAATCAATAAATTGATTAGTTTTGTTATGGCTACCAAAACTAGGAAGATCAATATTAAAATCTCCCATCAAGAAGGCCTTTTTATTTTCATTATTTATCTTACTGATCAACTGTGTAAGCGTTTTCAGAAACAAGTCAAAGTCGGCTTTCGGGGCTGTGGTGGGTCTATAAATTATACCAACTATACATTTATGTTTGGAAGTGATTTCTATGAACAAGGATTCAAAAATATGAGGGATAAAAACTGAGAGATCATTACGGATTTTATAGCCTATAGACTCTTTTACGAACATGGCAACTCCTCCTCGGCCGTCGTCTCGGTCGGGACGCAAGTGGGTTTCTTGCGGATGATAGCCTTCAAGGGTGTACTCATTATTTCCGACTTCAAAAACTTCTGTTATTCCAACAATGTCTAGAAAGTTGAATGATGGCTGGAGATCGCAAATTAGGTTGTGGAAGTTGTCCCAGTTAGCGTTCAGACTTCGACAATTCATGTTGAGCAAAGACAGAGTTTTATTTTCATTTACTTCAGTCGTTTCAAATTCTTTCGGGTTATAGTACTCGCAATAGTTTCTATCAATATCGAATGCTGGATGGGGCTCATCATTGGAATTACCAGTGACAGTTGTATTGAACTTACTAACGAAATCAAAAGAATCGTTGCTTTGAATCTCATCCAGAGTAATCGTGTTAGCCATAGTGTTGTGTGGAGAGGCGAGGGCAAGTTCCGAGGTTAGTTCCAAAGTTAAGTACTGGTAAATAAGGTTCTAGTGAGCAATTTAAAGTTTCGAAATAAGAATTCATAATCGTGCTGTCAAGAATATGTACAATAAAATATAATGACAATGTTTGATGTAGATGGTGAGAGTTATCATACAATATATTTACAAACAAGTGAAGAAATTGTAATAGACTACAGAGTAACATAAATCTGGACATTCTTCTCAAGAAAGCCAGGTTTGATTTTCCGCTGGTTTGGTCTGAGGAATATTTTTTATAATGGTGCGATCTTTTTTTTTAATCCAGTTTGGTGTTTTGTACCTTACCTTGTGGAGTAGCGACCTGTTTCATTCGAAAAGCCACTCGGCCAGTGAGAATTATTCAGCTAAGATGAGTATTCGATTACGATTATCAGAAAATTGATCGCTTTCCTATATTGTGGGCCAATTGAATCTACCATGTCCTGTTTGACACAGCTCGAGGAGCTTTGTCAAACAAGGCAGGGCAGACCGCGTACGTACAACCACCACATTCGTGCAGGTCAAGGTAGCTATGGGAATGCAGTGAGTATCGGGTTAATTACCGACAAGTTGCATGGTTTGTATTCAATGAAATGCAATTTAGTCAAACCGAATGCAATAAATATGTCAAATGGGAATGCAGTGAGTATCGGGTTAATTACCGACAAGTTGCATTAGCGGGGGAGGAATTCGCTAGAATTGTGCACTTGGTGATACCTTCCTGAAATTTGGCATGATGTAAGGGTAGGCATCAGAGATTTCAAAATCGATCGGCTACAAGTTGGCACCATCCTCTAGCCACCACTAGCAGCGAAATCCAAAATGGCCGCCAAGCGGATCGAAAAAAAGCTATTTTCGCCGATCGCACAACTGAAGCTCCAAACCTAACACCATACATGTGCTGTAATTGATGTGAATGATGGAGTGAAGCCCTTGGAACAAGTTGGGGGGAAGATTAATGGATAATGGGATCAGAATTTCCGTCGATGTGTGCGTCTGTGTGTCTGACTGTCAGTATGATCGTCCGTCCGTAGATAAATTAGTGTTGAATGTTTCTCGGGAATGCAATGGTCAAATGAACATGGTATGAGAGATTCCTGTCAACACATGAACAAGGGTACTCGATAGTATGCAGCAGTGGGGATACTTGGACATTTGATAATCCAATTAAAGTGACAGTCTATTCTCAACTTCCGGCATTTTCGATAGATTTATTTTCTAAGAAAATAAAACTATCAAATTTCTAGAGGAGTTCTGGTTCAATCTCAACACCATAGCGACACGTCTGCCAGCAAGGGCAGTGCTGGAATGAACTCGGGATGCATTAGTTCCCGTTGTTAATTATACAATGTTATCTTGCCAGTATAGAACATTGGCAAAATGGGACTAGAAGGGGTGAGTGTATGTTTGCAGTCATTCGAGGTACAGGAATATTTTTTGACTACAAGTAGTATTCTTCATTTTCGGCCAGTTAAGATGTGGTGTGTTCCAAGTCAGGATTAATGTTGCCGACACTTAATGCCCATCCCTCATGGTATGCTACTTTACCAGGGATATAGAGATATAGCCACCACTGGGAGCCAAAACATGACCTTTGATGTCGATGAGTGGTCGAAATGTTTTAGCGAATAACTTATCGAAATATGATCCGGTATGGCAATTTGATACCTTACGTTAGATTTATTAGATCAACTCAGGTATGGATTCATTGAGACATGAGTGCGCTACAAGATGAAGGATTTCCAAGTTGATTTGCTATGGAGTAGGAACTGACTAGTCACATGTGGCCTATGGCCAGAGAAAGACAAGGATACCATAGATGAACACACGGGTGAACGAAGGTATCAACTGTTGTACAGAGGCAAAATAGTTGGGGATATTGTATCATGCTATGCATGAATTAACACCGTCTTGTGCAGTAAATAACAGACTATTTTCCGAAATCTAAAACTGTATTCCTATACCCCGGACAATGTAGCAAGCCACATGGGATGAACATTTGTTAGCAAAATCAACTCAACTAGAAACATGACATGTGTTAACTGGCCGAAAATGGAAAAAAAAATACCAGAATAGGAGATGACTGGTCCTAACATGACAGTATACTACTCAATATTGTTACAACAGCCACCTTCACACTTACACAAAGGTGTGCACCTTAATCCAGCTTTCAAGCATTTGCAATTGCCCTTGCAGGCCTTGGCACAACTACAGTGGAGCATCAGTGCACATGCAGCACTTGCGTCTCCTAGGTGAGTCCAAAATGGGACCAGAATATTGAGACGTGGATTCCACTCCCATCCGTACTGTGATGGGTCTGGCACACATAAGTGTTTCTGCAGAGCACGATGCCAAATGAAAGATGACACAAGAATTACCCTTTTTACATGTTGATACAGAGCTGCTTTGGTGGGCGGGATGTTTTCCATAGACTTAAGGCCATGTGTGAACATATGCCGTCTCGCATCATTGACACGTGTACTGACACAACTGTTACTGTACATCTGTATGGTGAGTTTTTCGATATGCTGCATATGAGGGGAATCCTCTGAAAAGACTTGCGGATTCTCAGTCAATTCTATCATCATTTCAGTTGATGCGGGAAAATTCATCCATGCATTCCATCCTGTCTTCTTCCCAATGCCGAGCATGCTGGATGTTACATCACAACCTGTGAAGGCGTGGAAGAAAGTCAGGGCCTTACAGTAATCAGGTCCAAGTTGTGAAGCTATCTCATGAATTGGCATATCTTTATATGCCTTTCCAATTCCAAACCCAATCCACAGCTCACTGAGTCCAAGGTCACGGAATGTTGCGAAATGGTGCAAAGACAGAATGACGACATCAGAATCAACCGTGCGAAGAAAAGCTATTTTGTGACCTTGTGAGACTGCATGGTTGAGATGAAGCATCATGCGCGTGTCTGCTTCCTCGTGGTTCGATGGAGATATGTCACATAAGCTAACATCCTTATTGCATAGTACATATTCTCCTGATGTCGTTAACAACTGGTACTCGGATGTTGATGTTAATTTCAGCAGTTCAGCAGACAGGAACTTGAAAAATTCGTCTTTATTCTCACTAACTTTCAAGAATGCCTGCCAATTCTTCCCTTTAGGTAAAGGGACGTTCTCGGACACCCGTATCAACCTAACTGCTGTCTCACCGAGGCGTTTTGCTCGCGTCTGATTCTTCAAACTGCCTTCGGGGTAACAGTCATAGATCGCATCAACCCTTGTGGTGTTCGTGTTAATCAGAGATTCGATGTATGGCAATAATTGCAATCGAGCATATTCTCCAAACAGATCCGCTTTCTGTGGTTTGATTACATGGACTACAGCAGGCATATCCAAGATGACAACTGAAGCTTGTCTAGCTGCTGAATTCTTCCCTTGTGCAGGAATAGCTGGTAAACAATTGAGAATTTGAGATTTTGTCCCACTCCGTAGCTTACCTCTATCGGATAATGCTGGCGGATCACGTGCATTCTCGTGCATGAAAAACTCATCCATGTTTGAATCAGGCCGGGCTTGCAGTGAAACGAACATCTGGGTAACTATTGCGGCAGTTGCTTTACTTGACATGAGTTTGTCTCGGCCTTTGTCCAGGTTGGCTGGGGGTGGGTTAAGGAAGGTATATATATTTGCCTTGGGAATAACATCATTCAGGGGTACGGGGCATTCCACAAGCCTTTCCTTCAAGAAAGTGGAATATAAATGCTTGCCCCTTTCGGGTAATGACCGTAAACTCTTACTAACTTCGGGGTCCATATATTCACCAGTATCTAATGTCACCAGCTGACCACTAGTTTCATCATAAGGGTTGATAATGAGTCCCTGATTCACCAGATCGAGGAGAGATTTCAATTGATTCAGAAATTTTTTCTGCTCTGATACCGAACTTTCCGGGTGTTCCGTGTTATCTGATGATGTTGTGTGGAAACTTGCATATTCATACTCATCTATAACACGCAGAACTTCTGACCTTGAAAGCTCAATAACGACTTTCTCTTCAGCCTGGCCATAGAGACCTTTTGGACCACTGTCTTCTTTGAGTAGTTGGATACTATGTTCTTGGCTCTGATCTAAACCCATCATACTGAACTTCCTCTCACTACGCTGGACCACAAAATGGCCTTCCATGAATTTGTTGTGGATTGAAGGATGCCGCCTGGGTAGCTGAGACATGTCTCTCAGAAATACGGGGACCCACCGACAATAATTTGTATGCCCTAGGGCAAAAAAGTAACTGCACAACTCATCGATAGAACACAGTGTACCAGGCCAGTTACCGATTCGTTGGTTCCGAACGAATTGACAGCTTGTCAAGAGAAAGTTCCGAACGATTTCACCCCAATAGCGCGCAGTTGGAGATTGTGAAAGAATCCTCTGTTCCCACATTTCAAATGACTCATGGGGCCCAGTCTGCTGACAGTAAATCTCATAAGCATTCTTTCTGAGGATCTCAAGCCAAGCTAGAGTGAGAAGATATGCCTGTCGCGTCCTCTTGACATGTTTCCCACCAAGTAGGGATGATGCTACACCGGGTGTGAATATCTTTGCGAGGTGAAACATTCGCTCCCAACCAGAACCACCCATAAGCTTACCACCAGCTTCTTGGGTGCACATTTCAAGATGCAGGAATCCAATCATACACACCATTCGATCCTCACCTATCTCCTCTGGGAACAGCCATTGACATTTTTTCTGCCTGGCATACAACGGACAGTCACCTTCAATGACAGGTATCTGGCCGGGGTTTACGAAAGCAGTAGCTTCCCTGACCACATACATAGCATGCTTCTGCATACTGAGTGAGTCCGCTTTCTGCTCACTGAAAACAGGGAATACCCCAATAACTGCACGAGGTTTGACATTGTCTTGATCTTCATGTTTTGAAAAGAAGCCTGAAAAGGTCACAGGGACTTCATCAAGCTGCCAGCTGCCATCAACCTTCCCTTTATTGCTGATCTGTGACACATGAGACAACCAGTCATTCTCTCCCACGTTCAAATCTGCATATTCATTGGGCCGTACATTACATTCATCTGGAGATTCAAGCCTGATGTCCCCACCAAAGTCTTCAACGAAAGGAACAAATGCATAGTCGTCTGGGAGTTCAATTTGTGTGTCTTCTGGAACATCTAAACTCAGTGGTGGGGGATCAGTACCCACATTGTCCCTGCTCAGTTGACCAATGAGTGTGATGGACGTACCATGCATATCAGATCTACCAGATACATCAATGTTATCAGTGGTTCCTATCGAGAAAACATTACGTTTGCAGTTAGCTGGGACTACAACACCTTCGTTCTTGAACCGCAGTGAAACAGCTCTCGCGAAACTCCTGCGAACATCCATTACGCGATCATAAGAGACAGAGAGTCCCATTTGATGAAAATCTCTGATAAGATTTTTCATACGATCATGGGCATGCAACTTCAAACCCACATAAAGAGGCATTGGAGTTTCTCTGTCACGTCTCTGGTGAACATTTTGTGCATGTTCGGAGCGTTTCGCTGAATTGCTGATCAACATCTGTGAAATAGTACAAGCCACTCGAGTCTTGGCATTAACAGTCTCATCATCGCCTAAGTTCTGTATACTACATGTGCCCTCAAGTAGAACTCTAAGAAGAGTCAGGAGTGAGTTGGGTACAGGCTCGCTCAAGCAATAAGATGAAAATGATCCCGTGAAAGGAGCTTGAGATATGAGTATGTGTTTACGCAGAAGAAGACCCACATCAACTATCTTTTTTGCCTCTTCCTCAGACACTATACGAGTTAAAGATTCGGACAACAAGGAGCCAACTCGAAACCTACTTGAAATAAACACATCTCTACCCTGTGTGAAGGCGTCCCAGCCATCGCCCAATTTCTGCAACAAATGTTCTTTGAATCGAGTGGAATGTATTTCTTCACTAAGCCAATCAGAACCGACTTGCTTCAACCTCCGACTGTACAGATTCTTGAGATCGACAAGCTTCATCGCGGAATCGTTGTGTTCAACAAATGTTATGAGCTCTGCCATAACGAGAGGGTCATAGGGCAGGCCTGACGCGGAATGTTCGGCGTTCTTCGACTTTTTAGATTTAGCCGCTCGTGCTTCATTGGCAAGCTTACAATAACAGGTTTTGTGATAGTAAAGATCACTAGCAGCGGAATCAAATGCTGCATTGACCCGAGAAAAAACAACCCAGTTCTCGGCTTCCTTTGCCATAATTTTGAGTTTATTGTTATCAGACATTGATCTGCAAATAGGCTCACTGCTGTCACCTTCGCGTTTGTGACAATAAACACACTGGGGCAGTTTCCTGTCACAGCCAGATTCAAAACTTGTCCGTGTTCTTTTAGGACTCAGCGTGGAGCAGGATGCCACTGCCTCATTTCGCTCTCGCTTGTGTAGCACGCGCTGTACGATGTGAGTCCGAATACTGTCACGGCATGTCTTATGATATATTGCCTTATTCGTCAACAGTGACATCGACATACACTCATCACTCTCTCTCATCAAACAATCAATGGTCAAATTATATGGAAGCTCAACGCCATTATCTAGGAAGCGCGTTATGTCTTCCTCAATAGCTTTATAGGCGTCATGAAAACGAGATTCTCTATACGGACGCATCAATTTCTTGGAACTGTCTTGCTGGCAAAAGCAACAACGTTCCCAGTCAGTACTAGTCCGTACACGAAGAGGATTCTCACTCATTCTGTGAATGATTTTTGTGAACAATCGCGTTCTCGAATTAATTTCGACAGACAAATCAGAATTGCTTGCGGAATTACGCCAAACAAGAGATTGTATGGCAAAGAGACTGCTTCATAAAGAGCGTTGTTTCTCCGGGATCAGCGTCATTCAGGTTTGCCTGAATGACGCTGATCCCGGAGAAACAACGCTCTTTTCAAGTTCCAAGAAATTGATGCGTCCGTATAGAGAATCTCGTTTTATTCTACATCATCTCCCACGTCTGTTTCCAACACGTGCGTGGATCAGAGTTCACTTTCGCGCCCTTACAATCGGATGTATAGTCGGTAGACCGTCGAAAAGGAGGTTCCCTTCAGCCGCTGGCGGCCATTTTGGATTGTGCCGCTACTGGTCGCCACCGGTCGGTGTCAACTTGTAGCCGATCGTTTTTGAGAACCTCATAGCCTACACTAACAGTGTGCCAAATTTCAAGAAGGTATCACCAAGTGCACAATTCACCTGTATGTGACGAATTCCTCCCCCGCTACATGGTTTGTATTCAATGAAATGCAATTTAGTCAAACCGAATGCAATAAATATGTCAATTTGGCACCGATGGTACTAGGATTGGTATGTGTTTTGAAAATGCTATCCGTTCAACGTGGCTATTCAATTATGCAACTGCTAATGGGTTTGCTGATGGGGTGCACCCCCACAATGTACCTAACGTTCCACAATGATTCTAGACTGTTCCATAATCAATATACTGTAAACTATGTACAGTGACCAATAGACAATGCACTCCCCTTTGTTCAATCACAATTTTGAATAGGCAAATCTTTCAATTTTGTTTGAATAAAAGACTCAAGTTCCAATTTCAGTTTGTCAATTTTAGTGACAATACAGTTCTCCACAATCGAGCGAACGTCGTCGGATGAAAAGTAGTGACGACAGCTTTTCTCCCAACTCATCAATCTTCTTATTTAAACCCGGCAACATAGGGTTAGTCATTGACTCGTCGCAACTGAGTCCAGACGAAGATTGACGACCACGCTTCGATGCATTCGATGGATTCTTTTCTGAGCAACCTGGCTTGATTTGTTTCTTTCCCGACATTGTTAATTTACCGTTAACCCAAGCTGAGATTTCCAGGTGTATTGAGATTGTTATCGATCACCCTTGATCAGTTATGACACTGTGAGTAACTCTCACAGTACGGAATAACTTTGGCTCACACACTGACAAAAAGACACTCGAAATATCGAAACTTCTACAAAAAACTGCAAGATTTCCACAATATCATCTCCGAAAAGGTATTCTATCTCAACCAACACTTTTCATATAGCACAAAGTTCGGAGCATACATAATACTTAGACTGATCTCGAGGTCAAGTGGGAGCTAGAGAACATCGTATAAACAGCCGATTTTAACCGGCCATCGTAATCAGGAGTCCATTTTGTATTTATTTGTTAACTATCCCCGATACGCTATCTACATTGCAATGCTGATAAAACTTACTGTTATGATGACATAATGATGAAATGCTCCGCTGTAGCTCTCTGAGCCCTTTCCAACAGGGTATTACATCACAGCATATTATCAGATTACTGACAAAAATGCGGGAAAAAAATCGCAATGGTCTAGAATTTACACACCAGTCTGATGTGTGTTATCGTGAAACTTATTGTCTCAGTGTTCATAGCTAAATCGAATTCCAGTTCTTTTCAAGGAAAGTGCTGGAAAGTCAAATACTTTCCAAAGGTGGAGCCCTGGTCGGCATCTCGTACCTCAAAGTTAACTGCGCCCTTACTGAATACCGTCACACTCGACCAGACGAGTTGTTTATTTACATTACGACCAAGTTTAGTCAGTTATTCAGCACATTGCCCTCTGGTCTATTTAATCACACTACCAATGATGTTTCAAATAAATAGCCACAATATTAACCTTTTACCCAACGAATCGGCTGCATCCGCCCTCGTAATATGCGAATTCAGCAGTTGAAAAAATATTATTTTTCAAAAAATTTCAACAAAACCATATCATTTGACCCCTCGTTGGAACGAGCTCGTCGAGCTCGTTCCAACGAGGGGTCACATGATATGGTTTTGTTGAAATTTTTTGAAAGATTTGAAAAAATGATATTTAAAATAATAAATTTTGATATCGTCTGCGTTGGGTAAAGGGTTAATGACTGTTTTTACTTTTCTTTAAGCTTTAGCTTGTCCATCGGAAAACATGGTGTGGTATGAACCAATGAAGAAATGTTTCTGGAAAGATGAGAACATGGTCACAGCCGTCGTAGCCGAGAAACATTGTGCTGATACGGGCGGAGGGCTCGCAACAGTAGACAACCAGCCTGAATACAACTTTGTGTTTTCAACAGTGTGCGTATCACGAAGTTATTATTGTAACTTTCGACTTTATTAACTTTCAGTTCTTAATCTTTTACCCAACAATTCGGCTGCATCAATCCGTGCAATTCACAAAGTTAACATTTAAAAATATTTGTTTTTTGTTTTAAATAATACTATATCATGTGACCTCTCATTGGAACGATCTCGTCAAGCTCATTCCACTGAGGGGTCACATGATATGCTTTTGCTGATTTTGTTTTAAAATTTGGAGAAAGCAGAAATTAAAATAATAAATTATGATATCATGTACGTTTAATAAAGGGATGACTACTTTCTTTTCAGTGTGTTATCCCCGCCCGAATTCTTTCCCGCACGGTATCTCAGAAAGTTGAGCAATGTTTTTTTGCTGGTCATGTTTTGTTTTTTTTCTCGTAATCGAAGTTAAAGCCAAATATTACACATTGTCCCTTATCCAACTCGAACAGCGGATGATACTCGCAAAACAATCCTTCAACACCCAATATACGCATGTTACCACTCTTTGACGCACAAGTTCAATCGTTCTGCCGATGTTTGGTGGATTGGGCCTTATGCTATGTTTCTGAGGGACCAACAATATAGCATTGGTACAAAAAGTACGCTTTTGGAAGGTTTCAAAGGCATTGTGGTTTATTAGCCCAGTGCCTCGCTTTCGATACAATCGCTGTCTATCGACACAGGCGATCCACACGTATAAAGTAATCCATAAGTAATCGGTGTTATCATGATTCGTTGTTGTCTGTCAACTGAATTTAACAGTTTATCCATTTAATCTGATTCGGCCCCGTCTCTAACCCTTTTCCTAACATGAAAAGCAGACGACACTTGCAAACAAAATTCTTGAATAACTACTTTTTTTCCATTTTGTGTCTCAAAAACATAGGTTATGACCCCTCGTTGGAACGAGCTCAACTTATGTTTTCCGGAGAAAAAATGAAAAAATAATGAAAATTAATTGGCGATTTTTTAGAATAGCGCTGGTCGGTTTTTGGCCGTTACGTTGGGTAAAGAGCTAAAACATGTCTTTGTCACCTAATATTTTTTTCTCTCGCTTAATGTTTTTATAAGCCCTCTGGGAGAAAAGGAATTATTTACTTCTAGTTTATTTGGACTGAATAAACAGTGAGGAAATAATACTCATGAAATAATTTTGTAAACGTTAATAATAGCTTTTTACTTTATTTATTTATTTATTTATTTTTTTATTTCTTTATTTATTTATTAGTTTTAGTTTCTATTATCAGTATTTTTATCATTTCTGTGTACTTTTCCAACTAAAATACCTAAACCAGCCGGGTAACGCAAAACTAAAATATCGTATTTTGAGTGCAACAGGGCACCATCTGCAACGTTTCGTTGCACTCAAGGGCGATACATGATTAGTTTGTTCTCATTTACAACCAGATTCCATTTGACGCTAAAATTCTTCATTTCGCGCCTAAACCAAAAAAGTAATCAACTGGCACCAAACAAAAATTCCTTATAACATCAAACAAATTGCGAACCAGTCTCAAAACTCAAAGGCACTCTTTATTCTGTGCCACACAACTAGGTATTAAAAAATACAATTGCCCCATATCCGGTTTTCCTGTATTTCACGTGCGCTGAGGTGAAAATCTCACCAAGGTTCGTTGATTCCTGTCCCACGTACTCCAACCGAGATGTGTTCTGTATTTCGTCCACGAATAAACGTGAATTTAGTGAGTGGGGATGATATTTTTAAAGAAAAAATATCACCTTCGGCAATTTGATAACTTTCTTGCTTGACACGTTGTGTCGAAGCATTTCATTCACGTCACAACGTCACTCAGACACCCAACGCCCAATCAGCTGTGTTCTTACATGCAGCTTTTTAGATACCACGCGTTGTGTACCCTGAGCATTTCTCAATGACTGTACTGTATCGGATAACGTTGAATACATGCTGGAATCGTGGTATTTATTTATTTAGTGGTGTTCAATGTCGTATACTTATGCACAAAGACTAATCATGACCGTGACAGTTTTACGGGCGGAGGAAGCCGGAGTACCCAAAGAGAACCACCGAGCAACAACGAGCAGCTGCCAGCTCCCCAACATGGTAACTCCGCACTACATCACAGGAAGGGTTAGATTGGTTGAAGACATGTGTACCATCGACGTTCCGTACGCCTTAGTACACGGCGTCATCGTGTCCCCATGTGGACAATCGGGGTTAAGTTCCTTGCCCAAGGACACAACGCGTGAGTCCGAATTTATTACTCAGACGGTCACCCACCCAACGATTAACCGGGCTCGACGTTGCTTAACTTCGGTGATCTGACGAGAACCGCTTACCGCAAGGCCACCGCGCCCCCGAATCGTGGTATAAAATTTGACAATTATTTTATTTCGAAAACTTTCTTGCGACAGCCTTATGAAGTTCCTGTTCTGAGAACTTGACATAAAGTTGGTCAAAGATAGAGTTGGGGTTACAATGTTTACATAATGATGTCGGCCGTCCATTTTGCTAAAGAATTCCACAAGTTTGGATTTCTGTGGCGCACGTCATAACATGTTTTATGGGTTGGCTGGGGGAGGGGGTTCAATTTAATGTAAAAAGCTGTTTGCCAAAAACTACTCGACAACGACTGGGTCGCATTCTGAGGATTAATGTTTGCACCACCTTTGTTGCTAAAAACTTTTAACAAAACGGCAACTGAAATGACGGAACGTGTGTTTCGCTTTGATGAAATGAAACATAATATATTCGGATTATATAAATTTTGGTTTACATTCTAAAATCAATTTAGTTAAAAGTTAACCCAAATCATCTGGGTTGAGTGAATAGGAACCTAATTGGGGTTCATATTCACTCAACCCGGTTAATTTGGGTTAATTTCTAACCCAACTGATGTTAGAGTTCATTTGTGGCTTATACTTGCTGTCGTATTGTCGGTCACCTGTCTGTCCTAGACTTATATTTTATACTGATAGTATGATATAGTTGGTCTGTAACCCCTTTGCTCTATTGATAACGCTCCAGACAACTCACCTACCTAAATCGTATTATGATGCTCCTTGGTATGAAGACGAAAAGTGTGTTGCACCCGCCTCTCGTGGATATACAGTAGTGATGGCCTATGGCAATTGTGTTGACATTTTAGCATTCTACATTCTCCCAACCTAATGTTGTACACCCTAATTTTGAACCGAATAACTAAAGTCCTTCATCATCTGTCTATATCTCCAGTTCGTCATGGCTCTACAATTGTTCCCAATAAAGTCTAGCATCGTGGCGTTGTGTTTGACCTTTATATTGTCGAACAAAATTGTCCACTGAACCATATTTCGAATCGAATCTGCAGTAGGTACACCACTTGTCGGTTCTATCTTCAAGGAGCCGAACTTTTGCACCGGCAACAGTTGCACCGGCAATGGCTCCGGTTCCTATGGGAATTTAACACTAGCTGGATCGACAAAGCTCCGGGTAATCAGGCATGATCGGGTACATGCTATACTACTCACGTAAATACGTTTCGTAACTAACACTTGACTTGAGCTTGAGTATTTTCAAATACAAGTTGTCGATTAAGGCAATCTTTGTGTGATATTGCAGATTTAGAAACGCCACCCGTTGTCTCTGCAGAAACTTAACCCGTTACCTAAAACGAAAGGCAAACAAATTTCTTGAATAACTAACCTTTTTCCTTTTTACGTCAAAAACATAGCTTACGGGACCCTCTTTAGAACGAGCTCGTTTAGCTTATTCCATCGATGGGTCATAAGCTAGGTGTTTGGGAGAAAAAAATGGTACAAAATGAAAACTGCATGGTGATTTTTATAAATAGCGCTGGCCGGTTTTGTCCGTCACGTTAGGTACTGGATAAGTCTTGTAACACGTAATGCATAGACTGTTGTGTTAAAAAATAACAGGTTTCGATGACAGGATGACACAATTCACAACAAATCAGCGATAAGGATCAGCAAATAATTAATCCCACAACCTTACATGGCTATTATTAACCCCCCTTCCCCTCCCCCGGAATACAAAATTGATTCACCCACATTGCTGAAAATTATTTATTTTTTGCAGAAGGATATTACCCAAGAACTTAGAGTTGAAAGGATTAACGCTGTACTTTCTGGAATAACATCCAATAACTAGCACTATTTTCAAATTGGCGTACGCTGTTTCTTCTTTCTGTGGTAAATATGGTTTCCACTCGTTATTGCATATCATTGACAAATCGTGGAGCAAGGTGCTAGTGGTGTTCTACTCCAGGGTTGGCAAAGTAAAGCTGTATCTCATCCCATTGGACAATAGCCTTGGCATCTCTGTGAGGTTGAGCCCTACGAAGTTTCGAGATTCGATTCGATTTCGAATCTTAAGTTGATATCCGAATCGAATCGAAATAAGCTGACCGATTCGTTTCCTTTCGAATCTCTACATGGGAATATAGCCTGGTATTAGACATTGTTGTCGTCTCACAAAAAGTATAGTTCAGATGGAATTTGTATATAAATAATGCTGAAAATAAAGACAGAGTGTAATTCATCTATATTAACATAAATAGCATCTGACCCATGCCACCTCCTAAGCTAATTCCAGTCTCACTAGTCTCTATTACTGTTGAAAACAAAGTTGAAGTTTCCAAAGAATGTTGACGATGACCTGTTACAAGAGGCTAGTCCTGCTTAGTGCTTAGTGCTGGTACGTCTCGCACCCGTTCATGGGTAATATTCCAACTACGTCACCAAGACATGCCTTCCAGGAAGGCCTGCCTTGATGGTGTAGCTGGAATATTTCATCAGTTAGGACGTGAGTGTCACAGTCAGAACAATCAGTTTTACAGTCCCCCTCCCTTATCAGTCATCTTCAAGACGCTCAGAATTCGATTGGAGATTCAATTTGATTTGAATAATAGACTCGATTCGATTGGAGATTCGATTCGAATGGAAATGTGTGATTCTCATAGCGCTACTGTGAGGTATGTTATCATTCACTCTATCGGTTCTCGTCGATCACCTTGCCGTAATGAAGGACACTACACGTACATAGCCTTGAAAGTTGCTATGAACTGCAATGTTCACAGTCAAAGTTTTGGAATGTGCTTCCCATGACTGCTCATCTGTGCCAGGTTCATCTTACCAAAATACTAATCCATATAACATATGGCTCTCTGCGACGAATGTGCCCGCCTTCTTTTATTTTCGTAATCTGGTTCCTCTGTCTTTTAACTTTTAGAAATTTGTCTTGTGCCAAAATTCAACTGCGGTCAGTATAATAATGAAATACTTCATCGGTGCATGTAAGCTCGTGTTTTTATAACTTCCCAATATATTGATTGCTACAAGACTGGCAGTGGATTCTTGGTTCAAATCCGAATTCGATGGCATTTCTGTGTTTGCAATAAGGAGATACCCACTTTGCTCCCGGGACGTTATTATCGCGCACTCAGGTGCATATTTTTATTACATATCCATTCAACTTTAAACCCTTGTATTTAACGGAATGGCCACTATGGCATAAATGATTCTGTATTCAATGGGTGATGCACAAGCCGGAACTTCTTTCCCAGCACCGTTCATACTACTTCCTTTCTCATCGTGTCATTAGTTACGCTTTGAAAAGTTGCCTAATTTTGTTATACAATTATCGACCTCCTATCGTGCAGTGTGAAAATTAAAACTTGCAAAGTCGGCTCACAAAAGATTAGTTCACCCAAAAATGAGATAATATGTGCCAAATCCCAATCATTCCAACCAGAACATCAACTCAGTCCCGTGGCCGTCTCGTTTTGTGGATCCCATTACATCTAAATTGGTAAATTTTATTTCTGTAAATCTTCGTACATCCTGACATGCTTCGAACTTCTTTAAAACATGTTTCTCCCAGCCGTTTTGTAAATCTGCACAAATTTGTACTTATATTTTTACTAACAGCAATAGCCACCAAATGGTTAGGCGTGAATGGGCACCAGCCGAAGGGAAACCGCGATACGAATTTCAGCAAACACCGGCTCCCAAAAGGTTGCTTGACGTTTTATCGATCCATTTGATCAGTGTACAGCGTCCGTCAAAACAAACGGACTCTTCACCTGTGGTTTTAAACATCGAAATTAAAATGCGTTTATTTAAATGAATCTTAATTCCTGGGATGTGAAATAAACACAGAACGCGATGTGTGTTTGAATCGCTGTGTGTTTTACAAAACTCGTTGGAATGGTGTAATCATATTTTGCTCGAGCCTACGGCTCTCTCGAAATATAACTACGCCGTTCCAACTCGTTATGTAAAATACCCACCTATTCAAACACACGTCGCGTTCTGTCTTTTACTAGCACCTTTTAAACAAATATTCACTGTCGATTCCGTTTTGATAATTCTCGGTTTTCCAAGTACTCAAGCGTTGTTTTGAATAGGATAACGAGTTCTTCTACCTCGTTGCTGTAGATAATAAAGCCATAGCTTAAATTGCACGGTCTATTTACTGTCATCGCAGTTATGTATGGGGTGTTTAATTTATAGTTTAACAGGTCTTTACTGTTCAAAACGCGACGAGCTTTGCTTGCGTTAAAGTTGTTAGGGATCTTCAATGGTTCTTCTTCTTTGTTCTACAACACTGACAGAAACTCTCAAGCCGACATCATAACTTACAGTTACCACGCTTGAAATTTGTTTGACAAGTCAGGTTACGCAAGACTTTGACCAGCAGAAATCTGTTCAGAAATACTGACCCTTAAGAAGTGCTGAAGATCAGAATCGTCAACACGCCATAGTATATATGCAAGCTTGTACAATAAGCCGTGCGAAAATTTCGTTCGCCCATCGCTCGCCTGAAATAAATTGAGAAAACAGCTTTTTCGTTCGCTTCCATCAGTAGACCTGTGAACCACTTTTCGCATTCATTTGACTTCTTTGTCAACTGTTATTGAATTTCCATTTTACATTGATTATAATATTATTTGATTTTTGAAAGAAATCGGTATGATTTAGCAGGTTAAACAAGAAGTCATGTCATGAAATGCGCACAAATAGCACGTCGATCTGCGCGTTAATCTATGCGTTATGACCACAGAAACATTGCCTGTGTTTGCTATGAGTAACCAGGAGAACCTGCCATGCTTTGGATGCCATTCGATATGGCAGTTGCGATTCCTACGCGTAATTAAGCCCAGATAAGCGCACAGTTCGTGACAGGACTTATAGTTTTAACTGTAGGTGGTTTGCAAGTGTTCATGAGCAGCATTGAAATAGTTGGATTACATAACCGGTGAAAAATCACATTGGGACACCAATATCTTGATATGTTTGTTACTGGTATGGTTTATTTTCCTGGACAGAACTGGTTTTGTGCTATCTAGTGACGTACTTGATAATTTCGCATAAAATATTCAAAAATGATCAGACACATCGGTGAGACCTGTGCCAGATTTGAAAGATTTATTAGATTATTTGAAAAAATGCGGTCGATGTGCGTCGCAGAATGGTCCGTCACTTTGGTTGGTGTAGTGATGACAGGCATTGACCCCTCACTAAACATCAAGTCTGTGAACGTATCTGTTTTCGAGTGGGGAGCTACTTTCGAGAGATCAATATTAAAGTCGCCCATAATTATGTTTGTTTTCTCTTCCTTGTTGAGTATGTCAGTTATATGATTAGTCGTTGTTTGGAACTGATCTATATCCGTTTTGAAGACCATGTTTGGTCTATGTATTACACCAATATTTCTCGGTAAATTATTTTCCCTTAGTTCTATAAAAAGTGACTCAAACACATGTGGTATAAAAATAAAAAGGTCTTGTCGGACACTAAAGTTCGTGTCATTTTCATTTATAATCCAACTCTTCCTCGACCATCGTCATCAATGGGTACTGTATGTTTTAATAAACAATGGGTACTGTATGTTTTAATAAAGGGTGGTATCCGTCTAGTGTATAAGATATATTAAGAGGAATCGAATAGACTCATGTAAGACCAATTACCTCAAATGTATTTCCATTGCTGATCAGTTCAGATAGTAGGTGGTGTAAGGGATCCCAATGGGCATTACACTGCAAAAAATATAGGTTCTCTTTAGAACCAAAACTGGGTCTAATCTTGTCCCTGAGATGGAAGCAGTTCTGTTTAAACAGTATTTATTTCATATCAAATAAATTTATAAAGATTAACATTAAATATGAACAGAATTAAACATAAATTTAGGGGGTTTCAGTCGAAAGATTAGAGCTAATGCGAGGTTGTCTCAAATCATTATTAAGCAAAGGAGATATGAACAGTTGGCATATCGAACCAGTTTTGGTTCTATACAGAACCAAAACTGGTTCGATATACCAACTGTTCATATCTCCTTTGTTTCAAAATATTTGGCGACTGCGTTGAATAAGCTCCAAGTTTACTGCTGAATCTACTTCAGTTCATGCAATATTCTGTTAAAATTGAATGCTAATCTTGGTAAATTTATTTGATTTGAAATAAATACTGTTTAAACAGAACTGGTTCCATCTCAGGGATAAGATTAGAACCAGTTCTGGTAATAAAGAGAACCTATATTTTTTGCAGTGTATGCCGCTGACAATGGATATGAAATGCTGAAAATGATCCGTGCATATCTCTAAGCACTGAATGCAACTCACAGAGAAGGAGAAAATTACAGTCAGTAATGTTGTATATAGATGGGGAATTAGTATCTGTAGTGGCCGTGTGTGTCTTTTCATTCGTTAGATAACTAAAGTAGTAATTAGGATCAGCCTGGATCTCGTCCAAGTTAAAACTATCCGTCATGATTTACACGCAAACCATCAGCAACACCAAGACAGGCATACACGAGAGAGACCAGAATATTCATAAAAATAAAGAGGAATTATTTGTCAATCGGGTAATAGCTAAAATGATGATTAACGGAAGTTCGTTTGTACAACGTTGCATAACCCAATTTGGAAAGAAGCAATGTTTTCATAATGAAAATAAAAAGAAAAGAGTTGAATTTCAAATATTTAAAAGTGGCAGATTGATTGTTTGCACTCTGGTTGTACATATAGTTATTATTTCGTTGCCATAATGGTCCACTTCCCATCTGTGAAAAAACTTGTATCAACAAGATTAATCTCAGTGGCTTCAGGAACGTTTATGTTCACCTTCTATCGGGTGATATCAACAAATAAGTGTTGGCGGAGGCTCATTCACAGCTGGAATATATATGTGTATGTGTTACCTGGAAGTTAAGGATATTAAATGACACGACATGTCAGAACACCATTTCGTGATACAGACCGCCAAAGCATAACCAACCCCCCCCCCCCCACCCCCCCACCCGCCCCACCACCGGAATTCACTCCACGAATTTGTCCTGATAAGTGTCATCAGCCATGCTCTGAATGATAAACAGGGGCTAATACTATAAAACTTTTATAATTGTATTTTCTAGAACTGCATTTTCTAGTTATGACTGTATATGGGTTCAAATGAACCATTAGCCAGCTGACAAATTGCCATATTTTTTAAAATGCTAGTTATTCATTTTAGGCAATTATATTAATAGACAGAAAATACAATTCTAGAAAATACTTTTCAAAACGTTTTATAGTCTTGACTTCTGGATAAGTAATGCATCAGAATGACAGAAATACTTTTTAACTTAAGTTATTTCCAAACTACCATTCTTCAACTGCAGACAAGAGTTAGCCGTCACCCAACACGGCTGGAGTACTTCGCCCGCAGAATGTATTTCCAAATAATCACCATTTAGTTTAGGTAGCCAAATATATGCAGTCTCCACAACACCGTTAGCAATCCCCACTGAAACGAGCTCGACCGGTTCGTCCCAATGACGAGTCAGCTTAGTAAGTGAAAGAAACGTATGAAACTTTTTAAAAAAAAAAAATGGATAATGCGAGTCGTATATAGGACTTGCAAATATATGACTTGGAACCTACAGTTAAAAGTAGAAGTCCTTTCATGAAATGCGCACAAATAGCACGTCGATCTGCTAGTTAATCTACGCGTTATGACCATAGAAAGGCTATCAAATTATGTACATATGGCCTGTGCACAAGCAATGTTTCAGCCAATGGACGAAATTTGTAAAGAAGATTAAGGAGATTTAAATTAAAACTTTCTCGTAAAACCTTGGAAAAGTTGTATCTATCATACATATTACCTCTTATGGGCTATGGGGATGATGTTTGGGACTGAGCGCCTAATTACCTTCTCAAACGACTCGATAGATTACATGTGGAAACAGGGCGCATTGTTGCAAGTCTAACAAGATCAACCTCTACAGAGAATATTCTTTGTAGTTAGGCTGGTGTAGTCTGGCACAGCGTCGTGAAATACACAAACACTGCACAATGTACAAAATAGTAAATCAAAAAGTCCCTGATTATTTATTTAACTAATTACCTCCGCGTGTTGGGGACCGAGGGGCCTACAACCTCCGCAACGCAGATCATTTTGCCATGTATCATTTCCAAACTGAACATTGTAAAAGATCCTTCTTACCATCCATGGTAGTGGCTTGGAACAACTTACCTCAACATGTGTTATCAGCTGAAACTGTAAATGAGTTTAAAATTAAAATCAAGCTATAAAAATTAAATCCTGTCGTGAAACCTCCGCTCTATTTCTCATCCGGAACAAGGAAACTGAACATTCTACATTGTAGGTTAAGGAATGGTTGTAGCGAACTGAACGGTGATAAGTATGCAAATTATATATCTGATACGTCCATGTGTAGTTGTGTGGACAGGTACTTGAAAATAGTTTTCATTACTTCTTTGAATGCCCTCACTGCGTAGTCCGGCGTGAAATCCTCTTTAGACGACTTTCTCATCTTAACATTACTTCCACGACGATGTTCTTTTCGGAAAACCTAACTTATCACGAAATGCAAGCAATCTATTCTTTATGTTAGTACAGTCCTTTATTCCAGATAGCAGTCGTTTTAGTTAACTCTAACCCCTCCCCCATTTTGGTGTTCCTTCCCTCTAACATCCAGATAAGGCTTGGTGATGGCTTGTTATAGCCGTATTCGTACGATAAGGACACAACACTTAACTCGTCACTGTTTTTTTTGCTTTATACGATCTGATCATATACCTGCGTGTGGTGTTTTTCACTTGTCTTTAGCTATTATGAACTGGTTCCATGTTACCTTATTTGAAACATCTTTATTGTGTTGTAGATATAAATTGTTTTTTTGTTTTTTGTATATTTTTGTTAGCTGCCATTGAATGTTTTTGGAGAGGAACTTATATAAGTTTAATAACTTGTGTTCCAATCCTTTTGTCAGTTTTAAATCTAATGACAATAAAATATGTTTAAACTAGCCAATCGACCTCCGGGTAACCCGGAGGTCCACTGGCAGAAACATTGCCTGTGTTTGCTATGAATAAGCAGAACAACCTGCCGTGCTTTGGGTGTCATTCGATATGGCAATTGCGCTCAATTCCTATGCGTAATTAAGACTAGATAAGCGCACAGTTCGTGACAGGATTTCTAGTTTTAACTATACATGTACACAACTAATACAAAATATGCCTTAGCCAATCGGACCCAGGGGCTAACCTGGAGGTCCATTGCCTGAAACGTCTCCGGCGCCACTTATGGTTTACTGCAAGTGTGCAATTATTGCTTGGGTAGGATCTCTACTCCATGGGTGATCCAACGGCAACACACTCCCCACCCACTGTAGCACATCCCTTGGAGAGCCTCACACGAAGTGTAACTGACTCATAGACAGTCTTGTCCATATAATCTGTGTCATTCGTGAGTTGCTAAAATTAAAAGGCACTAGATTACTATTGTGCTTCTATTTCGTGCCCTCAACCCCAGGCTACTACCATCCCCTTTTTCTACTATTCATCTAATAGTTTTTTACTTCGGAAAATGAGTAAAATCGTGAGGAAACCACGAACAGATGGGAGTTACTTATTGAGTCTTATAGGGGTTCTGTTCCAAGTGTATCAGCAGATTGGCCATATCCCTTGAAGTGTGACAAGAAACTGACATTTTGACATATTGCGATCAGTAAAATAATTAGGCACCCAGTCAGTAATGTAAATGACACATCTTGAAAAAATATTTGGGTAAGGATAAGTGAATGGAGTTTGTATTGTCAGTGAATACCGTTTACACAGTGGAGTCAGTGTGACTCCAAAAATAACAGAAATATTGAATATTGAATGACCGTTAATGAAAAGCGCCTCAGAATTAAGAGGGTCGCCCCTGTTACTGAGCGTAATCTCAGACTTGACTTCAACTCATTCCAACACAACGGATGAAATATTGACCTAATTGAATGACCAATAATCACAGGTTAAAGGGTTTTTCCGAGATATTTCGTTAATAATTTTGAGGTATGCAATAGTTCTTCTGAAAACAAACTTGCCCCCGCCACAGAGTGTTGCTAATATCAACGTGAAAAGCAATTTTGTCAAGATGGGTTGATGCCATTGATAGATGCCAACCAGTGCCTGTAACACAATGCAGATCAGTCGGCAGGTAAGATTCATCACATAAAGGAGGTGTGAACAAGTTATGTCGAACTGGACGCAGAACGTTTGTCAGGCGTTGCAATTGCAACCCAACAGACGTCTTCCAATAAATTGTAACAAGATAATTATAATATAGTCATCATTAATCATGATCAAAATCATGTTCCACCAAGTTCACACTTTCTGGTTTATAAAAATCTGTTCAGGCACAATGTTGTTGCTGGGAAGTAGATAAGGTACCGAATGAATTGTATAGAACTGTACATATTTTAGTGTTGAGTGCGCCCTCCAATATATCGTAACAAGACATTCGTCTTTTAATATAACTTAACCGGTCTAAGACCACCTTTGTTGCTTTATATATGATTGACTCGGCACAGCCCACTGGAGAGCGCCACCAGGCCTCCGAGGTCAACAAAATCCTGTTTTACCAACATCACTTATGCTGGTTAAAAGGAACTGTTCAGCCATAAACTTCTTGGAAGGAACCAATACTGTGGACCAGGGAGCCGATACTATATGGATCCTTTACCATTGTATTGGGAATTTTATTTTCTGATTATGACTTTAAATAGGTTAAAATAAACCGTTAATATTTTCAAAGATATGGAAACTTGCCAGCTGGCAAATTGCCATATCTTCAAAAATGTATATGATTCATTTTAGACAGCAATATAAATAGGTAGAAAATACAATTCTAGAAAATACAATTGTAAAAGTTTTATAGTATTGGCTCCAGATCTCGAAAAACACCTTCCCGGCTGTATAGCTTACGACTTTGTAAGAATTGTCTAGAATTGTAAGATAACCATTTAATGTGAATGCAAACGGGCGCCCCCAATACAATTTAAAAATACAATCATTTTGGAATGAAGCCTTACTAAACTGAGACTACCCATGATGGTTTATTTAATATTGCTTTGTTGCAATCCACTGGAGAACGCCAATGCTTAAGGTTATTTAATTGCACACTACTGGAGAGTAAAAGAGAGTGCCAATCATGCTTGATATGATATTGCTTCAAGTCATCGAGCTGGTTTTGAAGATTGGAAATTATGTTATCCATTGCGTTATTCGAGCGTTCGAGCACTTTCACACGACTGTTCAGCTTTTGTATCTGTTCACTGAAAGTCGACCGGAGTAAACTTTCCAAAACTGTCCTCACACATGGATGAGTCAAGGCGATAACTACACTCCCGATTAACTCGGTTGCCCACTATTATCACCATTTTCTGTCGACCCCATTACCCTTTCAGGACAAGTGTCTATAATTGTATCAGGTTCATACAAAGAATTATTACAGAGTAACTATTTTCCTTATATTGTGTACACGACGAAGTGTGTGTGTACTGTCTCGCTCACTGAATCCGCGCCTTCGCTTATTTGACTCAGTCTGTGCGCTCGTGTGTAAGCCTGTTTCTATTGAAATCAACAGAATATAAGAAAGTTGACAAAAGTCAACAACATTTATTGCGACAAAAAGAAAAAGATGACATGGCTAATACATAAATCCGCCTAGAAATGTTTATGCTGTTTCCCTAGAGTAAGTAATGTATCACATTGTCGAGAACATTAACTGTCTACAACACGAAGCCGTATAAATTCGACATAAAACAGATAAAACAGAGAGACTAAGAAAACCAGCCTCCCGCTATCAGAGATTACATGACCATTAAATTACATTATAATAGTTTAGGTTCGTTAGTAATACTAAGGGCTAAACAAGGAGCAAAACTGGCGCATAACGTCTATACTATACTACCATATCATTCCCACTTACTCAACACAACTACAAAACACACAACTAACAAGAAAGCTCTACAAGTTATCTATAGTAGCCATAAATGTAAACTATGTCAAAATATACACATATTTTCCATATTATACCTCTTTATGTAATCAAACATCAAAACGGTGCCTTAAAGTACTGATAAACGGGCCTAAAGTGTTTATTACACGCCTGTAAGTCAGAAATAATTGCTTTAATTGAATTTCCTATTTCACATCTCATTGTTGCATAGTCATCCACGAACCACAAGTGTCTTTCACACCCAGTAACGCTGACTTTCTTATTGGATTTGCTTTACAAGCCTGGTAATCGCAAGGGAGACAATTTCCTCAACAGTCGTTCTCAATGATGAAAATTGTTTTGTTAAAATCAACCAAAATTAACAAAACTGAACTTACCCTACAGATGGGAAGCGATTGTTTAACACCTAAGTTATGTGACTTTGATGCGAATATCTCTCAGATAACGGCAACTAATTTCTCAAAAATACAAATAAATAACCTATTTGGACACAATTTTCATTTATATTTTTCTGTTTTCGTATCGATTTGTCAAACGTGTTTGCCAATCACACCCGAGTTTTGTTTTTATTTCAAGCGGACGTTAGAACTGTAAAATTCTACAAATAAGACTGAATTTGTATTCTAATGCATTCTGTGCCATAGAGGCGTCCAATTAACACATAACGCTACGATGTGTGAATGCGTTCGTCAATATGACAATCATATCACCGCGGAAGAACATGACTCTCGTTCTATCCTTCCGCGATGACAGTCGTGTCGTATGGGCGAACGCATTCATGCATTGTGATGTTCTGTGTATAGAGCGAATTTGAGGGTCAATCCATTGTCGGATTGTTTTCTGTTATTGGACCATCCAGTAAATATACTCCCTAACCTTTCGCAATACAACATTTCCCTTGGCAACCGAGTTCCACCATGAAATTTCAAGTTCACGACCTCTGTCAAATAAAAAAGATGGCGGGAACACGAGTCGCCATAACTAGACTTTTAACGCATTCGATCTAAATCTATCTCCTCGATATTTTTCAAAATAAGATGATAACTTAAACCCATGTCTGTATCCACTTGGTGTGCATAACTGCATACTTATCTCTGAAGTTCGAAGGACACAAATTTCGACTTTTCGGGGTTTTTTTCCAGGTTTACCATTACAAAAGACGACTGTTGGATAGGCGTCAACGATAAGAGCCATGATAATGTATGGGTAACGTGGGATGGCAAACCTGTGACTCAAACAGCGTGGGGAGACAGTGAACCAGACAACGGCTGGGATGAAAATTGTGTATACATGAAATGGAGCAACGCCGATCTACATTGGTCCGATCGAAAATGTGATGACAGAACTGCAATGACCTTATGTGAAATCAAATGTAAGGTATTCTAGATACGTTTTCTGGTTTTCCGTATACCATCTTTGACGCCATAGGGAAATAATATTGACAGACAAAAAGGGAAATTAACCTTAAATACACACGTTGAGTGTCATTTTTTTTTTGATCATTGACTCAGGTGTGCCGGGACGCCAGTCTAGTGATGGGAGATACGCGGCTTTGTCTATTTAGGTGGGTGCTAGTCGGGAACTATAAACATGTTTTGATATAAGAAATAAACAACAATATCTCCACATTTGAGCTCGACCAAACGTATAATTCCTGGAAGAAGATTGCAGTGGATAAGCCTATTCCCGAGCATTAAAAAGTTTTGCATCTTGAGTCCTTGAACGGAATCTCTGTATGTAATACATGCAAAGGTACGCTCTTTCTGAGTACGATTGATCAAAACTAATTTAATACTACAGCCCAATAGGGCTGTAGTATTACATTATTAATGACCCCGACCTTTAACTATTAGTTGTTAATTATGTTGTTTGGTACAGGTGAAAATAGAAGTCCTGTCTCAATTACCGCAAAAAATGCTCATTGGTTAGCGCTCCTTACTGCAAAAGAATGAAGTAGTCTGTACAATGCGAAATATAATTTGCTATTAACGAGGTCGGTAGTGAAATCACTAGCTGGACCGACCAACATAAAGAAAATATTGAGACTACACAGTCTGTGTAGGGAAGATTACTAGTAAATGGCTGTGGTGTAGATTTTGTATTTAATAATTATTTACAATTTCTGAGGACAAAACACAAGAAACACTTGCAAACGTTCATCACATACACCACCGGGTTGCATCCCGTGGTCCACCTGATGAATGTTTGCAAGTGTGTCTTGTGTTTTTATGAACAATTGCAAATACTTTGCAAGTGGCGAATACATGGCGCAACGATTGAGTAGTAATTCACTTTCTTCATTCTGTATAATTATGTAGTTGAATTTTATTATCTCGTTTCATCATGGCATGTATATTTATTTCCAAATGAAACAAAATACTGTATTTTGATTGGCTGAGAGGTACGGTGTAACTTTCAATCCACTATAGCTTTTTTTACACCATGGTTAACCACGTTGTAAAAGCAAGAATACACAACAGCAGGCTATGTGGCTAAAAAAGTACCCATTTTCAATTATTTATTAATTCATATCTTCTACTTGGTTATGTTAGAAGATAAGTAAAAATACAAGAAATTTAATATGTATGTGCAATAAAATATTACAGATATGGATGTCATTGGAACTGGCTCAATGAACCAGTTCCAATGACATCCATATTTGTCTGGTTTTATTAAGAAACTTACAAAGTACAAATTTTCTGTCCGTTTTTGCCCACAAGGAAGGTTAAAGTTTTAAGTACAACAAAATTCTTGAAAATAAATCTGTTTTCCTTGTGTTTTCCATGATGTATGGGATTTTACACCTGTCTGGGAACTCATACACCCTTCGGCTTCGCCTCAGGGTGTATGAGTTCCCAAACCGATGTAAACTCCCATACGCCCTGGAAAAAACACGGGTAACTAATACTATCCCATTTGAGGTTAGGTATGATGCTAATGATCTCTATTTACTAGTAGATAATTCTTGGGCAGACTGTTTTTCTAGTGGAATGGAGTTAGCCTAATGGTGCAGTTTGGGTTTGACCGGCATAAAAAGTGCACTTACTCTGCGCGCTATTACTTTAAAATAGTGCACAATACAATGACAGTACTTCTGGTTTCAACTGTAATCCTCCACCGCGCTTTCATTCAGGCATGATCGTATGCAAAGTGTATTACCGGGATTGCAGAGGCAAAATAGAAACAATCTATCAACTTATTGACATTGGTCACTTTATCTCCAGAAATTTTCGATACCAACAAGGAAATTAGCTCCTCTTCTTTTTAACATATATATTAACGACATTGTGGATAATATGACTTCCAATATAAAACTGTACACCGACTATACTGCGTTATATCTCTCTATCGAGGATGTAAATTTATCAGCAGAAATAATCAATGAAGCCCTCAGACTCCTGGCAAGTTCAGTTCAATCCCCCCAAAACCGTACGCCTGAAGATCTCATGTAAAAAAAAATGCCCAGCCTCCATGAATTGGCACACACACCCCGGTCTCATATTTTGTGGGACAGGTTCTTGGAAATTGCACATTAAACATTTAGCTGACAGGGTGAGCCCAATAATAAACTGCCTCTGAAGTTTGAAATATAGGTTATCAAGTTCAGCTCTTGAAACACTATATAGAGATTTTATTCTCCCTTTGTGTGATTATGCCGATGTTAAAATGATACACCTCTTGAAAATCTGCAACTAGAAGCACTAGTCATCAACTCATCTATAAAGAGTCTGGGTGTATTTTGTTGAAAGAACGTACAGTTAAAACTAGAAGTCCTTTCACGAACTGTGCGCTTTATCTAGGCTTAATTACGCGTAGGAATTGCGCGCAACTGCCATATCGAATGACACCCAAAGCTCGACAGGTTCTCCTGTTACTCATAGCAAACGCAGACAATGTTTCTGCCAGTGGACCTCCGGGTTACCCGGAGGTCCATTGGCTGAAACTTTGATTGTGCACAGGCCATATGCACAGAATGTGATAGCATTACTATGGCCATAACGCATACATTAACGCGCATATCGACGTGCTATTTATGCGCACTTCATGACATGACCTCTAGTTTGAACTGTAGAAAACGACACAAACTCGTGACTCTTTATAGAATTATGTTCACCAACGTATCCGATTATGTAAGAGATTACTCATACCACGAACCATTAATGAAATCACCACATATCCCCTAAGGTCACCACATATGTTGCGTGACAGCAAATGCAATACTTGTGTACTCACTCTCCCCGTCAGCTGTAAACATTTGGAATAACCTAACTGTCGATCTACAGAATAGCTCTTCAATACGTGCTTTTAAAAAGAAGTTAGCCAAGTACTACAAAGCAGGTAAGAGAAAAGGACAGATTCGTCACTGTAGACTTGAACTGCAATGCAGTGACCTAAATGGACATAAGTTCGACAGATTTTTAATTGGCGATCCGACATGCAAATGTGGTTTTCCATATGAGTATGCGTTTTTACAGTAATTTGCGAGTTGTATGCTCCCCAGGAAGAAATATAGCAAATCTCACCTCCTAGACTCTTATGTTTATAAAAATAACAGTATCTGTATAATATGTTACAATTAAGGTTTAATATCGGGAACGGGAATTGCTCTGCTCTCTGACTCCAGGTTCTGAAAGTGAATCACGATACCCGGGAAATTCATAGACCATGGTATCAATGATTGCGTATTATAGTTTATGAGATTACGGCGAATATCAGTTTCTACTGAGACCAGCATTGAAACAATGGTTTAACCTCGCAGACGGGAATTTCCCGGTTCCCGGTTACCGATTCTGGAAATGAGTGCTAATGCCCGGGAAATTCATAGACTAGAGTCGGGAATCAAAGGCTGCGGAACGCAACCTTTGGTTCCCGATTCTCTCCGATGAATTTCCCAAGTATGGGGATTGATATTCAGAAACGACAACCGAAAAATCCTCGATATCGTGATTGATTTTCAAAAATGACAACCAGAAATTTCATCGATCCCGGGATTAAACCCAAGTTACGATGCACACAGTGTTGATATAATGAACCGAAGAAGTATTACAGAATATCAAAAGATGGGAAAGGCGCCGTTTTCTAATTTTCGCCGTTTTGAAATGTGTTTCAACGGAGAATAATCGTCAACAATTCAAACTGAGAAAGCTAGCTTCTGTGTTTTGCACTCATTTATTGGAAAATGCGCGGATTTTGTGAAATGGTGATCACATCGATGATATAAATTCGCTAACATTTCGATAGTTTAATAATTTAATCATTTGCCCCGCCTCCGCGTTTGATTGGTTGAAAGTATACAACGTGAAAGTCGTCAAAATCATATAAACCAAATCACGACATGATTTGGAATGTCGCTACACGTTCTCACATCCGACCCAACTTTGACGACTATGGAAGCCACGCCCACTCAATCCAATTGTCACCGTGAGGGCGTGACGGCAGACTGATAGATGGATAACAAGCTTGTAAACAAAGATCAATGATCGATTTTTCATCGCCTCCAGTCAGCGAGAATATAATGATAATTTCTCAGGAACAATTGAATTTCATAAAATATACCGAAGTGGGAGACGAATAAATGATCATATACCCAAACATGATTTTGGGGGAACTTAAAAAAAAAAATGTTTTTGATGATATTGTTACGTGACTTTCTAAATATCTGTTGTCTGCGATCGAAAATCAAAACAACAAACAATTTGACAATGATTGACATGACCTGTTTGTGACACACTTTCCTGAGTTTGACTGTTGATTTATGGGAAAATTAAGAGTTTTTCGTTCACGTACACATAGTTTTTATATTTTAATATTACAGCCGGATTAAATTATAAGAATTAACTGTTGTTTTCCTTCGGTTTATGCGATATAAACCGAAAAGTTTCAGGACAAGCTTAATCATAACTCGCTACGCGAGTTATGAAGCTTGTGCTGAAAATTTTCGGTTTATATCACATAAACCGAAGGAAAACAACAGTTATTTCTTAAATATTTCTATAAGAACTCCCCATAACTTTAGTGGTACATTTACTGACCGATTTAGGAAATTAAGGGGTGCTAACTTTCCTGTTAATCTCTTCCAATGACCAAAATTGTCAGCCATGGATTGGGAAAGGTGGGAAGTGGGTGGATATCTCCGTTTTTCCCGGGTTGACACTTTCTATTTTTCTTGTCCCCGCCGTTGTACCCCGCCGTTGCTGATGTGATATTTAATATTTCGAAAACTTAATAAAACTTAATAGTTCGAAAACTTCCAGCTGCAATAGAATGTAAAATAGATTACCATGAGTTTTGAAAATCAAACAGAGAATGAAATGTACTTGTGTGAAGTCAAATGTAGCTCGTAACCATGAAAACAGATATTAGGAATCTCTGGAAGGGATTTAATTATAATATACTTTTTTCTCCTGAAGCCAGCTGAAACTACCAATATCTGTATAACTTTCATCAGTCCAGGTATGAGAAATGGAAAATATATTTACCAGGGCAGTTTTGGACGACAACATTGTCAACGTAGGTACGTTCTATAATCCGTTTCACTTGGATAGTTAGGAAATGATTTGACCCTTTACATAGCATGACAAGCAGACGACACTTGCAAACAAATTCTTGAATAACTAATTTGTTTTTCATTTTTTGTCTTAAAAACATAGGTTATGACCCCTCATTGGAACGAACTCGACGAGCTCGTTCAAATCAGGGATCAGATCCTATGTTTTAAGACAAAAAAATGGATAAAATAATGAAAATTAATTGGCAATTTTTGAAAATAGCGCTGGTTGGTTTTGTCCGTTTACGTTGGGTAAAGGATCAAGCAGGATCCTTTAATGACCTCCTGGCAGCTACAAACTAAGGCCTGCGAATCACGATTTTTCGCTCAAATCGAATCAGGCCGAAGTTTCGAAACCGAGTAGAATCTCTAGTCGAATCCACTCCCCAACTGTTACGCGATAACGGTTGGCTTACTGGTGCTGACTATCTCCCATCTGCACCAAGTGTCAGTATGCGTCGTGGTTAGTCTATTCCGTACCATCGAACCGCAATTACATTTGGAATAACCTATCACTTGTTTCTGAAAGGTTGGGCAATTTATTCGTATTTAAAAAGGAAAATCTCCAACGATGACATGATATCACCAGATAGTTTCTTAATATATTACCTCTGAACTATCAGAAAAAGAAAAAGAAACTTAAAACCACATTTTTAAATATAGGTACCGTCATCAAATATCAATACAACAAACAACACAAGGTGTGCCCTTTTTCCGAAACTTTTTTGGAAACCACAAAATAACAAATACTTTTCCGATTTAGATTGAATGAATGGCACTCATTTGTGTAAATCATATTCAAACAACCTTAACGTCATCTATTTTGTCTGTTTTTTTTTTTTGTTTTGATATTTGATGATGGTACCTGTATTTGAGAATATTGATCAAACTTCAAGAGTCTGTGCTTAAAACAGCATCTCAGGGTTATACTAAAACTCTGGATTTGGCTGCCGGACTAGTCTCGTAAACGTAGGCTTAATGTCAGGGTTAGTACTTCGGGTCTAACACAAAGATATATAAACTCCAGAGTAGACCTGAATCAAAAAAGTGGGAAATCAACTTTACATGTCTGTTGTCATCGAGACGCAGCCCAGTCGATCGGCTGCATTCTTTCGACATTTGAGGGTAGCTGTCGGTGTTTCGCGCCATTGCACCTGCATTTTTTTACTTTTTTACGAATAGACAACAGCGCGCCTCGGTACCACCTAGCCCGCGATTAACCCTTACATGGGGAATCTGCTGCATCCACCGTGTAATAACCAACTTGTGTGGCAGACAAAATACAAAACATTTCAACAAAACCATATCATGTGTCTCCTCATGGGGGGGGGGGGGGGGGGGGGGGGGGGGCTCTAACGAGGGATCACATGAAATGCTTTTATTTATTTTTTTAAAACACTTCGAAAATGTAATACAATAAAAGTTGTCCTATCATGTGTAACCTGGACTGGGTTAAAATCTATTCATGGGAAATAAGCCAAATAATATAATGCGTGCACGAAAATGTGAACAGTACACTATGAATTATGCCAGGACTCAACAATAGCGCGCTTCCCTTCAAATGTTAGCCAGCAGTATACGACGCGCTTCCTATTTTTAAAATCCAAACAACCGCGACTAGAAACATATTAAGTTGTGGTTATGATTTATGTTATTTTTTATTGTGAAATTATACGTTTGTGTCTCAGTTGGTATTTGATACGCTGTACTCTTTCAGGCGTTCAAATAAGCCAGTCAAATTTGTTCTCAAGAAGAAGAACATGGTCGCATTCAAAACTCTGTCTCAGAATTCACTGAAGCCGAAAATATTATTATCAAATGTTCCGAGTGAAAAAACGGTAGCCTTCCCATAATTTATGACCCTCGATGACATGGACAGCATGGTTAAAGTTTCACACCTATTCAAGCAACGTCAAGTAAAGGTCATCCTGCGTATACATGAACGTATATTGTGTGTGGAAAGAGGGTTGGAGAGTTGATTAAATTACTACACGACCTTACTTGGGAAAACACTTCGAGTAATTTGAATGTCATTGCGTCAGAAGCCCCTCCTATATTCTTCTAATTAACCCTTTACCTAACACAAAAGTCAGACGGCACTTGTTAATAAAGTTCTTGAATAACTATTTTTTTTCATTTTCGCGTCAAAAACAAAGCTTATGACCCTAAGCTATGTTTTTGAGACAAAAAATGAAAAAACTAATGAAAATTAAATGGTGATATTTGTGAATAGCGCTGGCCGGATTTGGCAGTTACGTTTGGTAACGGGTTAAAAAACCATACATCTTGTCTGTGCACTTGCCCATGCAGAAATTTCTGCACGGACTCTTGAAGTTTGATCAATATTCTCAAATACAGGTACCATCATCAAATATCAAAACAAAAAAAAAACAGACAAAATAGATGACGTTAAGGTTGTTTGAATATGATTTACACAAATGAGTGCCATTCATTCAATCTAAATCGGAAAAGTATTTGTTATTTTGTGGTTTCCAAAAAAGTTTCGGAAAAAGGGCACACCTTGTGTTGTTTGTTGTATTGATATTTGATGACGGTACCTATATTTAAAAATGTGGTTTTAAGTTTCTTTTTCTTTTTCTGATAGTTCAGAGGTAATATATTAAGAAACTATCTGGTGATATCATGTCATCGTTGGAGATTTTCCTTTTTAAACCCATTTTTGTTGTTATGGCGAATTTCAATCAAATGTTTTGTTTCCAGAACAGGCGCAGACATTTACAGAACACAGCCTCTATCCGATCTTTTTAAAAACTTTAAAGCTTATTGGATAGGTTCCTAAATTTTGGGACTTGACATCCTGATCGTGGGATAGCACCCCCACCCCCACCCCCCAACCAAGAATAAAAACAATCCACAAAAAACAAACGAGAAATAGCCATATTAGGTACGGCTCGTAATTACTGACGAAACCTAGAATACTAAACCGAAGAGATGACGGAAGCAGGATCGACGAACAATAGATAAAGGATGATCTATTTTACTTCTGTGAAATATTATTGTCTGTGAATCAATTATTTGTCGCAGATTTTATAATGTTTAACCCTTTACCCAACGTAACGGACAAAACCGGCCAGCGCTATTCTCAAAAATCGCCAATTAATTTTCAAAATATTTTCATTTTTTGTCTCAAAAACATAGGTTATGACCCCTCGTTGGAACGAGCTCGTCGAGCTCGTTCCAACGAGGGGTCATAACCTATGTTTTTGAGACAAAAAATGAAAAAAATTAATTATTCAAGAATTCTTTTTGCAAGTGTCGTCTGCTTTTCATGTTAGGTAAAGGGTTGAATAGTAATTAAATGTATCCTAATCCTTTATCTGGGCCAAGGATAACGCAGTAAACTTAGCAGATTTGCCATTATTAGAGTCATCAGAAGCAAAACGCTTGTACCCTGACAATTATTACCACACATTCAGCCTACGCTATTTGGAACGAGATGCGTCATTTGGGCTCTGTAATGCCATGATGGATAGATGATGAATGTAAAAGATGGAAAAACAACAGAATCTAAATCTGGCATGTTTTTAAAATTTGTCGATTCAAAGCCCCCACCCCCCCCCCCCACCAGAATTTTTTTTCTTGCCGCCTCAAGTCCTTTTAAAAGATGAATAGACATTGACACGGTGTGTGGGGGAGAGGGGAGGGGGGAATCGAGGATCATGATTTGGGACCCCGAGCAGGGTATTGATCCTTGAAGTCAAGTAAAGTGTTTTCAAAGTCAGGTCCCCAAACAGGCAGCAAAGCTAGTGCACACATATCCTCACTCCACTCTCCCTATCTCTTACACACACACACACACACACACGGTCTCACTAACGCCCAGTCCCACCCCAAACAAACGCCTACACCCCCACACACACTCTGAAGTTACATGGAGTTTTGCATTTTTCCATTTGTAGTTGAAAGTACCACCGCCACTTCCAGTACAACGTTTACAACTGTGGAAAAGGAAATCACAACTGAGGTTGGCACGACAAGCGTGGTAATGACCACATACAGTAGTCCAGGGACTGTTGCTCGCACTACTATTGAGGCAGAGATAGAAAGCTCAATTATGGCGAGTACTAAGAAACTGCCCGTTGCAGAAACAGAAACTACCCTTGCAGAGAGTACTACAGAAGACATAACAACAGATTCAGCATGTCCAACTGTTGCGGAAGAAATAACCTGGACTGAGAGTACCACAGAAAAATCATCGACTACTGAACTCCTCTCCGAAATCACGGAGACTGTTGCTATCAGAACTACTGGGGCAGAAGTAGTAACCACGACTTCGGTCAGTACCACATCGCCATCTGTTGCAGAAGAAATAACCAGGACTGAGAGTACAATGCAAGAATCATCAACTACAGAGATCATTGCCGCAGCAACTACTTTTGGCAGCCAGATGACTGGCGAAACGACAAAGAATACCAACTCATCGTCATCACCTAAACGGCAGTCACAGGCTTTCGCTGCTAGGTACCCTATTCTAGTGTCAGGTAAGTAAATCCTCAGGCAAATTCATATCATCGCAAAAAACGGGCAGTGAATATAGAACGGATCGCGCCTAAGTCTCGACCCGTTCGACATTAACCCTTTACCTAACGTAACGGCCAAAACCGGCCAGCGCTATTCTCAAAAATCGCCAATTAATTTTCATTATTTTTTTCATTTTTTGTCTGAAAAACATAGGTTATGACCCCTCGTTGGAACGAGCTCGTCGAGCTCGGTCCAACGAGGGGACATAACCTATGTTTTTGAGACAAAAAATGAAAACAATTGGTTATTCAAGAATTATTTTTGCAAGTGTCGTTTGCTTTTCAGGTTAGGTAAAGGGTTAACACCTCTCTTTCCTCCCCACAACACTATAAAATCTCACCCGTTGAAAGGACAATGCGACAAGATTGAATCTGATATGCCAGTTTCGTTTGTTCTTCTTGGAGATGTCTTGATTTCGCGGTGTTATATCTCGGAAATTTTGCCCCATTAGTGTAATCGTGTAGTGATCAAATCGCGACATGGTTGCTAAAGAGACCGCTTTTGTTATCACAATACTGTATGTTTTATGTAGAGAGGATGGATGTGAAATGAGTATTCTTCACACTTATATATCTGAGCGGAGCTAAGATTTTTTACGTCTCATACCTCTTGCAAAAATGGAAAATTCCAGGTGCAGTTCATAAAGATCAGTCGAGATGATCTCACCTTTTCACATTGTGCATCCTGTTATCACGCTTTTAACAAGCAAAAAGAAAACCAACAAATTATAAGAGTACCCTAACTCTCGCATCATTGTAACTTTTTGAAAGTGACGTCTTCCATCCTGGCACAAAGGCGTCCAACTGATTTTATCGCAAATTATATAAAAGATATTTCTCGATATCTATCGACTCGATAGATATTGAGAAATATTCCTCAGTTGCTTCCTGAATGATGGCACGCTTCAGCGCATGACGTCGCCTTGGAGGAACGATCAGCTGATCTTTGTTATTGTGTTGCAACGTTCGCATTTGGGGTCGAATTGGGCTGAATTATTGTGCAATAAAATGTCTCGTAGCATATAATAAAAAAGACAATCTACTCTTTTTTAGTCAGTATCTGGAATTATCTCATGAGTGTGTACTTGAAACGCTTTATAATAATATTTTCAGGTCCACACGGTGAATTATTCCAGTAGCTTCCTAAATGACGTTACGCTTCGGCATATGACGTCGCTTTAAACGTTACCTTGTAGGAACGATCGGCAGCTTTTTGTTATTGCAGCATATATTAAAAAGAAAATCAACGCTGTGTTAATGAATATCAGGAATTATCTCATTCGTGTGGACCTGAAAGTATTATTTGTCGCCCACGCAAGCTTTCAGGTCCACATGCATGAGATAATTCCCGATATTCACTTAAACAGCGTAGTTATCCTCTTTTTACTGAAATTTAAGAAAAAATATTTGAGTGACAAATAAACACATAACATAAATGAAAAATAAAAGTAAATAAAATTAATTGAAAAAAGTGAACTGAAACAATAATAAAAAAATATAGAATGTGGGTTTTGTCCACCTTCCAACTTTTAGTTTTATCATATACTATTTTGACAATACGGGGTTTTGTCAGAAGACGTCTTTTTCTATTGTGAATTTCGTCCTACAACCTATAAATTCTCTGTCGATCATTGTGGCTCTTCTATTGTTCTATGCATTCATATGCACGCGTAGTTTGTATGGAAATTCGACGTAAACTTCCGACTAAATACGTTGGGAAGTTTGAAATCCACACAGGTTGTCAGATGTTTTAAAACACTGGATTAGCCATTGTCATGTGAGCTGTAAAACATTAAATTCATCGCGCCGACCTTGCCATTGGCGTTATAATTTTGACAATTCAAATCACACAAGAGTAACTTCTATTCTTTCTCTGCGCTATGTGCAGTACGGGGAGAGTGTATTATCACTAAATCACCTGCAGAGTGGAGATTCCATCCAAGCAAAAATTGCAAATTTGTTGCAAAGCATAACAAGCACAAGCAAAGTTTCAGCCAATGGGCCTCCGGGTTAAACCCGGAGGTCCATTGTCTGAAACATTGCTTGTGTTTTTGTCCATATATACAAAATTTGAATGTTATAGTTTGGGTGATAACTCCACTCCACCGGTGATTTAGTTACAATCCCCTCTCCAGGTACTGTAAATACGTGTTTATTTCAGGTTCGCAAGCGAGAGGAGTAGGATGCAAATACGTTTATTTACCCGACGTCACCAATGATAGACCAACATTAGAGAAGCTAGATCGCCGTAAATTGGCAAAATATCAACGCAGTTTAACCTCTGCAACGGACGAAAGGATGTCGGCAAAAATCTTAGGCATAATAATTGTATCCATAGCCGCAATGTGCAGCGTCATGTTTTTTTGGCTCGTTGATTGTCCACGTAACAAACGTAATATTGACCAAATAACGTGGCCTGCAAACAAAGATAACGCTGCTATTTGAAGGTTGTTATTGCCGCGACGGGTGCGAACCAACGAAGTCGTATTTACCAAATTTACTTAAGAAATGAATGCAATTTTTATAATCTTTATTGGAGTATGAACGTGTGGGAATGGGTACAAATTATGTATGAATCCCTCTTATAATTACATTCCGTAACTGTTTAAACCACTTTTTACCGAACAACAAAGCAGAAAGACGAAATAAAACATGTACGAACGAACGAGGCGAAAAACCACCTTCACACAAAAGACAAAGCGCACAACTCTGAGTTGAGCGCCGTTTCCGTCTAAAAGATATCCCAAAGGCAAATAAGCTTTAATTTTCACAACTTTAGAAATGGAAACGAGTATTTTAGTAACGGGCTTTATGCCACAGTTGGGAAATGTCACCAAAGAAACAGCAGCGGGTGATCACTGCGAGAGGCGCCAAAAGTTAAAAACCCGCCCGAACACCGCGCGAATTACATTCTGTCAGCTGCGCTCTACCGTAAATGCGGGTCAAAGGTCGACAAAATGTATTCATTGGAAAATGAATTACATTTGGTCATGACGTTTTCATCCAGCTGACCAATGCAAATTGAGTATTTGGACCCAAAACGTATAACTACATTAACAATGTAATTATAAATAAATAATGTGCATGTGTGTGTGTGTCTGTGTGCGTGTATTGGAGGACAATATCATGTTTTCGAAGAATTATTATTATTAAACATATTTTATTTGTTACAACAAAATGGATTGGATAACAAGTGCCGAGCACTTAGATAATATCCTTTCCTTAATATACATTTGAAAATTTCAAATTACGTTTACAAATATTTACAAAAAGTTACCAAAATGTGCATGCAACGGCAAAGCAAACATTATAAATAATTAAAACAATATTGTGTATGGTCACTCTTCAAGATGAATATTGATAAGTATTCTACTGTACAAGAGTCACAACAGAAATATGAGAGGGAGGAGAGCAGAAAGGTGAAAGGTGAACAGCCACATCGCAACACTGCTGGACTTGGCCAACTAGCCAACGTGTCATATTACGGCACATCGGAACCGCGATTTAGACGGAGCCCCGTTACCACTGGTATAGCCAGGGCATACAGGACAAACATGCAGAATGCACAAAGCCGTGACTGAAGGAAATGGAAGTGGAAATGGACACTCATGTTATAGGACATTTGGCTGGGAAGATGATGTCAGACTAGTCTGCCTGATTACGGCCCAGTCTTAAAACCTCTTCGTGGCCTGAATGAAATTGTGTACACTTTGAAAAAGATGGATGTTGACGGATTCTGGTAGGTTGGGAATACCATAAAGATGATCGTTGATCGATCTTATTGTAAGATGCGTAAGATTTCTCTGTAGGACTAGTCTTTCGTTTGAATAGTTATTACTGGCGAAAAAGTAATGGTCCGCATCTTCAATCTCGTAGCCACACGAACAGATAGGTGTATCATGGATGTAGTTGGAGTATTTATCATAATTTAGGTCGCTACAGGAATTCCGCAACTTGTGGTGTATAATATTGACGGCTCTATCGCCATTGTTGGAATACCAAGGTTGTCTACCTGCGCCACTATTAAAATATTTGACAAAGTTATTCAATGAACTCGACTGTCTTATTTCTTGGGGTAAAGCATTCCATTCCGAGATACATGAGGGGATAAATGAGCGCTTAAATGTTGCCGTGTGTGTAAGTGGTAATTGAAAATTAGTGTGCTACCGGGTGCTATACGTGGAAATGTCCTCGAAGGTCCGTGGCAATAAGTCAGAGAGATATGTGGGGGCCTGATTATTTACGATTTTAAAAAACGCTTTCATTTTGTGGAGATGACGTCTCTGCGCAAGGGTTTCCCAACCAAGTTCTGCAAATAGAGCAGATACCGGGGTTGATCTCGTTAGACCGGATATTATTCTCACTGCATCCGCGTGGAGTCTGTCCAATTTGGTAAGTTGGTAATCGGGCGCACCGGCCCACACCCCATCGGCGTATTCTAAGATAGGGAGTATGAATGATTTGTATAACTTTTCCAGGCTTTTTCGACCTAGAATATACTTTAATTTTCGTAACTGAGACAACCTGGAATTATCCTTTTGGCATAATCTATTAATTTGGACATTCCAGTTTAAGCCCCCCCCCCCCTCCCCCCCCCCCCCCCCCTGTGAAGTCCCCTAGTAATGATAGGCCGAGGTGGATGTGAGACTTTCCTATTTCGAGTGGCGTGTCACCAACCATTACCACACTGCCTACATTAACATGTTTTTTTGGTGAATAAAACAGTTTCGGTTTTTGAAGGGTTAAATGTAACAAGCCATGCATTTGCCCATTCGGAAACGGCCGCAAGGTTTTCATTACACTTTGAGACAATATCGTCCAGTTCAAATCCAGTTTCTGTTATACTTGTATCATCCGCAAATAGTCTACAAGCATCCGGTGCATTTAAATTTTCAGAAATGTCATTTATGTATATAAGGAAGAGGAAGGGTCCTAAGACGGATCCGTGGGGAACACCGTAATTAACAGGTAAGTACTCAGAAGCAGTTGAGTTAACAGTTACCCTTTGTTTACGATCAGACAAATAGCTTTTGGTCCACTCAAGGAGTGGGCCAGATATACCGTTTTGTCTCAGTTTGTAAATTAACCCTTTGTGCCAAACCCTATCAAATGCTTTTGATATGTCGCAGAATACTCCAAGTGAAAACTGGTTCCTATCAAATGCTAAGCAGAGATTATGAAATATTTCGATGAGCTGATAGACGGTGCTATTTTGGGGTAGAAAGCCAGACTGGTATTTAAAAAGTAAACTGTTGACACAACAATATTCGTATATTTGGTTAAAAACAATCCTCTCCATAACTTTACTGACACAGCTTAGTAGAGAAATAGGTCTATAGTTATTAGGGTCGTGTGTGTCTCCCTTTTTAGATATAGGTACGATAGTTGCCAGCTTCCATTCCACTGGGTAGACACGTGAAGAAAAAGAAAGCCTAGATAACTGAACCAAAGGCTTGCATATTGTGGCTTTGGATTCTTTAAGCATGCGATTACTTATGCCATCATGTCCAGTTGCTTTTTGGTATCTAGTGTGCCTAGGATTCGAGTCACTTCATCTTCAGAGAAGTCTATCTCAAAGAGACTCTCAGAACACTCGCTTCTGAAAGCAGGTAAACTATGTCCGTCGTCATTTATCTTACTATTTGACAAAAATGTTTTGTTGAGCAAGTCAGCTTTTTCTTTGTCACCTGTTACCATAACTGGACTACCTGCATTGTCTTTATGGTTAAGAAAAGAGACAGAAGGCTTATTTTCAAAATTATTCAGTAACTGTTTAACAGTGTGCCAGAAGTTTTTGGGTTTTCTACTTACTGAAAGTGAAGTATCTAATTTTGAAAAATAGATGGATTTAGCCTTCTTTTTCATGTTATTTACTTTGTTTCGGGCATGTTTGTATTTTTCAATTATTCGTGGGTTTGGATTTTTCAGAATTCGTTTCCGTAAACGGTCTCTATGGCGAATTTCCCGGCGAAGAGCCGAGTCAAACCAGGGTTTATCATGGGGACGGATAACTACGTTATAAGATGGAATACATTCTCTAGCAATATTTAAAAATTTGGATGCAAATTTATGGTATGACATATCAGGGGTAGTCTTGTCTGAGATGAAAGACCAGTCTGTTTCGGAAATCAAATTATTCATTTTGGGGAAATCTGCCCTGTAAAAATTCCAGACCTGTCGAATTTTCGTTTCGGACTGTTCGGTTCCAGTCTATATGACTGCTGATACAGCTTTGTGGTCGGAAATATCAAGTTCGTGAACTTCTGAGTTCCAAATCAGAACATTATCACTAACTATTATTTTGTCTAATAAGGTACTTGAGGTTGGCGTTACACGAGTCGGCTGTTCAATAACGTTTTGTAGGTTGTAAAAGTTTATAATTTCGTTTAATCGACAAGAAGCGTTAAGATCGCTATTTAAATCTCCGGTAATTATCAAGGACGGATTTATGCTGATTGACTCTTCAGTGGCTCCTTCGAGCTTCTCCCTGTAGTCATTGGTAGAGAACTGAGCCGATGAATTTGGAATATGCTTTTCTGATCATCCTCTGGGAATCGAATCACCGGCAACACTGCGCGACAATCAAGGGTCCAACACCTAAAACACTAGACCATTGCAAACCGTTAAAAACGATGACTGGTAGCTTATTAGATGACGTTCTCATGATTACTTGGTTCACTTTCCTAACGGCAACTACACGAACGTGTGAAAAGCGCTGGCGACAGTACGACGAAAAGTGCTGTGGTTGGCCTCAAACAAAGACTGACACGGCAACTACACGAACGTGTGAAAAGCGCTGGCGACAGTACGACGAAAAGTGCCGTGGTTGGCCTCAAACAAAGACTAACATGGGTCTGTGTGTGTATATTGGGGGACACAATCGTGTTTTCGATGAGTTCGGAATGCTGATTTCTGATCACCGGCCGGTAATCAACAACACCGCTAGGCAATCAGGAGCCCAACACCTAAACCACAGACTATTGCACGATGGCTGGAATCAAACTTGTGTGTATGTGTTTGCCTGTGTGTGTGTGTGTGGGGGGGGGGGGGGGGGGTGGGATTGGGTAGGATTGGGTACGTAGCCTCAACCAGCCTTTTTCTCCGACATTTTATAGGATTAATAAGAGAGTTAAAAATTCAAGAGCACGCTAATGTATCACTATAAAGACATCCCCAAAAAGTAGTATTTGCCAATATAAACATATTTATTTAACTTTGTCCAGGGGCGTAGGAAGCACTTCGGACCGATGGGGAGGGTTAACTGTCGCAGAAGGAAGGCCAACCACAGCACACTAATATATATTGGTGATGTCCCACGGGCTTCAGTGATATGGTAGAAATTCAATATGGTAAACTAGATTTGAGACAAACGCACTATCACGTTGATACAAATGCACGTTTTTTGCTCCATATTTTACAAATGTTATTACATATGGAGCAAACAAATGTGCAGTTTTCCCGACTTCAGAGGCAAGTCATACTAGAGAATCTTCGCTCACTTCTTAATGGGTGAAGAGTTCGTGCTCTCACGTCCTGCTCCTCCCCATCAAGATTGTGAAAACGGGAACTTAAAAGAGAAATACAGAATTCAGATGACTGCAGTTGGGGCCAGAGGCTTTCCTCCTCCTGATCTTCTGGAGGTGGTATTACGGTGTAAAATATAATGGTAACGCTAATGTTAGACTAATCTGTCTTTAATTAACTTCAAAACATCATTCAACTCGTCGCCTTGTAACCTAGTTTAACCCTTTGAAACCTGGTGAGGCCGTTTTCCCGCCCAGGAACATGATACGGCATACCTTTATTAAGTAGGTTGGCTGTTAAATTAAAGTGTGGATAGACCAATCAATATTTTCTAATTGGTCTAAGCCCAAATAATAAATAGGGGCTCTTCCCATTCCTTCGCTTGAACTGGGAAGACACCACTCGGGTTCAAAGCTTGAACTTGGTCGAAGTAGACGAACTAGATTAAACAAAGAACAGATGATAATATAAACAACAAGAAATGGGTGGCTTGCGGGTTTTGCAGATTTGCTGATAAAAGATTATAATGGGCATCGCGAAACGGAAGGGCGTTGCCAGTTGTTTCGAATGTATAGGAAATTAAACTATGCCCATACCTACTCCACGCCCAATCCACACCTTCACAAACATTGAACACTTTCGGTAGCACTCATCGAGACCCAAGAAACAAGACAATTATTTTTTTGTAGAAAATTTTCCAATTGGAGCGAACCATGTATGCGCCTAAAACACTGGTGCGCCTCCACGCACTTCCATTGAGATTCCGCCGCCTCTATCAGTTTTTCTTTTCGGCTAGAAATTTCAACACGAGGTGATGCTTCTGATTTGAGCCTTGATGCTGCACGTTGAAAATATTGATTGGTCTACGCGCAACAGCACACATTTACTTTGCAGTTATCCAGCGAAATAAAATTATGACGTATCATGTTCCTGGACCGGAAAATGGATCTCTCGTGTTCAAAGGGTTAAGTCAGAAGGGAAACATGCCACTATTGATATTAATTCTGACGCAACGATCACCAATACATTTTTGTTTTAATTCGCACATTGGTTTTAATGTAGTCAATGTTTGTATTCACAGCGACGCATGAATCACAGATATAATTATGTGTCTAAATAGTATACTCGGAAGAAATTACTGTTGATCATAAATTTATCGCATCGTGTCGAATGAGAAAAGTAGAGACCCGCTAAGATTGGAAGATCGATTTGATTTAACCCTTTACCCAAAGAATCGGTCACATCCGCCCGAGTAATATGCAAATTCAGCAGCTGAAAAAATACGTTTTTTCACAGAATTTCAACAAAACCATATCATGTGACCCTCTTTGGAACGAACGTGTTGCGCTCGTTCCAATGAGGGGTCACTTGATATGGTTTTGTTAAAATTTTTGAAAAATTTTAAAAATGGTATTTAAAATAATAAATTTTGATAACCACAGCGTTGGGTAAAGGGTTAAAATCATTCCGATGATTCAACTCAGTTTGATTCGAGACGAACTGTTTCGCGTATTTTTGAAGATGTTATCAATATCCTATTACATGTACATGTACTCTCTTCAACTATTTCCTATCGAAAGGTCTCATGTACAATAGGGCTGCGACGTTATTCTTCCATAACGATACGATACGTATCACAATTCAGTCTACACAATACGATATGTATCATGATACAAATGATCTCTCGTGGCATGTAACTACTGATGTCCGCTACTCTGATGACTGCATGTATTCATTTCCAGTAGCTGACTTGTATTTCAATTTTGGATGCACTCTTTAAACAACAGATAACTTCCCAATGTGATAACCAATGACAATAAATCATAAATGTGTTTATTTTATTCGCCACTTTCCAGTGTTATTTTTCCTCTCCGAAAATATGTTCTAAATATTTAATCCCTTATATCCTGTTTGACAGAGCTCAGTGAGCTCTGTCAAACACGATATAATGGATTAATCAAATAAATGTTTAGTAAAATTAAGGGAATTCACCAAATTTTTAGTGACTTATTTTTCACCGTCAGTGTTGGAACTCAAAAACAGGGTTTATCTGAAACAGTTTTCAAAATCCAGGTTGTTGTTTTGCAAGATATTTTTTTGTATTTATTGTATCGCGATACATAGTGAATAACGATACGTACTGAATCGTGTGCAATGTATCGTGATTTAGGCGTATCACGATTAATCATTGCAGCCCTAATATACAGTAGTGGCAGCTCAGTCGCTGGGTTGTTACGGCATTGGACTTCCAACCGAATGGTTCATGGTTCGATCCCCACCAGGGATAACTGTGTTGTGTTCTTTGACAAGGCACTTACTCCTAACTGGAGGCATGGTTGCGCTGTGTACAGTACGGCAGTCGCAGATTGGTCACTTTCCACGGGTGGGCATTTTCTACAGGCGCACTGATATCAGATTACAAACACTTATTACAGGAATAATCATCGAAAATTTAATTAATGAAGCACCGGGTACACCTTGTTGATTATGATTTTAAATTACCTGGTAAATGCATGTATGGACATCACTGCGCACGCGTGGATTACGACCTTCCACGGCGTCTGTGCTGTACGAATGCGCACGGCACGTTGATTGTGCCCTTGTCTTCAAGCAATACTAACCCTTCTTGTAAACGTGTTTGGGGGTCCGCCAGCTACTTGGCGCTGCTTGGGAATTCTCGCGGGTACTCCGGCTTTCTCCACTCGAAAAAGTGCTCGACACCGGGTGACCTTTCCTGCAGAAGGTGTAGTTAAAACCCAATAAAAATAGAGAAAAAAATGTTCAGTCGACCTCGTGATAGTAGAAGAGTACCAGGATGTTCCGCTTCCAAAACTACTTTTATTTCGTTTCTGGGATATTCCAGTTTTTGATTGACTTGCATAAACAGAGTAGTCGCCATTGAATAACATGCTTGTTGGAGACTGACACTATTTACAGTGCCCCGAGACTGCAAGACGGTGCAATATCTACAACTTTAACCCCTTGAACCCTCGTTTCTTGGTATGGTATCGCCTTTGGGTACACTTACAAATAGATGGATCAGACCCATATCAATATACAGGGAGGATAAACTAATAACCGCAGTATGCATCCGTCTGGCCGCAGACTACAGTTATTATTTTATCATGAATGTCCCGTGTATAGACCTTTTACAATAAGACAAATATGGAACGAAATTATACATTGGACCGAAAAATCAGTCTTTCAAAAATTAAAGGGTTAAAGAGAGATTCGATTCGACATTCTATTCCATTCGAAAACACTTCCTAATTCGATTCGGTATCTGCGGGGCAGTGGTGAAAAGGTCCCACTCTTTTGGAACAGGACTACAGTACAATAAGGAAAATGATATACCATACTTTTCAAGGCTAGTATCCGCGTATTGCAGAGTATTTTGGGACATAATTATCTTGGCGTAACATGATACTTTTTATAACGGTAAGGAGAGTACAATTAGTCAACGGCTACTAGCAGGTCGCATATTCCCGTGGCGAAAACACATTTTAAGCAACCCAGGAGATAGAAATCGCGTCTATAGGTAATGTTTTAACTGCCACCAAGAAACAGTCGAAACACTGATTTTTTGACCTTCAACTGCATGCAGGATTCGAAGATTCGAAGTAGTATATAAGAAATCAGCCTATTGAAAAGCGAGAGAATTTTCATCTAATTTAGGAACTAGAAATTAAATAATAGGTTATTAGTCTTCGGTCCCCGTGCGAACCTCGGGATGTGGAGCCGTGTTTGTTAATTGCAGTAAACAAGTTCTGCTTGGCTGGGAAAATAGACCAAGAACCAACGACTGGGGTGGAAGTCTTGTAAAGTAGGCAGTACATATATAAACGATTGGCTAAACTTGCCGCCATTGATATGGTACGATCATGAGATAGCCAAAGATGCTGATAGTGACCGTAAACACAAACCAATAAATAAATTAGTCACGGTATTTTAAAAACAAATGCCGGGTTGACAGTAGTGAAGAGACTACCCCTGGTACTCGACCGCCCATTTCTAAAAAGAATACTTTATCCCAGACGTGAGCCACTCCAGGTATGCTTAACTTATCGTGGCCTGAGTGCTAGCATGTTCTATGTCCCCTATGGGACATAGAACATTCTAGCACTCAGGCGACGTTATGTGTACACATTTAAACCGTTATTTAAGATTGTATACACACTATCGCGACCATGTACATGTCCTGTAATATGTATCAGATTCTCGGTCGTGTTTACAGTCGGGTCGCAACTCTCCCTGACGGGCTCGTTGCGCTCCGATTGTAAACACGACCTCGAATCTGATACAAATTACAGGACATGCACATGGTCATGGTAATACACTTATCTAACAATCCCGTTACATAAAATCCCGCTTCCCCCATTTTATCAATTTCAATTGGGTTAAAAGTGGTTAAAACTTTGAATTTCAGGAACTATATTTTAATGCGTAAGAGCAATGTATATAAGTGAATGTTTACCAGACATTTAATCTGTTAGATACGGAATGGAAACAGGGGTGGGGTGGGGCTGATACAAACGTTTTTTCCGAGTTTTGGGGCGCAAATTGAGTTGATTGTTCAATAAAATTGTGTATTAAACTTGTAATTATAGCATATCAAGAATACGGACGGCAACAGGTTGATATGGAACCTGTCACGTTTACATTTTTAGAACACCAGTATTATTTTTGTGTTTTTTGTTATTGTTAGCTTGATAGTGCACCATTCTGCGATTTTTACATTTTATTTTTGTCTCTGATATGTACACTCTTTCTTTCATTGCATTATCAACTGCACTGTTTGGCACGCACGCCTTTATAAACATTTTCAATTGGACTGTTTTTGTGTGAATGTTCTGCACAAATATTGCCTTTGCATTAGAACGATGATTATGAGCGATTAATTATAGATACTGAAAGTGAATTTAAATAGATAAATGAATAATAAATAAATAAATACTCCCAACACATATGACCTTACGGGTATCTCAATTCAGGTATCAGGCAGACAACACTTATCTAGAAATAACTGATCAGATTTTATGTTTTTTTTCACTTGCTATAACCAGGACCGCAAGAGCCACTGTGTACACATGCGAATAGACCGAAGCTGTTTTACGTATGTGTTGAAATAATATCAACTTTCGTTTGGGACTCAACACATCGACTCGCCGAATGTTCTGCACTATTCTATTGTTTGCCTTATTTTTCAATTTATCGGTGCAAGTCGTTCTGTAGTCGAGAAAGTTTAGAATTTGTTGTTACTGATTCATAGTGTGCTGTACTGTTATATTTGATCTACTCCATTCGGATGATGGCCGGTTTTGACCAAAATTGTTGAGATTGAAGGATATTGAGGCATTTCATTGGCTGCATGTCAGAGTGTTTGCCTCGTATTGCGGTCGAATAACCTGTTTGAGGGTAATTAATTCCAGCTTACAGTGAAAAGTCCTGTCATGAAATGTGCACAAATAGCACGTCGATCTGCGCGTTAATCTACCATAGTAAGGCTATGTAATTCTGTACATATGGCCTGTACACAAGCAATGTTTCAGCCAATTGACCTCCGGGTAACCCGGATGTCCATTGGCAGAAACATTGCCTGTGTTTGCTATGAATAACCATGAGAACCTGCCGTGCTTTGGATGCCATTCGATATGACAATTGCGCGCATTTTCTACGCGCAATTAAGCCCAGATAACCACACAGTTCGTGACAGGACTTCCAGTTTTAACTGTAGATATTAGTAATTTTATATTTGTGTTCCATTGCGCTGTACTCATAGGCAATAAATTCTCTGATAGGGTCCCAGCTGTTCCATCCAATATCAACAATTTAAAAACCCAGCACCGAGTGCTTGCTCTCAGGGCGTATCAACTGTAAATTGTGCCCACAAGTGTTTGCTTCTTCAGTTTAGGTGTAATTTTTTAAATCGATTTTTATTTTAAAAAATTATTTTCAGCGTTTTGTAAAAATATTCAACCGTCTGCAAACTCCTCAAAACGATTGTCAGTTTAAAAAGTGTCTTTTAAAGAAAATGACACTTGAACGCAATTTTTCTAGAAGCGGTTTTCATGTCTTTTAACGCTTTCAACCCTGAAGCCCTGATGGCATGCTCTAATGCACATCTGACGACGGGGAATGGGTGAATCTGATTTGTATTTGTAGGGTTGTTAAGTAATAAGTTAATCCTAGCACCCCATGGCCTGCAGGATTAAAGTGCTATGCAAGTGAATGGAAAGGTAGCTTGAAAATTGAATATAGGTTATTTTCGATGTTGTCAAAAATCTATGCAAAATAACAACAGTAAAAATTTACACCCACAGTTGAACTACATTCCTGTTGACCTTTGGTGACGTCGACCTGAATGAGAAATTGTCTAAATTTATCGCACGTCGCCTCGCGAAGAGTGAAATGGAAGTGGCAATTATTTGTTACGTTTTTAAATGGGTTTACCTCATAAGATGCCAACAATTAACAAACATGCATTGTTTCATGTTAATAAAGCATGCATAACTCGAAATAGTATGTCATTATTGCCCAGTTTCTTTTTTTCATTTCGTTTTGGCGGTAAAATTGACAGCGGAAGTACTGCTCACCGATGCTCGTGTAAACAAAAACAGATTCGCTCGTATGTACGCCTGGTGCTCGGTAAACTCGAGAAAAAATAATAGCGTCTCTTAATAATCTGACGATCATGGTATAAATAAAATATACCCAAAGTTGCTTGGTGTACCAACTGTTCACCACTCGTGGTGAAGTGGTGTTAACCGCGCGCCGAAGGCTCGCGGCTAACACCACTGGTGGCAATGTTAAACACCAAAAATGAAAACAATTATATACTTTCTCAGCTTTTCGACTCCAAAATAATATGCCACATATTTTCAAGCTAAATTTCCCATTACTTATATGGCACATTAAATTATTATTGATCCACCATTCCATTTTGTTCATGGACATACAATTCAAAAAATACAATTGTAAATGTTTTTATAGTATTGGCTCTAAATTGAATGTTTGTATTGAAATAACAACTGTGTATTATTTAAAAGAGTACCTGCCTGGTTTTCTTCCCGATCATTCTTAAAAATAATTCAAACTCATTGTTCGCGTGGGTTATCTTTTGAACAGGGAGGGTGACGCAAAGCGATTTGTTGTCAATGGATTTTAACCACTCCTCTCCTGAGTTCCAATATGAACTCAGGCGACGCACTGCAAGAAATGATATCCGCTTTCAGCCATCAGTTTCATGTTGATAGAATGATTCGGGGGACTGATATTAAGGCTGGTATACCATCAACCAGGATTCAATACTATAAAAAATGTATTTTACTGAATTATAGTTTCTACCTATTAATATAACTGACTAAAATGAATCATTAGCTTTTTTGAAAGATATGGCACTTTGTCATTTGGCAAACTGCCACATCTTTGAAAATGCCAATGGTTCATTTCAACCTGTTTAAAGTCAAAACTAGAAGTTCATTTCTGGAAATTACTATTGCAAAAGTTCTATAGTATTGACCTCAGGTAATAGTGTATTATTATACGCTTCCGTTAAAACACGTGGAAGTAGCGAAAACATACACGTGGTACTTTTCGTCTTGACTATCAAGCAACATATGATACTTTATTTAAAAAATCGTATTTTTCTCTATAGGAGCAACAGGCAAAACGGTGAAAAAAATGTCAAAGAATAATAATAATAATAATAATAATAATAATAAATGTAGTTTAAAGCCGAGAATCCTCATAGAGCTCTTGGGCTTAACACACACAAAAAAACTTTATAGATATATATATCACTCTGCATTACCTATTTACTGACTGTCTCCAAGCGGATGAATCACAATCAGCGGTCTTCATCGTAAGTTATATACCCGCTGGAACAAATGTGATTTGAGAGCTGATCGAAATGCACGAAATACACTCGCTAAATGTAATAAAGTGATGAGATATTTACGTTTCAATGGCAAAAATTTGTTATTGGTATTTGTGATATTAAATTAATATCTATTGACGTTTATGAGCAGTTCTCAGTGAAAGACTGAAGGGACTATTTTGTTTCGCGGACGATTAATTTCGTCAATAAAAGCGGTTCGTTGGCTTTCTGTTGGTGGCGTTTAAATAGAAATGTTTGCCGCTTTTGAAGCAATTACCTTGGATGAATTTGGGCATAAATTTGGACGTAAATATTTTTTACAAAATGAGCAAAGCATAAATAAAAAGAACCTTGATTGGCTACCAACTTACCATAATTATTTCATTTGTGACAAGCATGTGAAGTAATTGCGGTATCCTTCGGTCGCTTCTTGAGAAGTGATATTTCATCTTCTGGTCATTGATGAAATAATTATGGTAACTGCCCAAAAACCACAGGTATTCTCTATTTATTAATACCGAAGTCGAACAATACAAGACTGCAAAATTCTTGTAGCTGCATATCATGACTATATACGGGATCGATACAAAACTGTTATCCCAAAAGTTGTCTTTTTTCAATCGAATCGCGCTGGGTTTGCGATAAGGTCGAGTACGTTCATTCCCGAGGACCGATACTTACTAAATAAGATACTGTAAAATCAAAATTGCGAGCGCGGTGGCTCAGTGGTTAGAGCATTAAAATTCAAACCGACAAGTCCTGACAAGCGATAACTGCGTGGTGACTTGGGCAAGACACTTAATCCTTGCCCACTTGGAGACACAGTGTCGTTGTGTACTAAGCCGCGCTGCACGTCTACGGCGCACTTGCCTTCAACCGCTTGTGCAGAGTTAGCGTGTTGAAGAGGCTAGCAGTTGCTCAGTGATTCTCTCTGGGTACCTCACCTCCGCTCGTCATACTGTCTGACAAGATGTGACCGTGGGTGTTTAAAATGTTAAACTACAACCAACAGAAAAAAACGAGGTTGAATCATGAAAAATAAGCTGAAATAGTGTCCGAGATGAAATGTTTTCGCTGTTTGTTTTTCTAATGTTGTTTACAACAAAATGGACCAATAATTTCGCGATCGGGAGCCAATACTATAAAACTTTTAGAATTGTATTTTCTTCCTATTAATATAACTGAGAAAAATGAATCATTAGCATTTTAAAAGATATGGCAATTTGCCAACTGGCAAATTGCCAGATCTTTGAAAATGCTAATGGTTCATTTTAACCTATTTGAAGTCAAAACTAGAAAATACAATTCTAGAAAATACAACTGTAAAAGTTCTATAGTACTGGCTCCTGATCCGCTTTTATAATCACAGTACAGAACTTACTATAGTTTCTGCAACGACCTGTGGTAAATACAAAATTATAAGGGCGTATCGGGGCTCTCAGAAACGTACATTCATTTTGACTTGATGTTCTTATCTTATTCATATTTCATATTGTTATCATCCTGGAGTTTGGCGAGTTCTGAATATCCTGTATAGTTTCTTGTATTTGATCTTTTTAACTGCATTTTGCCCATATTTATTTTCTGTGATGTGTTTTGGATAAAATAAAGTTGTAGATTTTAACATTCTGAGATTTATGAGTTCATCATTCGCGGACTGGGCTTATGTCATGTTTGTTCCTGAAACTCGGTGAGGTTTTAAAGGCCATCCCTCTCACCTAGTTAGTCAATCTTATTCACACAAGGTGGGATTTCTAATTGCCATTCCCTGGTCCTTTGTAGCCTGATTTACATTTTGTTTTCAGAAATGAGACGACTGTGGATAAGGTGATAATTAAACATGATAACCGGGCTTTAACTCATTACCTGCTTCTAGCGGATATTCCATTCATGGACAGCAAATTTCTTGTCACTAGAATAAGTAAAATCTTTGCATTTTTACTTAAATTTCTCCACTGTAAATTAACTCAATGTTCTAACCAATGATTTCTTGAGTTAAATTTCCAAAACATTTTCATCAAATCTAGTCAAGGCTGCTTTGCAGCAGCCATGACTAGATTTGATAAGAATATTTAAAAAAAATCTCAGCGGGTTAAGAGTTAAGATTATGTCAACCCCAGGTTGTGAACCGTCGTCTCGAGTTTGCGTTATAATTTAAGCTATGCACTCAGAATGCAGTTTCGTTCCTTAGCTCAAGCAACTTCCGTAATCAATTGTTGAGCATTCTTTATTGTAATAACTGACCTTGGATGTTGAAAGTGTCGTTACACTCAAATAAACAATTCAAATGACTTCTGGGTGCAGCAGTTTTTTTATTATTTATTGGTGTTTAAAGTCACATATTTCTTCACAATGGCTAAACATGACCATGGCCGTTTTACGGGTGGAGGAAGCCGGAGTACCCGGAGATAACCACCGAGCAGCTGTCAGCTCCCCAACATACTAACTCCACACAAGCAGGGTTAGCAATGGTGGGAGATAAGTGCACCATCGACGTGTAGTACGCCTCAGTACACAGCGTCACCGTACCCCCACGTGGGCAATTGAGGAGAAATGTCTTGTCCAAGGACACAACACGGTTGCCGCAGGTGGGATTCGAACCGAGGATCTCTCGGCTTGCGGTCTACACATCTACCTACTGAGCCACAGCGCCCCCTGGGTGCAGCAGAAATTACAGAAATAGATATACACTTAGAAAAAAAAGTTTACACTGAAAGATATTCAAATTAGTTTTGCCCCCTTTACATGAAATACAACTGCCTTCCACATACATGTGTTAATCCTTTACTCAAAGAATTTGCTTCATCATACCCGTGTTATTCTGAAATTATTTATTTATTTATTTATTGGGATTTACCGACACTTTCGACAGCCAGTGTCTCCTCGTGTCGGACAGTTTACCGGGTGGAGGAAGCTGTAGTACCTAGAGAGAACCACAGAACAACGGCGAACATCTGTCAGACTTCCCAACGTACTAACTCCACGCAAGCAGGGTTAACATTGGTTGAAGGCATGTGCACCATCGACGTGCAGTACGTCTTAGTACACAACGCCACCGTGTCCCCATTGGGCATTTGGTATTAAGTGTCTTGCTCAAGGACACAACGCGGTCGCCGCAGGTGGGATTGGGGGACCTCTCGGCTTGCATCCTGCATCTCTACCTACTGAACCACTGCGCTCTCAATTCTCAAATAGAGTAGTTGCAAACAAATGGTTTTCAAAAAACTTGAACGAAACCATGTCATTATTGAGCTCATTCCAATTGGGGGGGGGGGGGGGTGACATGATAGGGTTTTGTTTAGCTATTTGGAAAAAATGAAAAACCATTGAAAATGGCAAATTTTGATATCGTGAGCGTTGTGTAAAGGGTTAATTAAAAGGTGTTAATTTCTTCATGTGATCGTTAAACGAAATAGGTTCAAAGTTCTGCATACAACACTGGTGAGCTTGATATGGTATTGGTCTGCTGCTTTTAATTTGGACTCGACCGACTGAATCCATTTTGCACGAGCACTGACTGACATATTCAGAACTGCCGCGTACAGTGGGATGTCTTACAATTTGTGGAGATTACTTTTATATTCTAGAGACGAAAAAATGGCATTGACGAATGTGGCAGCGACAAGAATGGCAGTTTACGAAGGTAGCAGTAGACAAATTAGCAGAAACGAAAAAGTGGCCGCGATCAGAAACCAGTGTTGTGTTTTAGACTGAAAAGTCTATATCCTTCGTTTTATGCGGCAAACAGTCTTCGCCTCCTTAATTTAAAAGAACGAAAACGGCGTCTCCCATTTATATGTGAAAGTTTATTACTCCATGTGACGGAAAAAGGTGAGCTCGAAAGTTTGCATAAAACTTTAATTATATCAATATGACTTTCAGAATATGAGTTATTCCATAGATGAAAACTCTTCCTCGCTAGTGTTTTTTGTGAAAAACATAGCCTTTGACACATCCAGGATCGTAACGAGGCTGGGGTCGTGTTGGGATGTTTGACATCCCCTATAATTTCCAGCCGTGGCATTTTCGTCGAGACTGGAGTCTAATATATCAATTCTCTTTTACTCGTAATCATTACCTTCTTAAAAGACTAGATTTGATACCTGAACTTGTGGGTGGCACACAGTCGGTCATACAAATGGATGACAGCTGTATCAGATGTAGGATGCAAGAAGCCTAGCATGACCCATTTGAAGTACCGGTATGGTAGGTGTTAACTGAAAAACAAGTCGTGTATTTTATTTATTCACTAATAAATTACCAAAAAGTCTCGAGTTACGATTTACTTTTCCCCCGACTGACTAATATTCCAACTACGTCATCAAGGCATGCCTTCGACGAAGGCATGCCTTGATGATGTAGTTGGAATATTGCACAGTGGGGACTTCAGCCATCACAATCAGCACTAACCAGGTGGACTCTACCAATCCAATTGGTCATCTTTGCGACGTTGCTGCCCTGGACCCATCATTGAAACGAGCTCAACATGTAAACAACTCAGTGACTTACGCAGTGGCAAGCAGGCTGTGTAAAAGGGCTGAGGCCAATACTATACAACTTTACACTTGTATTTCTAGAGTTGTATTTTCTAGTTATGACTTTAAATGGGTGAAATGAACCATTAGCATTTTCAAAGATGTGGCAATTTGCCAATTGTCATATTGCCATATCTTTTAAAATGTCAATGATTCATTTTCGTCTGTTATATTAATAGGTAGGAAATACAATTCTAGAAAATACAATTATAAAAGTTTTATAGTATTGACTTCTGGTTATATTTGCTCCAATTCGCGTACAAATGTCGAGATTCATTGTGAACAGTTCGGTAGATTAAGTTGAGGATAAATAACTCGCGATGTTGGATAGGCGTGAGAAAGCTCCCTTGTCGAGGACAGTTAGGCCCGACTCGGGGTGCGTTCCCTCGCCTATCCAACATCGGCGAGTTATTTATCATACTTAAAAAAAAACTATTTGTTGTTTGACAGTTCAATAGATGTAAAATATCCAACAGTTAGTTGCTGGATATTCAAACTATTAAGCATGGTACGGTCAAATTATATACAAATGAATAACAATGGATGGCGTCAGTAAAAAGTTTTTAATAATTTATTCTTGTTTTCTGTAACACATACGGTAACTGTCAAGTTGTTTGCGACTAAACGCGCAAAAGGGTTTGGTTGGTTGAATGGATAAATTACCCATCGCGTGGAGTTTTCGTCCATAAGAGAGTTCTCAGAGTTTGTGAGGAGTCGTGAACTGCACACACAATAGTTCACCTCATTGACCACGTGATATACAATAAACTGACTACTAAAGTCTGAGAGGACCCGATTGTCCGTTATCCCGGAAAAAAGCTTAACCTGCTTCGTACCATGTATACTTCGTCAGAGGCACAGGTAGCAAATTGGTCTGGTCCTTTTATATGATGAATTCTTGTCGAATGGCTTGGCGAGTGACTAAATGGCTGGTTGGCGAATGACCCGGCTTGAGGCTGGTTCAGTAACATTAAAAGTGGCGAGGCGATTGACCGCATGGTCAGTCGGGTGTCCACGGGCTGGGAGTTAGCTTGTGTTTTTATGCTTTCAGAATATGAGTTATTCCATGGATGAAAGCTCTTCCTCGCTAGTGTTTTTGTGAAAAACATAGCCTATGACACATCCAGGATCGTAACGAGGCTGGGGTCGTGTAGGGGTGTTTGACATCCCCTATAATTTCCAGCCGTGGCACTTTCGTCGGGACTGGAGTCTAATATATCAATTCTCTTTCTTAAAAGACTAGATTTGATACCTGAACTTGTGGGTGGCACACGGTCGGTCATACAAATGGATGACAGCTGTACCAGATGTGGGATGCAAGAAGCCTGGCATGACCCATTTGAAGTATCGGTATGGTAGGTGTTAACTGAAAAACAAGTCGTGTATTTTATTTATTCACTAATAAAGTACCAAAAAGTCTCGAGTTACGATTTACTTTTCTCTCGACTGACTAATATTCCAACTACATCATCAAGGCATGCCTTCGACGAAGGCATGCCTTGATGATGTAGTTGGAATATTGCACAGTGGGGACTTGAGCCATCACAATCAACACTAACCAGGTGGACTCTACCAACCCAATTGGTCATCTTAGCGACGTTGCTGCCCCGGACCCATCATTGAAACGAGCTCAACATGTAAACAACTCAGTGGCTTACGCAGTGGCAAGCAGACTGTGTTATTCATCGCCTGGTGCTTGAGCACGAACAGTGGGGGAAGAAAGTAATACAACCATTCGTAAAAAAACATATGGATTAAAAAAAATGAGGTACCGTTTTAATTTTACATAACAATTTTAATGCGAAGACATGTACTCCCTTCTGCATAAAAGCTTTATTCCATCCCTCGTGGGAGTAAGTGGGCTGTATTATTCCGCAACCCACCCACCCAACCACATCACACACTGAGCAGCTTACAGTACAGGCATCGTATATTAGCAATAAACAAAATGTATAAGACTTTCCACCCTCGTATTTCATTCCGATTCCATCGTAAGAAACTCCTTCCACATTTTGCCTGAGATTTGCCAAATCGGCGCGATTGTCTAGACATCTATTTTTATACGAAGAATGCATTTATCCACAATAAATACTGGACTGTAAACAACATTAAATATTGGTTTATCTGGTACTGATAGGGAGAAAAACTGTTGCGACGTCCATGTCGCCCATATGCTACCGACAAAAGCTTCTGTAACTACAGTAATATGATCGAATCCATAGCAGCATGTTCAAAATGTGTGTTCCAATCAGGAGCGCACATATACCTGGAAGGAGCGACGACCCCACCAACTGTTTTGTCGGAATTTTATGTTCTGTAGGATTGGTAGTCTTTAAATAATGATGAACTCCTACTATCAGTAGCAGGGAAATTAAAGCCAAGCGCGCAAATCCGGGAAATTACTCCTTTACAGACATTTTGACACATTTTCTAAATTTGGGTTCTTACATGGCCTCATCATATCTTTGAGTGCATTGCATTGCTACATTTTCTCTAAGATGAATTGGTCTTGCCCTACCACCGGAAAAAGCCACTGGTTCAAATAGTGTGAATGTTGCACGGAAACATCAATAACACCGAGTAAATGTAATGTCTCTAGTCTCTGTGTCGATTTAACGTCCAAAGAGTTAACCCTTTGAATCCAGGTGGTATCTTCCATGCCAGTTCAGTGTCATCAATCTGGAGAGTCCATATCCGTTACTTGGGGAAGATCAATCAATATTTCGTTGCCTGAGTGCTAGAATGCCCTATGTCCCCTATACATTCTAGCACCCAGGCGACGATTTTCAACGTTTGATTGGTCTCCCAGGCACATCTACTGACAAACAATCTACTTTATGATTTCAGGTTGTATCACGACCCAGGGCCGAAAACGGGGCTTTTAGAGTTCAAAGGGTTAATGGATTGCAACGTAAAAACACTAATTAATTTAGTTTTTGAATCTACAGTTTAAAGACATGTATGATAATAATGCTAAGTAAAATCCAACACGTCAAGGCGCGAATCAGGTTTACAGAAACTGTTTCACTTTCGTATTTATTTGGATAAATTGAAGTCATGCCAGCGACATGCGGCTCAGTTGGCACCCGGCTGATTCGGAACCCGACCAACTCGGAACTGAGATTCACCCGGGCACCGACTGACTCGGAACTGTGGCTTACTCAGACCCCAGCTAACTCGGAACTGCGGCTTACTCGGACCCACGGGATACTTTGGAATATTTTTATCTGTATTAGGTATTTGAAGGGAAAATGTGGAGAGGACAGGAAAAGCAGACGCGAGAGACAACCGGACAACTCATGGATCTATGGAGTCAGTATATAAAGAAAGATATCGGTGCCAGTAGACTGCTTAAAAATATACAAAACTTGTTTGCATCCTCTTAACCCTTTACCTAACGTAACGGCCAAAACCGGCCAGCGCTATTCTCAAAAAGCGCCAATTAATTGTCATTATTTTTCTCATTTTTTTGTCTCAAGAACATAGGTTATGACCCCTCGTTGGAACGAGCTCGTTCCAACGAGGGGTCATAACCTATGTTTTTGAGACAAAAAATGAAAAACATTAGTTATTCAAGAATTATTTTTGCAAGTGTCGTCTGCTTTTCAGGTTAGGTAAAGGGTTAAACAACATGTAATAATGTACATAGTTTCGAAAATTGTCTTGCTTGTTAATTTGCATTATTTTGTTAAATTATAACTAGCCGTTTTGTTGACGTGGTGTATAAAACAAATCTTCCATTTTGTTGTGTATGTAGTCTTAGTGAGTACTAACTACTAAATACTCTACCTGAAATCTATCGAAAATTCAGCGTGTGTTACTTTTCGCTTTTTTCGTAAATAATCATTCCAAGAAGTTTACCCACTGTTTATAAACGGCGTGTTCACAGTTTTCGTTAAATAACAATAAAAAAGCAACGAATCGATCCTTTTTTATGAACATAGTTTTGTTTCTGTCATGATAATAATAATTCTTCGGCCTTCCACTGATTTGTCGCGGTCCTCAAATGAGAAGGCCTTCTTAAACCCCGCCCATTCTCCCTCCTATTCTCCCAGCATTCAGTCAAAAAGTGTTTCATAATTCCTCTAATCGGTGCGTTCTCGATCTCCCTAACTACAAAATTGACCCCTCCTTTTCCCTCATGCCATTCCCCATCCACTTATCCTTCAGGTTTTCATCTCATTTCTATTAGTATTCCAAGGATTCTTGTTCTACCAGACAAATATTTGGGGTATTCTATAATGAAATGTTCCAGGGTCTCCGTTACTCCTAAGCGGACATTTGGCACTCTCTTTCCTCGCCTTTCCGATTATCCCCCTCAACTCCAATGACTTTAATCTCACTCTGAACAACAAACAACGTCATAGGAATAAGGTTCAGCGAACAGGCACACTCTATACAAACGCCCCCGTCCACAATGCATTTGCACAATTGCATGTAACTAGTGCAGATAAAGTATAAAGAGAAATAACACTGTGATAAAAGCTCGTCTTTGACATCCATAACAACTATATTCAGTTAGGGTTATTTCCTGAAACATTAGCCAGTGTGTTCCCCGTGCTTTCAATGCGCCACGTTCGCAATTACTTTGACACACTATTATACGAGCTGAAACGGATGATACAACACAAGTGAAAAAACTGCGACTGCTTCCCACCATTATTCAAATCTTTTCGAGTCGATTATATATTGCTGGACAGCACGGAAACAAGAAGATTGTGCTGCAGTTGAAGTTAAAAGCTGGAATTCGCTGAACTTGCTGATCAATACAGCACATAATGTAGCAACTACGAGACACGAGACAGACCGTCATTAACACTAATGTAGCTTCCTTGTCAGTTCAATGGCAGCAATCGAAAGAGTCCATATTTATTATTTGGGGATAGATCAATTAATATTTTCAACGTGCAGCCTTGGGCTGCATTTTGAAAATATTGATTGGTCTACCCCACACATGTACTTTGCAGCCATTGCACTTAAAGAAATTATGATATATCATATTCCCAGCCCGGAAAAACGATCTCTCGTGTTGAAAGTGTTAATACAGGCTGCTTATGACATCACATCTTGCCGTGTGGATATTTATGGTTTCGATCTAACTTTGGTTCGACGGTCGGTGAATGTTGGACGTAAAAGACTCACTAACTGTTTTATTAGGCCATACGATAGACGCTAATTCGATAATTTTGCAATGGGTTTCGCTGGACATCAAACTGTTCAGGGTTTCATTTTGGTGTTAGGGCCAACTCCTATTCATTTAATGATTCCAGGGGAATGACTAACGGTCCCCCATATTTATCACAAATGTTATCGCAGAATGCGTTTCTATATTCGTTGAAAGTTTGACGAATGCGTAAAACGTGAGTCAATATTTCACTGCCAATACCATCAAAATTTCACCATTTTTGAAATGTCTCAAAATCGTTTACAATTATTTAGCTTCAATTTTCTAAACCTTCAAAGCATAATATGATACACGGAAATCACCACACAAATATTTCAAAAATTAACCCCAATTGGCCAAAAATGACATGAATATAGAATTTGTTCTTCAAATAGAAAAAAATCTATATTCATTTTCTCCCAAACCAAAAATACATAGCTCAATGCGCTTTCTATACAATACAGTCTGGCTTTTCACATTAAAACTAGGGAAAGCCCGTAATTTGTCCAACAAATTACAATTCACTAGTTATGTTTCAATGATTGCTGTGTCTTTCAGTACATTTCATCTGGTGAAACATGATGTTTCTGGTTGATAGCGTACCCCAAACACATCCACTCGTCCACGTGAAACATGCTTCCCACGAATGTCACAAAACACACTATCATCCACATGCAATATCTGGATTTGTCACTTATTTTATCAATAAATGTTGACATGACAAGGAGGAGACTGTCAGAGGCACTAAGATGACAAATCGTTGGCATGCATGCAACAGGCATGTCATTCAAAGCTATTGGAAGGCAACTTGGCTGTAGTCATTCTGTCATCAGCAGACTTGTCCGAAAATATCAACAAACCAACGATGTTAAGGACTGACCAAGGCATGGACAACCCCAAAATACCTCTCCTCGAGAAGATCGGAGTCGTTAGGCGCGAACCCTTTGCTTCAAGTGGGGTTTTGAAACGCCCTTGGCTCCACAACAGGAGCGTGTGAAACAGAACTGTCCGAAACCGTCTCAAAGCATTGGGTATGGGGTCCAGAAGGATCATCAAGCGTCCAGCTCTGTCCGATCAGCATCAACGACGACGTTTGGAGTGGTGTATGGCACGACAATATTGGAATGTCAGGACGTGGAGGAGAGTCCATTGGTCAGACGAGAGTAGGGTCTTGCTTCTCGTCACAGATTGTCGCATGAGAGTGTGGAGGCATAGATATACTGCTTACGTGCCTAGGAACATCAGACCTACAGTTCCGTAAGGCGGAGGATCAGTAATGATATGGGGATGCCTCTCTCATGATTGTAAACTTGATATGGTGACTGTACGTGGGAGTCTTAATGGTCATCAGTACATCCAGGACATTCTCAACCCGGTAGTCGTGCCTCATTTTGACAACCACCCGTTGGCTACTCGCCCTGTTTTCGTGGACGACAATGCAAGACCGTATCGTTCCCATGCTGTGGGAGCATTCCTTCGGAACAACTCTATTATAACACCACCTTGACATGCAATGAGCCCCGATTTGAATACCTTAGAACACATCTGGGACTTTCTTGGACGTCGTGTGCCTGCAAGGAATCTGCCTATACAGAATGTGGCCGATTTGGAAGCTGCATTGCATGAGGAGTGGGAGCAGTTGCCTCTGGTACGTATCAGAAGGCTCACTGGTAGAATTAGGATGAGGGTTCAGGCTGTCATCCGGGCACGTGGTGTATACACTCGCTACTGACCCCAGGAACTGCTATTGTGTTCAGGAGATCACAAGTTACATTTTTGGTCAGTAAATTACCGGCATTGTTTCATCGTGGACCGTTCCAGCACCATACTTGTCGTGAGGACGTTTTCCCATCAAAAACATTAGTGACAGATATGTGTAATTAGCGCCATTAAAATACTGCATATTTTCATCATTGCGTTGTCTTTCATTTGTCAATAGACCATTCTTTCCGCAAACAATCACTTTTGGCCATCTGAAAGATAGCATGAAAGTAATGACAGTTTCAAGTAACACCATTGCGAAAAAAACAGGGGGTGCTCAATTAAGTTCCAGGTGTATAGATTATATCAATGTGGACGTGCGTGAGTCCAGAACATACCTTGGTGTATTGTATTTCTTGCATTCCACAATGTCACAATGGCCACCGCTGATATTTTTCAGTGGGTGGTGTCCTCGTATCGCCGTGCCACCCCCTCCCCAAGTTCGAAATGTTTCCTATGTCCCTGATTCTTCGATTAGAAGGTGCAGAGGGGAGGGAGTAGTGACGTGAGCATAAGGATAATGAAACCCGTTGAGAACAGCGATCAATCAGCGGATGACAAAAGGGTTATTATATTTCACCTACGCTTTTAAAAGTTATTCAGGCAACGTAAATAAAGTTACATGATGTCCGTAGATAATCTATTTCTTTTCATCCGACTCTAAGAGACAGTATATATTCGAAATTAGGTAGCCAGTGGCACCTTTGTTCGACACTGATGCTTGCCGAAAACAACTATAGTTATTTAATTTTTGGAATAAATGATACAAAAGAAGAAATGCTGCGTATTTGTATTATACAAAGAAAGACACTTTGCAATCAATAATTTTTATGATGTATGCGAGTGCATCGATTTTTGAATAACAAACCTTCATTTTAATTTTGAATAGAAAGGTACCGGAGAACGAATGAACCGAATTTATCAAACCGACATTCCTACTTCCTTGTTGTCTGCTTTTAACAGGAAGACTTACCTACGTACAGTTATATAACCCCTTCGATGGGGTATTTGTCATTTGTTCACGGAAAGAGAAAACGCAGGAACGTGCTCCCCTCCCCCAAATATTTCCGACAAAAAATTATTGAGAGAGAGAAAGAGATTTAGAGAGAGAGAGAGAGAGAGAGAGAGAGAGAGAGAGAGAGAGAGAGAGAGAGAGAGAGATTTAGGCCCACATTATTTTAGCAACCTTCCATTGCAATCTTATTGGCAATTAACAGGACTGACGTGCACAGATGCTTTACCCTTAAGCTCTTCAATCAGAAAGGCCGATTTTCCGGTACAGGATCGTGATACGACCTGAGTGCAAAAGTAGATAGTTGTCAGTGAATTTGTGTGGTAGACCAATCAAGGTTTTCTATTGATTGTTCTTCCCCCAACTAACAAATATAGACTACCAATTGCTGGCTCTGAAATGGCATGAAATTAATAAGATATGACCGGAAATTCCTCGTGTGATTCGTCTCGAATACATACTGTAAAGTGAAGAAGAGTCCACACGGTTTGCTCCATATTTAACACATTTTCCCCATCGGACCGAAACAATTTGTTAAATAAGAAACCAAAAATGTATATTTCTTAATGTAGAGGTGCATGCGTCCCAAACATAGCTTTGTGTCTTGTATTCCTGCCATGCTAGTAGTGCGCGTGGAACACAACTAATATGTATAAGTGTGTGCGCGCCTTGGTATGACAGTGCTCCTTCCAAGTTCTAAATGTTCCCTATGTCCCTGCGAAAACGTAAACGTAAAGAGTGTCGAGCAGGTGGTGCAACGAGCAGCGGAGTGGGTCCTCGGAAAAATCATCCACGACGACCCCCCCCCCCCCCCCACCCCAACCCCCGATAAAATCCAGAGAGACAAAATACCCCTGATAAAATCCCTTTTAATAAGTACAAAATTATGGCAAAAGCCCTTTCACGCAATAAAATACCCGTCAATACTATTCATTGGATTATACATAAAAATATATTCAGTATTGAATACTATTTCACTCCCGGTGATGCGGTCAATACTTGTTTACACGCCTATTACTTTTCCCCCAGTTGCAAATCTGCGCGGAACACGTGTTCCATACGGAGTTTCGTTGACGGACTATTTTTCCACTCGTCGTCAAGGATTCATCAAAACAATTAAACTACGCGTATTTTCGTAATCGTCCGATCGAAACGTCGTATTCTGACCCAGATCAATTCGGAAGATGCGGTGGTAGCTGATAAATCGAATGTTTGTTGGACAATGTATGTTTTCTATTCCACCAAAACATATTTTCGCAATTTGTGTCGCGAAAACCTATGACCTCATTAGAACGCGTTCATCGGGCTCGTTTCATTGAGAGTTCAATGGGTATGTTTTCGAAGCAAAAAAGAAAAAGAAAATGTTAAGCTATTCACCAAATGTTTTTTTGCAAATCGTCTGCTATTCGCATTAGAAGGACATTCAATGAAATAGAAGAGAAGGTTAATTCAATTCAACTTCCGAAACCAGCTCACAGACAAAGTGAACCCTTACTTTTGACGTCACACATTCAAAGAAATGTTTTGAACGATATTTCCGTATCAGGCTATTGATGGTGATTATGTGATAAATCAATTATACAGCCCCTTTTTATCTGTAGGATAAAATTATCACGACCCCAGTGGCAGCCGCAAGTTGTTTTGTGAGTGGGACGAAGTTCACCACAAGGGATGTGGGCTTAACCCTTTGAACACAAGCGGCCGCTTTTCCGGTCCAGGAACAAGATATGTATTACTTTTCTTTAGTAGGATGGCTGCTGAGTTAAAGTGTGAGATAGACCAATCAATATTTTCAACGTGCAGCCCTCAGGCTGCACGTTGAAAATATTAATCGGTCTATCCCCAAATAATAAATATGGACTCTTCCAGTTGCTTCCATTGAACTGACATGAAAGATACCATCAGTGTTCAAAGGGTTAACTTAATTTATCCCTTTTCCCAACACGAATTTCAAATGACACTTGCAAAAGAATTTCGTAAATAACTAATTTTTTTAAATTTTCTACTGCACAAACATAACTTTTTACCCTTCATTGGAACGAGATCAAAATAATTGTTCTAGTGGATGGTGGTGCTTGGGGACAGGGCGGGGGGGTTGGAGGGGTGGGGGTGGGGGACTAGACGAAGCTTATTTTTAATACGGGGAACTTCCCAAGACTTATAGCACTGTCACTAAACCTTTCAACAAATGTTAAATGTATCCTCCCATTTACTGAAAACAGTGTCATAAGGTGATTTTATTCAAAAACGCTTTGCTTGAAGTCCTAAATATCAGTATGTTCTAGCAATGCTCTGCAAAGAAGGGAAGTTTTCTTGGTCATTGCAAAATATGCAACGCAAAACTTTAACAGCCCAAAGTACTCACAGTTCACCTATTTATACACGCTCAAAGGAGTGGTGTTGTTTGTTTATTTGTTTATTGGAGTTTAACGACACTTTCAGCAGCCGGGTTGTGTACTCTGAGAAAACCACCAGGTGGCGACGATTGGCTGTCAGACTCCCTAGCTTAACCCTTTACCCAACGATTCGGTCACATCCACCCGCGTAATATGCAAATTCAGCAGCTGTGAAAATACTATTTTTCAAAAAATTTCAACAAAACCATATCATGTGACCCCTCTTTGGAACGAGCTCGTCGAGCTCGTTCCAATGAGGGGTCACATGATATGGTTTTGTTGAAATGTTTTGAAAAATTAAAAAGAAATGATATTTAAAATAATAGATTTTGATATCGTCTGCGTTGGGTAAAGGCTTAATAACTGCACTAACTGTGCACCAGCTGTGCACTAGCAGATTTAGTAGCAGCTGTAGACATGTGCACTATGTATGTGCAGTACGCCTCAGTACACAGCGACACCGTGTCTCTACGTGGGAAAACGGAATTAAGTGCGTTGCGCAAGGACAAAATGTAGTTACCTCTGGTTGGGGTCGAACCATCGACCTTTCGATTTAAAATGCAATGCTCTAACCACCACTGAACCACCTTTCTCCCGAGTAGTGATGTAATCGTAGATATTAGGAAAGTGTGTGCTCAGTCAGCTACTGAAATAACGGCACGTTGGCATTGTATGTTGATGGCTTAAGGCGTGCTCCGTGTTGCTTCATGCAAAATCACAATTGTTTTGTTTCAGGCACACTTTGTACACTGTTATAAAATTTTGTTCCACGGAATTGGATTTTTATACTGTAGGATTGATTATTTATGTATTTATCTATTTATTAAGGTTTAACGACACTTTAACAGCCAAAGTCCTATCGTATCAGTGATAGTTTTACGGTTGGAGGAAGTCGAAATACCCGGAGAGAACCACCGGGCAACGACGAGCATCTGCCAGCTCCCCAGCATCGTAACTCCTCACTCGAGACATGCGCACCATCGGCATGCAGTACGCCTTAGTACACAGGGACGTCGTGTTCCCATGTCGACAATCGGGGTTAAGTGTCTTGCCCAAGGACACAACGCTGGAGTCCAAATCGACGCTCAGACGGTCTGTAGGATGGATTAAATTCTTCCCAAACATTCCTACAAATGAAATAGAATTTGCTCATTTCTCTGTTGATTGCTACCATTCAAGGCGGTGGGGTTTTAGGGGATAGATATATCACTTCCTGATTGTAATATATTTGTATCGCGAATTCGAAGAGCTTAACAGAAGTACCATTCCGAAAGCCCTGCCGTACAAAAAAAGCAGATACACTTGTTTGCAACTTGCGTGGTTACCTATTCGCGATTGGCTGTTGAAAGAAAATTTTGTGAGTTGACTGCTGATTAAAAATCAATTAGAAATATTTAATCTTTTTTTATCTTACAATACCTATGTATTGGGTCCGTAGTTACTCAAATGGAGCTTGTATCAGAGGCTCTTGGGACAAATTATGTATCCTTCAACAGCATAATACAACCGCGTGCATGGTTACAATTTGTTTACGTTGCTATCTATAGAACAGAACACGCTTACGAATCTCGTTTGTGAGGGACCTTGTTCGTTTCCTATATGCAAAGAGAGAAAAAACAATAACTCTTCGTCTCCTGAGTTTCAATGTATTCTGTGTGCCTACTGGCACATAAAACACACTGGAACTCATGGGACGACGTCTCCAAAGTAAAATTCTTAAATTATGGAACCATATTGTTTTTATGTTTTTGTATCCGAATCACTAGAAGCATTCAGGTTGAAACAAAACTCAGTTACACTGTTACAGTAACGTTTATCCGAGGATCAAAAATGTTTCTGGGCAGCGACAAGCACTTTTACGAGTCGGAAAATGAAATATGAAATTAAAATGCTAGTTACCCCTACTCAAAGCCACAATAAAACAATCTCTAATATTTTAATCATGTTTTGTAAAACAAATTTTACAAAAATTTCCACAAAACCATATCACGTGAGACCTCAATGAAATAAGCTGTTCTAGCTCTGTCCAATAATGAGGGGTCACACGAAAACGATTTGTGGAAATTATTGGAAAAATAATGTTTTTTCACCTGCTCAGTTTGTAAATTAAGGAGAGGATGTGACCGATTTGTTGCGTAAAGTGTTAATCAGGTTATTACAATTAGGAATTGTGATATAAATCTATCATCACCATTATGTATCTGTACAAAATATTGTATCAGAGTCTAGTCTTTGTTTCTATACAGATTATCATGATAATGTGCATGTCATGAGCTTTGCATCAGATTCGAGGTGGTGTCCAGAATGGAATTTCAACGAACCGGCTTTTCCGGCGCGTTGTGATCCCGTTTTTGGACACTACCGAGAATCTGATGCAAATCACAGGACATGCACATTATCATGATAATTCATTTATCTAACAGTTATGTCATATAAACAGATTAAATCTTAAATTATTAATACAGTTTGGGGACAAAATGTTGGGCGAGAAAAATTAAAAAAAAAAACAACATATTTTATGGAACTATATTGTTGTGCATTCTAACAACGAAGTCGTTCCAATGAGGGGTCATAACCTATGTGTTTGAGACAAAAAATGAAAAAAATAATGGAAATTAATTGGCGATTTTTGAAAATAGCGCTGACCGGTTTTGGCCGTTACGTTGGGTAAAGGGTTAAGGAGTTTTATTTTTATTTTGGGGAGGAGGGGGCTCTCCAGTGATGCATTCCGAAATTAAGAAGTGGCGGAGCGAGCGTACATCGCTCAGTGATAATCAACGATGTGTACACCATTGGATAAGAGCAGAGAGAGAGCGTGTATCTCTTTGGGAGTGGCATTTAGTTTGCAGAACTCACCTTCTCGTTGATTTTCTGTAGTAAATTTCATTACCCTGATTGCCAGAAAATGCGGACAATTAAGCCGCTCCCCTCGTCCAGCTGTCTGAACGTGGTGGTTGTCCCAGTGGAGAATCCACCACATTCAAACAGTTGAACTACCTCTCCCCGTTCATTGAGATTGATATGGTGGAAATGTCACTCTGAAGAGACATGACTGAGTTTCGTACCAAAACAAACGTGCGAATACCTCACACACAGCAAAAACGGGTTTAGTGGACTCAGAAAGACAAATGACTGCTTGTTGTGTTGTATTTTCGTCAACTTGAAATAGTTGAGGACGATGTTTGTTCTCAGAAGAGGTAGGGGAATTCCATTCCCCGGCGTTCCCCCATGAAAGCACCACTGACACCACCCACACTGGACTGGCCTGCTCAAGCAGGTATTGGATATTCGTTATGGACTACCGTAATATTGACTGTCAAAGAAGGAAATGATATCCCACTTGAAGAAATTTGTCAGGTGTTGAGCACATATCAAATATTATTATGTAATCGGTTCACACCAGGTACAGGCTGGCTTCTACCACGGTCAAATTATGTTGTCGGGGTGCTGAAAGAAAAACCTTTTTGTAGTTTTTTTCTTTGACAATATGATCCTCAGGGTTTTTTAGGGATAGTTCTCATGGCGATTTAAAGAGTTTTTGAAGTTTCTAGCAGTGAAGTCACGTTTTCAGGTTTGATAAGGCTTAAATTAAAGGTCTTGCATTGTGAGAATGTACGTAATCAACGTTCAGTGTCACGTGAACAAAAAACCCTTATAACCAAGCTATAAGCGGAAATAAAATATGTTTATTGGATAATTCAACTAAAATAGATCCCGTTACATAAATTTTTTGGGATCGAATTTTGGTATAAATGGCGAAAAGGAGACCACTTGAAAAATAATGTTCATTCAATTCATTTTACGTCAGCTACACATTGTCAATCATACGCATCAGGGGACATTACTATTGACGTTAAAGCATAGACTGCAACAATTCTTGCGCAGCAGAACCTGAACATGCAGTTGCATTCAAATTATACTGTACAAAGCTTGACCCTTTGAACCCTGGTGGTATCTTCCATGTCAGTTCAATAACAGCAATTGGAAGAGTCCATATACAATATTTGGGGGTATACCCATTAATATTTTCAAGGTGCAGCCTTGAGGCTGCACGTTGAAAATATTGATTGGTCTACCCAACCATTCAATTACCAACCATCCCACTTCATGAAATTATGACGAGTCATGTTCCTGGGCCGGAAAACCTGCCTCTCGTGTTCAAAGGGTTAATAAGTATTTTATATCACTATGGCTATGTGAACGTGCGCGATACGATTCTATTTCGAATCTTTCCACAGATTCGATTCCATTCGAACCCATCTCGATTATTCGAAAGAAAATCGCTTCTCAAGAGGCTTTTGGACTTCATACATTTATTTCATGTCGACTTTCTGAAGATGAAAATTCAAACTGCAGTTTTCTGTGGAACAAGATTGAGCGTATCCGGACTAATTAGTTAACACAAAATTAGCTGAAAAATTCCTGAAGATGCCATTTGAATCGATAGTGGAGATCGCGCTACGTCCACTTTGTACAACATGTCGCCCCTTGTGTGGAACAAGACGCCATCTGCAATGCCAATGCATTGCAGATGGCGTTCTGTTCCACTCAATGGACGATGTATGACTTTTTTTGCCCACTTTGGTGAAAGCTGGTCAATTCTCGTTTGAATCAAGTCCCGTTACTAAGACAAATGCAGTGTGAGTTGTCATCACTAAAATAAATTAAGAATAAAAAATGTCCAAACTCTTTTTGGTTGAGATACATTCAGAGTAATAGCTTCGAGAAATTTGAATGAATGTCAACGCGCCAGAATCTCTCCATGTACTGTTCTTATTAATGGAACTTCGTTGCACATCGGGTCTTTCCTCTGGTCCGAACCGAAATTTCTACACGGAATACCTTTGATTACACTACGAATAAATTGCTCAACCTTTCAGGAAAAAGTGGTTGGTCCATCTACTTGTACTTGCGGTTCGATGGTAGAAAATAACGTAACCAGTAAGCATACTGATACTGGGTAGACAACACTAATAAGACAGTCATAGTATCGTAACAATTGGGAAGTGGATTCGGTTTCGAACCTTTTGCCTGATTCAACTTAACCCTTTACCCAACGAATCGGCAGCATCCGCCCGCGTAATATGCTAATTCAGCAGTTGAAAAAATATTATTTTTTTTTCAAAACATTTCAACAAAACCATATCATGTGACCCCTCGTTGAAACGAGCTCGTCGAGCTCGTTCCAACGAGGGGTCACATGCTATGGTTTTGTTGAAATGTTTTGAAAAAATGATATTTAAAATAATAAATTTTGATATCGTCTGCGTTGGGTAAAGTGAGAAATCGTGATTCGCTGTGCCCCATATATAACACGATTGTTATTACGGAAACAGCCTTCTATAAGCTCCACAGGTTGTTGCTGAATCCATTTCCACCACTGACATTTATCTGTGTCTCTTGTATCTTTGTACGCATTACATGTTGCTGGAAATAAATACTGTTTAAACTAACATGACTGATGTTTGTGTTCAGACGACATCAGATATAAACACGTTCAGTACACTGACGCCGAGACACCACGAAAAGAAACACACAGCTCGTGTGCTTTAAAAAGGTATCCAATCAGATAAGTTTTTTTTCTAGGCGAGTGCCATCGTCCTGGATAGGCAATAGCTGGGCCAGATTTCTTGATATTTTCAATTTTAAATTTTCAATCAATTTACGTTTTTCCTGTTACACAAAGTTATACTCGATGTTGAGTTTTTGCATCAAACTTTGTGAAAAATAGGAAAGAAAAGCACTGTTTTAGCTTCTCACACCAGATCTACTCGGTTAATCATCAACTGTTTCGACTGTTTACCTGACTAATATTATGGGCAACTTACTTGTTGTCTCACTGCTTTGGCCATTTCTGGGATTGAAGAATTTTGTTTCTATCAAAGAAAGGAATGATACAAATTTTCGTCAATATTATAAATATATAGACAGAGAATTAAATTTGTTAGAATCGATTCCAGCAAAAAATCCTCGCAGTAAATCCACCTTTATTTTCGCAAAATGTTCTTTAAATTCTTGTTACAAATTCTGAAAGTCCTAAAGGTATGGAAAATTCTACTTACATGTTGCTTCCTCGCCATAAGGTAACACTTCGACTTAAAAGTGGTGTCTAGTGCAGCCTTGGCTACCTGCATAGGCAGCCAAGACTTTACGAGACTCCACCGCGAAGGTACTGGACTTCCATTAGCAAGACCACCAAAGACTATATGCTGGTACATGTGTTTTGCATGTAAATGTAAGGCAAGAAACTCACCGTGAATACTTACCACATGTATGGATTCTATTGACAAATGTGTTGACATGACTGCTCAATTAATTTCAGTATGATTGTTTGGTATGGGAGAGAAAGACAGGGGGCGGGAGAGAGAGAGAGAGAGAGAGAGAGAAAGGGGAGAGACAGAGTGAGAGAGTGAGAGAGAGAGAGAGAGAGAGAGAGAGAGAGAGAGGGAGAGAGAGAGATAGAGGGGATACACTCGTGGAGTGAGGTTTCCTCACGAACAAAAACGCATTGTCCGCGATTAAAAGATTAGAACGACGAGCGAAGTTTCCGCCAATGGATCGGACCCCGAGATTAAATCCGGAAGTTTCCATACGGACATAAAACGAAAACGCGTTGTCTGACAAAAAGCATCAGAACGAGAAGCGAAATTTCAGCCAATGGATAGGTCATAATGAATCCGATTCTAGTGACTTTTTTCATTGCTTGCCATTGTTATGTATTACCACTGCCATTGTGTAATTGTCCAGGTAGTAACTTTCACTTTGTAAGTGTTTAAAAATAATTCACTTGCCGTTACCTGCACAACCATCTCGGAATTTCGATGTATTTTTGAGGATCAAGGATTTTGCGTCTTTTGGGACTAAAACTCCCAAATCTCCCACAAAGGAACGAACTAGGGTCTGCTCCTAACATTGCTGAACTTTTCGCTCTTTCAAATCTCAAGTTATCACTGAACAAATTAGATTTCATGAATGCCAGTCCCACTCCTGATTTGTCAATAATAATGAAAAATAAAAGCATCGATTGTGTGTCAATAACAGCATCAAATTAGAAAATGATTTTACTCTTTCGATTGGAGTTGTTCAATTTTTTTCTCTACATCGGATACAGCATTTGCAATTTCTTCTTTTTGTTTTTCATCCATTGCTGCATCCTCCCATATTTTCTTCTTGGCGCATGATAATAGGTCTGCGATGCTCATTGTCTCCATTTTGTCCGGAATTTCGTGTTGCGGCTGTTTTTTCTCTGATGCCACTTTAAAGATGTGCGCGATTGTACGATTAAAAAGAGCGATGTAATTATTCTTCAGACACTGTTCAAGGGTCTCATCGGACTTGTTGGTTGCATTGAAGTCGAACATGGGATGGCTTATCAGCATTTTAAAAACAGCCTCTTTCTGCAGTGCGGCAGCATACAGTGCAGCCGTATTTCCATTTGAATCCTGCAGATTGACATCCACGGCGTCGTTATCTAGAAATGACTCAACAAATTTATTTAGACTGTCTTCTCTGTAAGGATAAAAGTAAAACAACGCAGCCATTATATAAGTTCCATTGGAACATTTAACACCTCCAATATTCATAGCTTCTCTCATCCTGCTGTTCACGTCAAATGATTTTTTGCATCTCTTGTCGAAACACGCCGTGGCAAGAGCAGTGTTTTGTTCGGCCATGGCCGATAATGGGAGTGTCAACCCTGAACTGTTATCTTTCATTGAAGGAAAACGATCAAGAAATGTTTCAACCAGTTTCCCAATGCATAAATTGTTGTCATTTTTACAAATGAAATCATCGTCAACGTATTTAAGAAGCAAATTCTCAGGTTTCAGTTCTTTTGCTTGTTCCAGTAATAAAGCCACAAGAGCTAACCACGGCTCCCAACAACTTTTATTAGCATTTCGTTGATGCATAATAATTTCAAGTAAATTCAAATCACGCTGGAACTTGTGCAGTTTTACACTTTCAAACAAGGTGGTCTTTGGAGTATGGGTAATAATCATCTCAACGGCCTTCCAATTCTCACCATCTTCAACAAATTTCATCAGTAAGTCAACATCGTATGGTACGTTCCCTACGGATTTTATTACCTGTAGGACATCCAGATAAAAACCCTTATCTTTTGTTACGCAGAGCAAATGTTCCAATCTAGAATGATAAAGTGGAGGTTTTGTGTCACTTCCGGGGGTTTTCGGGAAGATCTTGAGCCTCCCATCAGCCTGCACACGAGCTATCAATGGGTACTTTTGAAACTTAACTATTTCTTCCGTCATTTCAGTCGTCTGTTGGGAAACCTAAAATATAATAAGAATGAAATGACTTATAAAAGTAACCCTTTACCTAACAATAAAGGAAGACGACACTTGCATACACAATTCTTGAATAACTTAGTTTTTTTAAATTTTTTGTATCAAAACATAGGTTGTGATACCTCATTGGAACGAGCTTAGCGAGCTCGTTCCAAAGAGGGGGCATAACCTATGTTTTTGAGACAAGAAATGAAAAAAGTAATGAAAATTAAATGGTGATTTTTGTGAATAGCGCTGGTCGGCTTTGGCTGTTACGTTGGGTAAAGGATTAAATTCTACGAGACAGTAACCCTTTATCCAACACGTCTAGTGGACGACAATTGCGGAAACATTTTCTAGGATAACCATAAATGTTCATTTTTTGCACCAAGCCCTCATTCCACCAGTCTAATTATGTAAAGAATTCGTCACTTTTATGGTAAGTAGCCTATCTAGCCCTTAAGGAGCCCATCGCCCATGTTCAGATGTACTCGCCTCGTCCTTTTCCGAGCAACTGATATATTCCAGACGATCCGATCTAAAACATTCTACAAAGATTTATTTTCTTTGAATCAACACATTTTGTTTTATTTTGTTATTCAGATGTTGTTGATGACAATGTATATAGATGGGTGCATTGATTATATTCAGATATTTGAGATGTATACGCATGTTTTGAAGATGCGCATATATTTGTCAAAAACATAAAGGGTGGCACTTTACAGATAGAAAGAGAGGGGCGAGAGGGAGGGAGTAGTGGAGGGGAGAGAGGAAGGGCGGAGGGGGTTGCGGACTTTAAAGTCCCTATCAGCTTAAACCCTCTCCCGGTTAATCGGGGCTAGGAGACACATTTGCCCTTGTACCGTGTGTGTGCATTTGCGTATATCCCTGCATAATTCAACACGTACATGCATGCAAGCATAATTACGCGCGTGCATTTTTGCAGGACGAAATCAAGACATAAATTCATTTAGCATACTGCCTTCATAAAACACATCGAGAACGTTTTCCTCGACGACATTGCCACCTGGCTTTTGGGAGATTAATGCATCAAACACTCGACCAGCATATACCGTCGAATAATGATGATTTCAAGGGGGACGTGGCTAGATGGTCCTATGTCGGGGGAGGAGGTGCCCTGAAGTGTCAACTGTACCCTCCCCCTGGCCATCGAACATCCAACTTTTGAGAAAACCTACAGCCCCCACACAACGCTTAAGTCGGATGTTTTCAACCGCTACCTGCGACTTTCCAATTGCCGAAGAATGCCGAATGTACATGTACTCTCTCACCTTGTATTCAAAGTACAACGTATATGACTTTGGGGTTCTAGAGTTGGAAATCGTATCTTGTGTACAAGGCATTGCATTACAGATGGCACCGTGAAATGTGTTCAAAATCATTAAATGTCTGTTGAATATCATTGAGCTTTTTCCAATAAAACGAGGAGTTATACCTTATGGTATGTAGGCATAAACTGCAGAAAAATGCAAATTGTTGGTGATTCAAGAACATTTTGTAAGTAGCGTCAGATATACGGTTTATTTAAAGATTCTACCAGCAAATGTTTCTCTTCAGGTTTATAATACTCACATGCGTCTTTGCTCAACATCGTATCCCTGTTTCCTAACAGTTTACTTAACTTCACTAGACAACCGTATATTGAACATTTGAATAAAACCGTTGACAAATTGTCCAAACTTTGGACGAGTTCAAAGTACTTGCTCCGCGATGTGTTGCGAACTAGCCTATAGTATAGTAATTTATGTTAGGTAAAGTGTTAAGGGGTCATTAGAGCCTATAGTAAATTCTAATAGAATAATATAAGAATACTTGAAAGTACTCGGCAGGTAGAATATAATCGAATAGAACAGAAAAAGGTATTAAATTAAACAGTACTACGAAACAGGAAATTCTGGTGAGATTGCAAGCTATGTTATCACTACCTACCAATCAAATTACCCATTGTTCTACAGTTAAAACTAGAAGTCCTGTCACGAACTGTGCGCTTATCTAGACTTAAATGCGCGTAGGAATTGTTCGCAATTGCCATATCGAATGACATCCAATGCACGGCAGGCTCTCATGGTTACTCAAAGCAAACACAGGCAATGTTCTGCCAATGGACCTCCGGGTTACACAGATGTCCGTTGGCTGAGACATTGCTTGTGCACAGGCCATATGTACAGAATTTGATAGCCTTGTTATGGTCATAACGCGTAGATTAACGCGCAGATCGACGTGCTATTTGTGCGCATTTCATGACAGGACTTCTAATTTTAACTGTAAGCAAGCACTAGATGCGCTTGCAGGTGTACATTTTAATAGCTGAGAATGTTATACCACACTGTCAAGGTAGTAGCTACGCGTCGTTAACAAAGGATATTAAAGATTTCTCTCTAACGTCACCCATCCACATTTGTTTGCTGTAGGAACCTAAACTGCACTCTGGCAGTGATGTGATGGAATGTTCAGTTGATGGGAACTTGACAATAATTGGCAGACAACTAGTTCCATTGTTCTGTCAAATGATACCTGATTTGCAGAACTCGAACAGTGACTAATGTGTCCCGTGATGTTTAGCCGGTTTCAGCCGGTATCAGCTGGTTCTGACAGGACAATCACGCGAACTTCTAACAGAGGACATCCTCCAAGCTGACGTAAATTGCAGCTTGGGGACTAAGGTTAGAATATCTGGTCGGATTAGTGGGGGCACTTCTTTGGCTATGAGTGTCTCATGTCACCTGATCTACTGACTAAATCTCTCAAGAAAGCGTGATGCTTAGCAAGCATGAATTTACAATTCTGGTCAAGGCCAGTCACGTCCTTCTGTGTATAAAACAACCAGCAGAACACCAGAACAGACGCCTCCGGTCATACTCACAAGCGGTACGCTGTTAGCAATCCTGCACACCGTAAATGAAACATTCGGGTGGGACGTAAACCTTAACTGTCCTAAGGAAACTACCGTCAAGCCACTATTGGCAAATAAGTGTGATAGATTTTGAGGCTTTGAACCTGGTAAAGCTCTTGAGACTTTGTATTTAATAAAAGTATTGTTATTCGGAAAAGGAGCTGTTTGTCCAAGAAATCTTTTGCTTTAATAATCCACGAAAGAGCACGCGGATCAGAGGGCCGTCAACTTAAAAGAACCACAACCTGATTCCAAAAACGTTTTGGTAACAACTGAAGTCCGAACTGAATTATAAAACCACTAGACGAGCATTGATCCACGACCATTGACATTCACCCGAAGGATATATACATAGAAGATCTTTGGGGATCTCTAATCTGTCGCGATTTCATACGAAACTTTTGTACCGAGCTCACTAAAATCAACGTTCGCTCGGCTCAGATCAATTTTAGTGAACGAGGTTCAAAAATTTCATGACAAATCGTGACGAGTTTGAGATTGTTTTTATCACGTAATGTGTAATTCAACCTTGTTAACAAACGTAATGACTAAAACTAGCCAGCGCCGTTCACAAATTCGCCAACAAACTTTTATAACTTTTTCAATGTTTGCCTCGAAAACATAGTTTTTGACCCCTCATTGAACTCATTACCAATGAAAGGTCATTAGCTATGTGTTTGAAACAATAAAAGAACATATTTAGCTTTTTGGAATTGTTTCTGCAAATGTCGTCTACTATTTGTGAGAGGTAAATAGCTAATGGAAAATAAGAGATTACTTCTACTTTCAAAACCAACTCACAATGACAGGTTGTCGACTACGACTTCTGACGTCAGTCATTCCCGTATTAGACGTGTTATGAACGATATTTTCCGTAATGAGCAATTTGATGGTGATTATGTAACAAATTACATTTTGTACGTTAGATATACACCACAGAGAACTGTTTATGACATTACCTTGAAGACACAGAAAAAAACTAAATAAACCAAAAATAGCAACAACAAAACATCATTAAAGAGTGAAATACTAGTGTTGAATACGGATTGTTTACTGCATTTTTGGATCCTCAAATTATTCGAATTCTCTTCCTCTCATTTTCTGTAATGTCGTGTAGTGACACGAATATTGACTAAAATGTTGCAACTGTTTCTTAAGAAAAAGGTGTTTCGCCCATTATGCTTTATTTCAGGGATTACATAAGTTCCGATTTTTCATCAGCTGCAGTAGCCATTTTGCAGTGGATGAATGAATGGGTAGTGTTTCGTACGTTGCACGCAATATGATACTAAAACGTAGGTTCTTCTCTTCAGCAACCAACTACTTAGGATAGTTTTGTTCTATGTGAGAAACCTATCTGACTCAATGTATGCCTGTATGCGCGGAAGTTTAATACAATTTATGACATATTTGAAACTCTATCACCTGATTAATTGTTGGAAAGGGCTCTCTGAGCCCTTTCCAACAATTAATCAGGTGGTAGGTTTGATCTGAGCATACCAGAACGTACAGATAATCATAATAGAATATGTGACAGTAGTCGCTTTCGGCAGCGAAAGTGTAAAAGTCGCTCTAAAATTATTTGAATGACGAAACCAGGGGGATATGAAAGATTTGTGGATAAAGGGTTAACACGGGAAAATCAAAATTTCAGAAAAAAGTTCCAGTTCTTATTCAAACTAACGTAAACCAAAACGAATTTGCGATTAGCCTTAAATCGTATTGCATTGATGCTTTCCGTAATGAGCTATTTGATGGTGATTATGTGATAAGATGCGGTATTAAAATAGTCAATCACTTTCAGTTTTACATGCAGTTCAGGTACAGTGTGATCCCACATAGACCAATGTAAAAGATGAAACTTATATTCATGGGTTAAGGCATTACAAATCTTCGGAAACCCCACACCACGCCGTTCAAAAACTAGTTGATCAGCAAACTAATCTAAAACGGTTGTCGAAACGTGGAGTGAGTTGAAGCTAAAGTTATTGTCAAAAGCCTTTCTGTGGATTTTGTTTTTGTATTCCAATTAAGGGATTCGTCTAACAGAACTTGTTTTGGGTAAATAGATGAATGTAGCATTACCTTTATTTTAAGAACATGGAAAAGGGTACAACAGTTTCTCTTACGATGTCTTTCGAATCCTCTTTGGGAAAGTCAGAGGAGAAAACAAAAATTAAATGTGTTTTTATCGGGAAATCAAAACGTGAAATTTCGTGTTCCGCCGCACAGCATGTCGTGTTAAGGTGCCATATAAGTAAGGGAAATTTGTTTACTTTGAAATTCCCAAGTCTGGTATTCCATAAATTCAAATTAAATATGCACAAAATATACATCAAAATGAAGGTTATGATGTATAGAATACGACAAATATATACAATCAACTTATAGACTTGTCAGCAGGCACCAATGGTTCCTGCAAGTCTGCTACCGTAATCGTGCCAGAACTGATAATAAATTAATATTTCCGAAGAACAACACGTGGACAAATGTGCTTCAGATATCCAAGAACAAAGCCAGGGGTTCCAAACACTTTACGATGCAGCGACAGGACTGCATTTGAAGAAAGGACAACACTGCGGGCATTTTATATTGAAGGTGGATTTCATGATCGACAGACATGCGCATATAACGCGATACCACGAATTGTCATACTTCTATTTCTACTTCTACTTCTACCGGATAGTAGCCACCATCAATATTTTGATTATTCTGCTACTTTTTGGCAGGGATGCGCATCTTCTCTCCTCACACGCCATCTCTCTCTCTTTCTCTTATTATACGTTCACTTGAGTGGAGAGGGAGGCCTTAAAGGATACGAGGCTCCCAGCGGTAGCTATGTTATCTGGCAGGTTATTCCAGTCCCTGATTGTCCTGGGATAGAATGATTCTTTTCTGATATCTGTCCGATACGATGGAATTTGGTATGCTTTGGTATTGGTGTTTCTTGATTTACGCTTTGGTTGTATGAGTATGTCGACAGCCTTGGATTTTACTAAGTTGTTTGTGATTTTGTACATCATTGTCAGTCGGGCGTTTTTCCTGCGCTCTTGGAGTGTTGGCCATGATAGATCGTCCAGCATGCTCTGGACTGATGATGTGTTGTGGTATCGATTTGTCACATACCTTGCAGCCCTTTGTTGAATCATTTCCAGTGTGTGTATATCGTTTCGTTGATGAGGGTCCCAAATGGCGCATGCGTATTCGACAGTGGGTCTAACGAGTGATTTGTATGCTGTTTCTTTTATTTTACTGTTGCTGATGTTTAGATTTCGTTTGAGGAGTCCCAGGGTTTTGTTGGCTTTATTGCATATGTTGTTGATGTGGCCAGTCCATTTTAGGTCTGAGCTGATGGTACAACCAAGGTATTTAGCTGATGAGACAGGTTGAAGTATATGGCCATGTAATGAGTAATCTGTCAGGATTGGCCGTTGTTTTCCGGTGATCCTGAGAACATTACATTTGTCAGGGTGGAATGCCATTTTCCATTTCGTTTCCCACACTGCTAGCTTGTCGAGATCCTGTTGTAGTTGGGCACTGTCGCTGTTTGATGTTATCGTCTGGTACATAATAGTGTCGTCGGCAAAAAGCCTTACTTTGGAACGGATTCCCTCCGGCATGTCGTTGATGTAGAAGAGAAATAAGCTGGGGCCGAGTACGGAGCCTTGTGGAACTCCGGACTCTACCGGGATGGTATCTGACGTTTTCCCTTCCATAACCACTGTTTGTTTTCTGTTGGTTAAAAAGTTCTTGATCCATACATTGTTTTTTCCTCTTATGCCGTATTGCTTTAGTTAGTAGACTTTGGCTGACTTTATCGAACGCCTTAGAGAAGTCCATGATTTGGCAGTCCGTTTGTTTGCCTCGATCCATATTTTCTGAGATGTCATTTTTGAAATCCAGAAGCTGAGTTTCACATGATAGGCCTCTCCTGAATCCATGTTGGAGAAGGTAGAGGATGTTGTTTCTGTCGGCATGATTCATAATGTGGCTGGTGATTATGTGTTCCATGATTTTACAGCAAATACATGTGAGGGACACTGGACGGTAGTTGACTGCTTCGTAACGTTTGCCTTTCTTATAAGTTGGGCTTACATTTGCGGTTTTCCAGATATCTGGTAGTTCACCAGTATTATAAGACACTGTGAATATGGTAGTGAGGATTGGTGCGATGTCTGTTGCCAATTATTTTAGTATTCGTGATGTTATGTTGTCTGGTCCAGCAGCCTTATGTGGATTTAGTTTAGATAGTAACTTCACAATGCCATGCTCGGTGATGTTTATGTCATCAGCTATTGGATGTGCTGATGTGGGCATGTTGCATCTGTCCTGGAATTGGGATTCTGTGAAGTCTTCTGCATGAGAGAAGGCAGATTTAAACTGTTCATTTAGAATGTTGGCTTTGTCGACTGAACTCGCATGTAGTTGACCGTCTTTTCGCAGTGGTGGTATGTCATTTCCGTCTGAGCGCTTATGTTTGATAAATGTCCAAAACTTTTTCATGCAATTTGTTCGTTCTCCTTCTCTTGGGTCCGGTGTAATAATGTCCTCACTGTATTTCCAGAAGCTCTCCTGATCTCCCTCTGTACCATTTGTTTTAGTTGTTTATATTTGTCTATGTCTTCAGGGTTTGCAGATTTCTTTTTCTTCTTATAATATCTGTCCCTCTTGCGGATTAGGCTCTTGATGTTTATGGTGATCCAGGGATTGCCGTCTTTTGTTTTAGTTATCTTGTGGGGTATGTTCATTTGTATACATTTTTCCAATTCGTCTTTGAAGTGATCCCATATAGGCTGTACCTTTTGGTCATGTTGTGCCATCATTTCCACCTCTGTATTAATTTCCTTAAGTCTACGACGGATGTTGTCCCAATTAGCTCGTTTGTATAGTGGTATTGTTCTGGGTTTTTGGGTTCGCTTGCTAGGTATGGTGTTTAACTCAGCAAAAACAACATCATGATCTGAGATTTCTGGCATTGTTTCGATTCTGTTTATGCAGTTCGGGAAGTTGGTTATTATGAGGTCTAGTGTGTTCTGTCCTCTTGTTGGTACGTCCACCATTTGTGCTAGTCCGTTGTCATCTAGAAATCAATCGCGTAATTCTAAGAAATTCAAACAGATGCCATGACACCTTGCAAGTAATATAGCAACTGCGCAATCTCCATATAATAATAGCGTGTAGTATGAAGGCGATCTTTCTCATTATTCGATTTTAGACGACATTGTATATCGATGCTCTTTTGGCCCAGATGACCTTGACGAAAATGTAAACAAGCAGACGACAAAACAAAACCGAGAGTTTGGAATTCCCCCATCGCAGCTCTGTCGCTGCGTTTCGAAGAAATTTGATTTTCTAGCTTTGTTCTTGGATATATGAAGCACATTTTTCTCCTGAAATATTATTTTGTTATCAGTTCTGGCACGAACACAGTAGCGGACTTCCAGGACCCATTAGTGCCTGTTGTGAGTTGACAGCATATATTTTCTTCGTTTTATTCATCACTCTCAACCTTCATGTTGATGTATAATTTGTGAATATTTAAAGTGTATTTTTGGGACATCAGAGGTGGGAATGTCAAAGTAAACATATTTCCTCTACTTATATAGCACCTTATACGTTCGTATTTGGTCGTTTCCGTGTTTACGCATTTGTGTGTTTTGAGAGATGGTTTACATTTTTAAGATGGAAACTGCAAGTGAATGCATTTCAGATAAACAAAACTATTTGTTAGAACTTACGGCATGGCTGTAGTTTCTACTTAGTGTCGCCTACAGGGACGTGGCTAGAGGTTTCCGATTGGGGGTGTAGGGTAGTTAATTTCCAACTAGGGAGAGGGACCTGGACGGGCTGACCCCCTCCCGGTTCCTCCCCCTAGTTGGAAATTCACTACCGAGAAAAATTTTGAAAATGAAGCCACGAAAGGGTGCAAAAAAATTTATTCTAGTAATTGAAATGCCAACACATTTATGATAGAATTATCAGTTTTTTATTCTTATTTGGTATAATTCGTGGATTTAAATATATGCTAAAAATGCTCAAGCTGAGAACTTTGCGCAATTCACACTCTCCTAACAGTAAATCAGATCTTATGCAGGAATGATCAGTTTTCTGTGTTTCATCATTTTTGTAACTGTGAATGATGGTATTAACTCAGGATAACGGTTTTACATGATGCGATTTTCTTCAAGTGCATTTCAAGGATTTTTTTTTATTACGATAAGTAAACGTACTATAGAAATCTCGTACCGATTGACATCATGCATACTTATGAAGCTCGATATTGCGTACACTGTAGTTGTAAATAGTAACAAACGGAATTTTTGCAGATTTGAAACCGAGTTAGAATGCTGGGCAGTAAAGGAGACATCAGCATCACCACAGAAGCTCTAGAATCCAGATAGATGGAATTTCCAACTATTCGTGATTTGTCCTCCGAATTTCCAACTATAGGACATTTTGGCCCGGATTGGGGGTGACCCCCCACCCCCCACCACCACCCTCCTGTCGCCACGTCCCTCGTCGCCGCCCATTCGGGCAGACGGTACTTTATTAGAAACAGCTGTACAGATTATAAACTTCTTACTTCTTACGCACCATCATCAAAATCTCCCTGTCAGAATACCTGCAAAACACTTCTCTTTAGATTGCAAGGTGTTAAGAGAGCACATGCCAAACTGTCGATTTTATTTTGTTTACATGAAGTGCTTATTGATTATTCAACACGCTACTGTCTTCTCTTGCAGAAGGTTATCATTGTGTCAACAGAATAATTAGAAAATCAAAAACATCACACGACGCAAACCCCTCCCGTTTTATTAGAATCGATAAAGTTCGGTTCAATTTCTGCGATGTTTGCAGATAATCCATGGCGGTAACGAAATTAAAGACAGTGACGAACATTTGATCACGTGACCAAGGTAACCGAAAGACACGTATCTTTTCACAATCGATTAAGCGGAAAATGACCGACATAGATAATTAATGATCATTATACCCTACCGCGCAGTCTCGTGGAACTAATTACTTTCACGCGTAACAAATATCCCTTTTAATAACAGAATTGTTGATCGACAAATCTCTTTAATTGCACACTCATAACATTCCTGTTTTTTCTGTTGAGTCGAGTTTTCCTCGTGTGTCAGAACTGAATTTTCACCTCAACCATTCTGTAAATATCACATTCCAACTAATATTAAAGGCGAGTAGCCAAGGGTGTTGCAACGGATGCAAACGCACCTCCACCACAAAATTGGAGTTCCACTTCAGAGATTATCTCCCATTTGCGATTTGTAAAAGTTTGTAAAATGAAGCGGCCTCACATAGCCCGATACATCGACGATCGTACTCTCTGTGGCAACGCTACGCCACAGAGAGTACAATATATCGGGGTAAGTTATTTTAAAACATAAATGTTCTCGTTTGCATGTAGTTTCTGTGGAACGCCTAGAGTTAAAACTTGAAGTTCTGTCATGAAATGCGCACAAATAGCACGTCGATCTGCGCGTTAATCTACGCGTTATGACCATAGTAAGGTTGTCAAATACTGTACATGTGGCCCGTGCACAAGTAATGTTTCAGTCAATGGACCTCAGGGGTAACCCGGAGGTCCATTGGCAGAAGCATTGCCTGTGTTTGCTATGAGTAACCAGGAGAACCTGCCATGCTTTGGATGCCATTCGATATGGCAATTGCGCGCAATTCATACGCGCAATTAAGCCTAGATAAGCGCACAGTTCGTGACAGGACTCATAGTTTTAACTGTAGGCACAACTTTGGTACTTTTTTTTCTATAGTCTCGTCTTTAAACATGTATCAAAGTGCCTAGGTGTTTCACAAACTAGAGCTTATCGCTGTTTAATTTCTACCAGAATCACATATTAAGAGAATTATGTAATTGGATAATATATATCTGGAAAATAAAATATGCCTATCAAATTTATCTAACTATTTTGTGTGTAATTTTTTTCACACACAATAGTACAGAAGAGCTTATATTTTCGATCCTAATTTTCACATAATAGTTTTCCAGATGCTACACAGAGCTCCAATTCATGCTCGTTTTTGAAAATGTTCGGTGATCTTCGATCGCCACTTAACGCACAACAAAATTCCCGAGAAGGCAGGTGGGGGGGGGGGGGGGGGGCTGGGGGGGGGGGGGGGAAGTGGGGGGGGGGGGGTGAGAAAACTTTCGAACACAAGGCGCAAAAAGTTTTTTACCGACTCCTGGGCTTCCACCCACCCCGTTTTTGAAGGAAAACATTTTTTTTTCCATTTTGAGATTTAAATTTTCTAAAGTTGTCAGTAAATTTCACACTTAGGGTACGGGGATTCCATACAAAAAATAAAATTTCGAAATGTTAGCGAAGCTTTCTCATCGATGAGAGCATCATTTCACAAATCCCATGCATTTTTCTGCAGGATCAGGGATGGGTGCTCAGGAAAAAAAATTCGGACACAAGGCGCAAAAAGTTTTCCGACCCACCCACCTCTTTTTGGAAGGAAAAACAAAATTTCCATTTTAAAATTTGGTACTCCCCCCCCCCCCCCCCCCCAAAAAAAAATATATATATAAAATAAAAAATTAGAGTAAATAGCACATAAACTGCTTTGATTGGCAATTTCAACAGGTATTTCTGCTGGAACATGTTTGTATTTATCCAGTAACCAATCTCGATTTTTAATCTACCCACAACCAGCCAATGGAGATAAAGCATAATTCTCCAGAATTTGCAACTGGAATTTGGTACCATTTCTTGGCAAGTTTATGAATATATTCAAACTTTCTCACAGGCGCTGGCAGTCAGTGTATACATGGGTAATCATGAGAATATACAGCATATTCTACCGGAACAGTATTAAGACAGGAACGGGTGTGAAATATGTTGAAAAGTTTGATGTTTTAACAGGTTTCACCACTCTATTTGCTGCTATTTCTACTGATTTCTTTCTTTTTCTATCCATTTCTACAATCGATTTTAGTTTCATCAGTATAATCTGAATTTATTAACTGGTAGAGTGCTGATTTATTTTTGGTCATCAAAATTTGTTCATATGTATTTGCCAAGTTACAATTTATGGGAGAGTGAATAGGCACTCTCCCATAAATTGTAACAATGCAAATCCTAACAGTCTAAATAATTTCACTTCAAAGGTGATATGAACAACATCCACAGAATATGAAGCCTTTAAGTTGTGGTACCGACACTTCAGAATAAAGCCCAAATATGAGCTTCCAGCACTCTACCAGTTAAGCATTAATTACCAAGTGCAGAAGTCGTAGAAGAAATTAACTGAATGTTGTATCGAACCTGTCAACAGTCAATGTGATGAGGGGTGATTCTTTGGTATCAGAAATCCACCCCACATAAACTCTTGCTTTTACACCTTGACTGATATGAGTAGTGATTCATTTCATGGAGCGGTTAGTAAGCTTTGGTCAGGCAGTAAGAGAGAATTCCAACCGTGTGGCCCATTCACTACTACACACAGGAAAAACACGAATAATGCGTAAATGATATTTTAAGGCACACACGTTACCGGTGTTTTTCCCTCGGTAGTAAATGGGCTACATGGTTGGTATTCTCTCTTACGCCCTGACCAAAATCAAATGAAGCACCACTCATATCAACCAGGGGAAAACAGCGCCGAGTTTATGGAGGGTGGATTTCCGATTGTCTGTTTCATGTCACACGCGTTGCCAAAGAATCATCCTGAGTCTCAAATATAGTCATTCTGGCTTCTCAGACGTCTGAGAACGTATTTCGTATACTATCACTAATTCCACAAAGTTGTTTCATATCAGTCAGATGAGACAGTAAGAAAGAAATGATGATCATGTGAGTTAAAAATGTCTACCATATCTCTCCAAATTTGGTCAGGATGCATTATGAAAATTGTTTGACTCTGATGTGTCGAGTGACGCACATGTGATTTATATAATATTACATTTTACACACTTAATGTCAGTGTTATCCTACAATACGTTGGAGGCTGTTCGTTAAACTCAGAGGCTCAAAACCTATTTGATCACAATCTGTTACAGAACCAGTGACAGGACAGTCACTTTCCTAGTAGTGGAGCCTTCAACTTGATCTCACTGAAACATAGTATCCTTTCTGACTCAGATGATCCCAACACGCATCATTCTGTGATTTAATTTTATTCTTTGCTACAGCAGAGTGCTATAATTTATTTTAAAAGAAGTTAATTTTATTTCTGTTATAAGATAATAACCCACCCAGGTGTCTTATATGTGTTTGCAAAGTTTCAGATCTCATATACCAGGTTCTTTCAAGCCATCCAGTATCTTCCTCAACATGTGCTATGGACTATGGTCCCGGGGTAACTGGCTGACATTCATATTATCTAAACCGATTCCCTGTTATCAAACTGTTTATACCATTGTACAAACAGTTTGTTAACAGGAAATTAGTTTCCCTTTTAATAAACTCTCTATCAGTAAGATACCAGTAAACCCTCTATCAATAAGATATAATGTCCTGACTATTTGATTTTTCGGTCTTTTCTGACAGTATATCACAAATTGAAGGGGAATGGTTTGAAGGCTACCCACTAAGCCTAAGCCTTGAATGATCAATAACAACCCTACATTTTGCTCATACATGCGTATGACTTTGAAATTCAAAATTATATTTTGAGAGTCTGTGAAAGTAGTCAGTTGCATTGGGAAATGGCGTTATGCCACTGTATGATATCTACTTTTCATGGTGAGAAATCTGGCTATGCGCAGAGTCTTTTTATTGTCAGATCTGATTATATCACATTTATGTTAGATATAAATGATAATTCGTTTAACCCTTTACCCAACGCAGACGATATCAAAATTTATTATTTTAAATATCATTTTTTCAAAGTTTTTCAAAAACTGTAAACAAAACCATATCATGTGACCCCTCGTTGGAACGAGTTCGACGAGCTCGTTCCAACGAGGGGTCACATGATATGGTTTTGTTTAATTTTTTTGAAAAATAATATTTTTTCAATTGCTGAATTTGCATATTACCCTGGCGGATGCCGCGGATTCGTTGTGTAAAGGGTTAAATTGCTTTAGCATTGTTTCAAAATCGTGAACCACTGATGGTGTGATGGGGAACGGTGAACTTCTGTCCACGTTCCCATGCGGCTAGCTCCTATCCTGTATTACTAATCACCACCCCCTCTCTGCTAACCCAAAGGAGATAGAGTGGTGGCAGGAAAGACTGCACAAGCTTCCCTGGTCAATTTGCATCACTTATTTGTAAGATAAGAGCTGACTGGAAAAACAATTACAAGTCATGGAAAAAAGGTGTTTTCAGGCTGCTGGCCTAACCACCCACCCCCACCTTGTGTTCGGAAAACATTTTACGACCTCCCCACCTCCCACCCCTGGAAAACGCGCCTATAATGCAATTAGAAGTGCAAATCAGGTAAGCTTAAAGGAGGGTGTAAAGTTTAAAGGAGGGTGTAACAGTCGGGTCCACGTTTCTTGTATGACTACAATCACCCTTGAGTTGTTTTTTTCACGAAAACAATTTGAGGGTGGAGTCAATTCTCGCCTACCGTGTTCATTCGCCTACAAAATGCATCTAGTGTATGCGAGAGTGTGCTTACTGGTATATTGGTATTAAAAATTATGATCTGATTTGCCCACAGAAGACAGACTTGGCCGTTTTTATATCTGTTTCGAATGATTTAGAATCTCTCATCCTCGTATACAGCTTTAATATTTTTAGCTGTTGCTTCTTTTTTGTGTCTAAAAGGCTTGGGGATTACTTCGCCATAAAACAGTTTTGCGCGCCTCTCTAGCCAGGTTGGAAATTGGACAAGGAACAAAAGACTCAAGATAATGTTTTGCTTCCTTTTTTTGTGTCTTATAGGCTTGAGGTTTACTTCGCCATTAAAATGTTTTGCTCGCCTCTCTAGACAGGTTGGGAATTTGACAAGGTAAATAAAGACTCAAGATAATGTCTCACCTTTGTCTTGTGTTTTGTCTAACAGAAGTGTAATTATAAAAAAATGCGGAGAGAGTATTTCGATTGGATCGCGATAAGGTCGCTACCAGCCACCAAATACTATCTCCCTGTTTGTCCACAATACTCAGGAGTAGCACCCGTCGGTGACGCTGTGTACTACGGTGTACTGAACTTCGCTGTTCACTTGTCTTCATCCAATGTCAACCCTGCTTGTGCAGGGTTATGATGTTGTTGAGTCTGACAGTTGCTCGCCGCTGCTCTGTGGTTCTGTCCGGGTACACTTGCTTGCTTCATTCGTTATGTTTTCCGACACAATGTGACCCTGGCGGTCGAAAGTGTTATTAGAAACCAATGCAAGCAAATCATAAACTTGCGCATATGAGTTGGGAACTATTTTGTGTGGCGTATGCGCACTGTTGAAATGACGCACCGAAGAGAAACATACTGGGGCCCCACTGGATTTTCTTGATTAATTTCTGTTTGTTTAAGGCAGAATTATCAGGCATGGTGTGATCCGGGCTGTAGAAAGTGTCGTTAAACACCAATAAATAAATAAAATGAATTAAGGCAGAATTAACCACCATGAACATTATTTGATAACGAGAGCCACCAACTTGACTACACCTATTTGTAGAATTTTTGAAACTCGTTTAGGAGATTTGATTTGAACCTAACCATCGATATGCGTTGTTGCCAGGGATTCGTTTGAGATCTCCTGAATATACGGTTTGGCGTTAGAACGGGATCGGGAGAATCTCTCTGGTAGTATACCACACAATATAGTTACATCCACAAGGACAAAAAAAAACACCAAGCTTCAGAAGATACTGAATAGACATTGGCATCGAATCAGATGATACGTATATTTCCATTCGGGAAAGCTTTTGTCCATGTCGGCCGGGATATCAGCACCCCCCCCCCCCCCCCACCCCTTCCGTAACTTCACATCAGACTTCGACCTTCGGTCTTAAGCTGATATAAAGTTACCTTGGGCTGATATCTCGGCCGATAGGACACTAACCAAGTAATAACCTCATCCTTTTTTCAAACCAAAACAAATAATTACAATTGTATTCTCAGAATTGTTAGTTTTCTGACAGCGTCATGGTTTCTCATTCTTATCATAAAGTCCGAAATTTCCTCCTCTCCAAGTTCAGCTATCCGAAAGTCTGGGCTTCCAATCTGGGGAATCCGCGGACGTTCGGATAGCTAAACTATCTCTTCTCCAACTTTAACTCCTAGAAGCCGGGGAATCAGAATGAATTTATTGAACATGTCTTACCGCGAAAACCTTACAGTAAAGCAAGTATATCTAGTCAAGTGTCGACTGCCTATTCAGGCAGACGACACTTGACTAGAAGCACCTGCTCAGTGTTTACTTCTCGCCCAGCCCAAAGATAGCCGAACCGTCACAGCCAGATTACCTGCCGTAGTACATCACAGGCAAGAAAACTCAACTCCCGGCTTCTAAGAGTTAGGTCTCTGTTCATGATTCTGAATCTTAATCTGAGTTGAATTTCTACTTTGTGTTTAATTTTACAAACTACTGCGAAGATCACAAATATGACTTTCAAACAGACTATGAAACAATGCAATCACCATGGTCAGATGCCCGGAATTAAAACTGCATTCATCAGGGCATGCACTGACTTGCGTTATCACCATTTTAAAACAGACGAACGATACTGCATATGTGGCATACGATTAGTGTTTCGCATAGTTTCATCCAATTTGTTATTACCCCGAGACACACTTTCCAAGCTCCCAGGCCACCAGTTATGGGCAGTTTGTTTACAAACTGTTCGTGGAGTGTGCGCGCAGACGACCGTTGATACAATCTAATGTCCGTTTACTTAGAAAGATGCACAGGTATTGTTCGCACTCCAGTTATATATATTCCAATCAATAAGTATTTAATTCACCTTGGAAACATCAGGGTATTAACACAATTAGTGAAACTGCCCAGCACAATCATAAAAATACAGTTGTGAGGATTTTTCATTTATAATGATAAATGTTAACAAATGATTCGATCAAATCAAGGCTGAATTAAGACACATTTCTTGGGTTGATTTAAAGAACATTATGCAATTATATACTTTTTTGTGGTAAATATGTTGTGACATGAACCTAAAAAACTTATATTGACAGAGGCGTTAGCCGAGGTCAATATATGTTTTTTAGGTTCATATCACATCATATTTACCACCACAAAGTCCATAACTATTTTATTATATTCACCATCCTCAAAAAAACAATCTTCTATTTGTCAATTAAAAGTTCAATTACATCAACCAAAATTACTTTTAATTAACAATAAAATAGTGATCATCTGCAGAATAACATAAATATGAGACGGAAGGCAGGTTGAATGCGCAGGCACATCGACTGAAATAGAACTAGAACGGGGATTTCCAAAAGCTATATTTAGAAAGTGGATATTCACTGGAAAGCCGGTGTACATGGATGTTTGAATACCAGTCACGTGTATAAGATCCATCAAATAGAAATGTGGTTATTATAAAGTATATAATAAACATGTTTATCAATTTTTTCACATTCAGTCGGATAGAATATTTCAGTTGATCGGGAAAGCGAACATTGATTGAATCTAAAACTAGGTGATGGACTAGTTCAGGACTAGATTGGTTCTAGGCCACAGCAGATTCGAATTCCTTACATAATTAATCTGGTGGCTTGAGAACATGACACATCCCGTGTAGTTTTCCGAAACGTATTTAGATTGCACACCAGCGTATCCAACGCATCTCCATATTTCCCAATTGTGTTTCTTCGTCTGCTGATGTCTTTTCACATCGCTTTTCAATATTAATTCCTCATCTCCCGTCTTCCTGAATAAACAGTTGAAACTAGAAGTCATGGCACTGTATTGCGCACTATTTTGAAGTAATAGCGCACTGACTAAGTACACATTTGTCATTGTCAAACTGCACCATTAGCGTAATTCAGTTCCTGTAGAAAAACAGCATGCCCGACTCTGTACAATTATATACAAGTAAATAAAAATTGTTAACATCATTCCTAACCTCTAGTGGGATACATGTACATGTAATGACGTAAATAGATATCAAAATTCGACTGCAAATACAGAATGAAGTGAGTGGATTACTTTTTAATCGCTGCGCCATATATTCTCTTCTTGAAAAGTATTTATAATTATTCATAACAGCACAAGAAACACTTGCAAACTTCATATGGACCACCGGGTTAGCACCATGTTGTGAAAGTATGCAATTGCTTCTTGTAGTTTGTCATCAGAAATTGTAAATATGGAAAATCTATGCAACAGCGTTCAATTCATGATTTCACTTCCGACCTCGATAATAGCGCATTATATCTTGTATTGCTCAGCACAAAATCTCTTGTGTATTTCAGACTACCTCATTCTTCTGCAGGAAGGAGCGCGTTAACTAACGACCATTTTCTGCGCTAATTGTGACAGGACTTCTAGTTTCAACTGAAGTCGACCTATTTGTTTATTTATTCGTTTATTTAACGACACGTTCTTTAATCGGCAGGTCAGCTTTACAAGGGGAGAAAATCAGAATATCCGGAGAGAAAAACCGAGCTGCGGCGATTAACCCTTTTCCGAACGTAACGTCCAAAACCAACCAGCCCTATTCACAAAATTCACCATTCAATTTTCATTACTTTTTCATTTTTTGTCACAAAAACTTAGCTTATGACCCCTCATTAAGTTCGTTCCAATGAGCGATCACAAGCTATTTTTTAATCTTATTTGTTTTACAAGGATTGGCGAACCAGTTATGCAACTTATATTAACGCTTCCCTTGGCCCAATGGTGCAGGTGTGTGGGATGACCTTCGTAGCGGCGACTTCGTGGCCTCTGCCTTCTCGAATACTACGAAGTGATCTTTAGTCTGCACCGAGTCTTTCTCTCTCCCCACACAGGGCAGCCATTTTACGTCCCCACCCGATAGAACGGTACACTGTGACAACATCAACCCCACCACTGATGCTGACAAAGAGTGTTCGGACACCTCGAGAACTTTCCATGATCGAAGTTCGATCCCGGGACCTCTGGCATGAGAGACCATCGCACTTATCCACTCGGCCACCACACTATTCTGCTCACTAACCCCGTACGACTTCGAGAAAAAATTGAATATTTGAAACATACAGTACGGCCACCGTGGACTGGTCACTGTCCACGGGTGGGCAATATGTCCACGGGCGCAATAATATTAGATTCCAGACACTAATTATAGGAATAATCAGTAATCATTAATAACATTTAATTAACGCAGCATCGTGTACAACCCGGTGCATCATAAATTAATCCTTTGCTGATGATAGTTTTTATTACCTGGTAAACGCATGCGTGGACATCACTGCCCGCTTGTTGATTACGACCAGTCCACGGGGACTGTACTGTAGAATGCTGTTAAACACAGAGTCGATTATACAGATGGAAGCTTGTAGTTCCCAATTTGGGTTATTGGTGGGCCCAGAATAACCATTTTGACGTCGTATGGTATAAGTAGTAACGGAACAAGAATTGGGGAAGCCCACGCGTCACGAATACTATACGTATCCACATATATAATCCCAAGTACTATTGGTTTTTTTAACTAACTTATATTCGACCTATATTGTCTATGCATGTCTTCAGCAAAGGCATGATTTGTTTGATGATATAGTATTATCAGTCGGGACTTGAGCCATCACAGGAAGGACAAATCAGGTTTTCAGCACCCCCATCCCTCCTCAGTCATTCATCTTCGCGAAGTTGTGGTAAAGATAAGGACAGAGCAAAAACAAACTTTTTCGCTCGCGTGAATCAATCAGGGACCAATACTATAAAACCTTTACAATTGTATTTTCTAGAATTCTATTTTCTAGTTATGACTTTAAATGAGCAAAAATGAACCAACTGATTTTACAGTGCATCAGTGGCGTAGCCACCCAAAGCAAGTGGGGTGTACAAACTCGCACAGCCTGGCTTAGAGCCGTTTTAATAGGAAGGGTGGGGGTGAGCCCCCTTTGAATTTGTAACTGGTTGGGGGGAAGGGGGGGGGGGGGGGGGCGGTGTGTGCGATAAAAGCTTTCCAGGCTTTCACATTTCATAATTTAGCGTCCCTAAAATTTGAGCTAGCTAACAATAATTATGGTTTCCACTAGAGGTAAATAAATCGTCCCCTGAGTTCCAATGTGTTCTATGTGCCAGTAGGCACATAGAACACATTGGAACTCAGGGGACGAAATGTGTCTGATATGGGGCAGCCAAGGGCCGTTGGTACCACGGGCCGACCATGGTTCGGCCCGTGGTTGAAAAAAAATAAATTCCAGTGTTCAAAAACCCCCATCTCCTTGCATCTGAGCGGGTATTTTAAAGGTTTTTCTTGTACTGATGACTGTCTTCTTTTTCATCGAATCAGATATGAGGACAAACAATCTGCAAATCTACAACCTTACGTCCATGGACCTAACCCACCCCCTCCACACACACACACCCACCACGATTTTTATGCCAGTTTTGAACATAGTTCAAGGGCCAACTTTGAGGGAATGTGAGGGGGACGCGCCCCCCCCCCCCCCCTCCTCGTGGCCACGCCACTGCAGTGCATACGTTTTAAAATATAAGAAAGGGATGCAGAAAAGAGTACTCTGGATAGTTTATGATATGAATTAAACTCTACTTACCGTTAGTCTCTTGAACAATGTTATGTCGTTTTTCGAGATTTTGAATGACTATGAAGTATAGGATGTTTATCATCTTGTTAAAGATTTCTTTTCCTGTTTTAAACTTGTCATCCACTTGCGAATATTTCTACGGTGAAGTATGCGAGCCATTCGCACAACATGCATGTCCTTTAAATTGAGTACACACTATATCCCCAGGTCTGTTGTCGACGTTGATACATCGTACTTTATTAACCCTTTACCTAACAAATCTACCGAAACTACCCTCGTAATGTCGTGGCCCGAGTGTCTCCCAAAGGGGACATAGGACATACTTGCACTCAGGCCACGATATACAAACTGAGCAAATGAAAAAGAGATTAAAAGAATTTCAACAAAGCCGTACGATCTGACCTCTCATTGGGACGAAATTGTCGAGCTTGTCCCAATGAGCGGTCACATGAGATGGTTTTGTTGAATTCTTTTTAAGAACGTGACAAACAATAATTACAAAAAACAACTTTTGATATCGTGTGCATTGGATAAAGGGTTAATTACTGTCCTGTCAAGAACGACTGTGGCAGAAGAGAGAAATGTGTACTAATAAGTACATATTTTGAAATATTGGGTGAAAAATTTAAATTTCCAGATTTTGAAAAGTTTTTTAAAAGTTTGATAGAAGTGTTATTATTGGACTGCTAGCCATTGTGCATAAGTATGTGACCTTAAACTCCAATAAATAAATAACTAAATTGGACTGCTTGACTCTTGTTTGTCAGTGGAGAGTGGGTGAGTTCTGCATTCCGGAAGGGAGCAGCAAATTTCTCAGTGTAGGAGCGACAGGTGATTACGAGTATTTGGGGGTAAATATAAACATTACAGGAAGAGGCATCTACCGAAACCACACAAATAAATTGATTCTGAAGGGGAAGCGAATCCTTAATCAAATGAAACTTATAGGGAGAAATAGTTTCAATAAGGTTTTCGTGGGGAAAACCATTTGGGAAATGGTGGGGCTGCCAAGTATAACATACGGTAGGGAAGTGGTACCCCTAAACCAGACGGCCGTAAAGAGCTTGGAAATCTTACAGAACGATGCAGGCCGATGGATAACGGGGTCGAGTAATGCCGCAGCGCTAGAAGCAATCAGGGGTGAGGTTGGGTGGATGAGGATCAAGGACAGGATAGACCTGTTGAAACTCGGTTATCTTAATTATTTGGTGAATCTCCCCGACAGCCGATGGTATAAAGTAATGTTCCTGAGAATTTTCAACTCAAATATCAAAACGGGGTGGATGGTCCAAGTGAGGGAGCTAGTAGAAAACTACTCATTGGAGATCTCGGACCTGGACGTTGGGGCAAACCAGGGTAAAAAAATCGTCAGAGAAAGGGTCATGGAGGATTGTAACCGTAATTGGCGAGAGGGGGTCAAATCAAAAAGGTCTTTGGGTGGCCTGCGTGATAAAGAGAGGCCAGGTTTTGAAGAGTACCTTGATGACACCTTTGGGTGGTCACTGCTGTTCAAGCTGAGGTCGCGATCCATGGAGCTGAGGGGAAAAATTGGGAAAGACGGCGAAAGGGAGTGCCAGATGTGTAACTTGGGCATGGTGGAGACCCTGGAACACTTCCTTCTAGAATGCCCAAAGTATCAGTCTAAAAGAATGAGATTCACTGGGAGTTTAATGGGGAAGTGGGATGGGAGAATGAAAGACATGTGGTTAGGGGGAGAGTCAAAGGAGAGGGTTAATGTGCTAATCGGAGAGATTGGGAAGAATGGGGCAAGGGATGTCATCAAGCAGTTCGTCTCCGAATGTTGGGAGGAGAGGAGAAGCGTGGGAACAGGGAGGCAGTTGGGAGTTCAGGGGTAACCAAGGCCTTCTCGTCCGAGAACCGCGACAAATCAGCGGCTGGCCAAAGTGTTATTATTATTATTATGTACAGTATCAAACGCAGATGCTATTTGTTTTCTTTTTTAATCCAGCTCGCAATGTAGTTTGGGGTTCAAAAGAATTTTTTTTAAATTGAAATTTGGAATTACGGGTGAAATACTGCTATCAATGTTGCAGTGAAACATTGTGGACGGCTTGGGATTTAACCCGTTGAACAGGTAAGACCGATTTTTCGGTCCAAGGCATAATTTCATCACATTTTTGTCTTATTATAGGAGGTCTATACACGGGGTATTGATGATAAAATAATAACTGCAGTCTGCAGCCAGACGGCTGCAGACTGCATTTATTGTTTTATCCTCCCCATATATTGATATTGGACTGACCCATCTCACTGTAAGTACCAACAAAGACGATACCATTCCAGGAAAAGAGGGCTCAAAGGGTTAATTTCGGACTTTCTGTTCGCTTGTGTTGTCTGATTTTTGAGTCTGTAAAATTCCTGAAAGATAGAGTAATCAAACACGTTAACTATATTGTTTTCATCTCACTAAATATCCACATGACAAAGCTACAACTGTGTAAATTTTTTGATTTACTAGAGCAACAAATTGGCAGAAAATACTGATTTTCTTTGGATGTGATTTGGTTCAGATTATTTGCGCCGAAGTGTTTTTGTTTTTGTTTTCAATGAATGCTGAAGACGAAACAGAGGTTCTTCTGGGCCACGGTGCTGCTAAAAGTGTTATTATCGCTCAACTGGGCAAAGTTATTAGAGCGCAAATTATTTGTTGTCAGTGGTGAAAACAGAAGACAGCATGAAACTCCAACACAATACGTTCATTGTTCAATTGAATACAGCCAGCACGCAATATTGTCAACACGATATCATCAAATTTAACACAAGTTATCGTTTGGAGATATCCGAGAAAACACAGTTTTATACAATTTTCAAATATTGGGACCAATGGACGGTTTTCTGTTATTGGAACTGATAAATTGTCAACAAGTTATGATATTGGTCCATTGGTGGGCTGCTGACAACAATTTCGAAAGAGCAAACCCATATCGATGACTAGGGGGTGAACCACAAACAGTACGGGAATTCCAACAGGCGCTTAGTGAATCAAGAATTCAAAATTAAAAAATCAGACGTGAACGATGAAAATTACATTGCGATTTCCATGGAGGCAGAAACAAAACGAGCAGCATCACATATACATTCTTATAATTCCATCGGATGTTTTTTAAGTGCAAAATAAGTAATAGAATTTTGTTTATTTTGAACTCCCCCACCTCTGATATTCATAAAATGCAAATTAAATTTACACAAATTATACATCACAATGAACTGATGAAGGTTGAGATGTACAGAACAGGAAACACATATGTAATCAACTCATAGAGTTGACAGCGGACACCACTGGTTCCTGGAAGTCTGCTATCGTATTCGTATCTGAACTGATAATAATATAATATTTCAAGGGAACAACTTGTGTTCAAATATGCTTCATATATCAAAGAACAAAGTTAGGGCATCAAAAGTCTTCAAAGCACAGCGACAGAGCTGCATGGGGATAAATTCCAAAACTATCGCCTTTGTTTACATTTGTCAATTACTTTCGATTTCCGTTCAACGTCATCGGGCGGAAAAAGCATCGATTTGCAACGCCGTCTAAAATCAAATAATGAAAAAGATCGCCTTAATACAGCATACGATTATTATATAGAGACTGCACAGTTGCCATATTCTATGCAAGGTATCATGACACCTGTTGAATTTCTTAGAATTACGATTTTGTTTTTCGATGGAAATTCGTGGTATTGAGTGATTTGGGCATGTCCGTCGATCATAGAATATAACTTCAATAAAAATGCAGACAGTGTTGTCCTTTTCCCAAATGCAGTCCTATCGCTGCACCCTAAAGTGTTTTGAATGCCTAGCTTTGTTCTTGGATATGTGAAGACCATTTGGCCACAATAATATATTGTGAAATATTATTTTATCAGTTCTGGTACGAATACGGTAGCATACTTCCAAGGAGCAGTGGTGCCTGCTGTCAACTCTATGAGTTGATTACATATGTGTTTCGTGTTCTATACATTTCAACCTTCATTGTGATGTATAATTTGTGTAATTTAATTTGAATTTTAGGAATATCAGAGGTGGGAATTTCAAAATAAACAAAATTATATTACTAATATAGCACCTTAATGTAGTCATAATAGCATTGTTGTAAATTGCCGAAATTGTCTGAAAGCATGGAAACTACCGTTTGCATATTGTTCTCATTGAAGTTGAAGCACATACAAAAAACTGTAAGTTCTTATCGAGGAACCAGCATAACGGAGACCTGGGAGAATGTTGGCACTTTGACAATATGAACAAACGAGAAGAAACGTATATCACGATTTTGGAAAGAGCAGTCTCAAATGAGACAAAATGTAATGTTGTAAGGAATCTTATATATTGGACGCAGACGAGAGCGTTGCAAACGGTGCTCCAAAGTTTTGCTAAGACACAGTGTGGTGCCGTAACGCGAGTTTTACTGTTACCCCCCCCCCCCCCCCCCCACACACACACAGCAGGTCTTGTTTAACCGACGTTGTGAGGACTTGATGTTTCGTTTGTTCCCATTGACATGCAATGACAAGCAAGTCCCCACAAAATCATGAAGAAAAACCCTCACGCATTATTTTCTTTGTGAGAGCATGGAGAAATCAAAGGAAATCCTTGCATGTGGGGACGCAAACACTATTGTCTAGATTCTCCCAAAGTCGGAAGACATACCCCATGGTTTGAAGTGTGCGTGACTTCCGACGCGATATGACCCTGGTAGTTGAAAGTGTCGTTAAATCCCATAACAAACAAACAAACAATCGAGGGCTAATGTATGCACACACATTCAAAATATGAAAATGCTCATGTTTTTTACGAAACATTCTGGACAAGCCCCCGATCGGTTTCAATCATTTATATTGACAAATGAGGACGTGTAGATCATTTTAACAGTTTACCTGAATAATAATGGCATTACAACAATCGGGGTTGTCCCCGGTCATCGGCAGACCAAGTTTGCAGAAATTAAAGCTTGAAAGTGTCAAAGATTGCAACCTCTCACACAAACACGCCATTACACACTATCTGACACACAGACACACTTTCTCCACAACCTCCCCTCCCACATGTGCACTGAGGCTAATTTGAAACACAAAATCACTGATAATTTTGACGCAACGACGTCGTCGTCCCAAAATAAGAGGAACGATCGTGAAATATTACTTTATCGCATCGTGTGCAACGCTCGCATCGTTTCCGTCATGTAGAGGCCTTGAATGATGTAGCAGAAAACGACGAATAAGGTAAGTGATATTTTTTATTCTTCTCCAAACCATAATTGCAATATAAAATAATTTAATATAATGCAATGTTGATTTTGCACGCACCGAAATTAGACCCCATGTACTCCTCTCGAGATTATTATAATGTATTGTAATTCAGAGCAACGTGTCGTTTTCGCATCGAACATTTGCATGAAGTCCTGGTTCGGGGATGTGCCCACTTTGAATTTCCAACTGTAAGCCCATCCTCCCCTCCTGGGGCTTCCGAACATTTTACTTTTCAGAAAACCATTTGCACCCCCCCCCCCCCCCACACACACACACACAAATACGCACATCTGGGTTAGAATTTTCCAGCTGCTATTCGTGAATTTTCTTCCGTCTGCTGACGAAATCCGAATGTACCCTCTCCCCTTATGTTCGAAGTATATTATCAGAGTTTGGAAATCGTATCTTGAGCGCAACAAGGCATCATCGTCAATGCTTTAGCATTTAAGTTTGCGCCTTGTTGAATTCAAGAGAGGAAATATTGACTCACAGTTGGAAGGTCCCATGAATTGTGGTTAAAAAAATCACCCAATCTCTCTTTGAAACTGCCACAGCTACAAACAAAATGTCGTGAAATTTACTGCAATAGGGCATAACATTTTCAACCAGTGGGGGCTTGGGGCTTCAAATTTTTATCTTTTGAAAAAAATTGACTGGAATTGTTTTTTTTTTTTTGGGGGGGGGGGGGGTAGGGGTGGGGGAGGGGAGACATTACTTAAAGGAGGGGGGGGGGGGGGGTGTAAGGTGTCGGTGTCCGACGGCTCGGTCATATCGCTCAACTATTTGGAACATACCTAACTGCTTTTATCAAAGATTTTTAAGCTTCAAATATACTTTTCATTGATAAAATACTTCCGTTCCAGGGACTTACTTGGAGTTTTATAGTCCTTTATTTACGCACTAACTTCTAGAGGTGCCCGACCTTCTGGGTGCTTTCAACAGGTTACAGTCATAAAAATCAATTGTTATCAGTAACTTCCTCCCTCGATGTCTAATATTACCGATGTGCTAAGCCGGGCATTTATTGCGCTTTCTAATCTGTATATATTTTTGAAGGACAAGCAAGATATTTTTCCCAACAAAGCACTCCGAAGCAAGTACGTCTGCACAACTTGGTATTTCATAATTTCGAGCCCAATCTCTGCCCGACGAAACCCATGACTGGGAAATTTTGGGGAGTGTCACCCCCCCCCCCCCAGAGGTTACGCCCCTGTCTGGTAGACTGGAAGTACAGTATCTGATCGATAGATAGTAACGTTGATTACCTGAGTATTTTTACTCTGTATGTTCCATAAATATTATTGCAGAGTCTCCAAACAGTAAACTGGATGGTTGACGAACAATAGAAGAGTGATTGTCAGGATTGACAGGCGTCCCCATAAGCTATACACTTTGTATGTTTGCCCCGCAATATTTGCTCATTGGTCTTACACATTAAGGGCCTATATAAGTAAAGAAATTTTGTTTATTTTGAAAATTCTTACCTCTGATATTCCTTAAATGCAAAAAAAGTACTCACAAATTGTTCGTCAAAATGACGAATGAGATGTATAGAACACGAAACACATGTGTAGTCAACCCATAGAGTCGTCCGTAGGCACCACCGGTCCCTGGAAGTCTGCTACCGTATTCATACCAGAACTGAGAATTTAATGATATTTCACGAGAATAACATGTGGCCAAATGTGCTTTACATATCCAAGAACAAAGCTAGGGTAACAACATTCTTCACAACGACAGGGCCGCATGGACGTAAATTCCAAAACCTTTGCTTATGTTTACGTATGAATGTACTTTCGATTTCCGGTCGACGTCATCGGGCGGAAAAAGCATCGATATACAACGCCGTCTAAAATCAAATAATGAGAAAGATCATCTTAATACAATATGCTCTTGTTATATGGAGACTGCACAATTGCCATATTCAATAAAAGGTGTCATGGTACCTGTTGACATTTCTTAGAATTACGATTTTGTTTTTCGATGGAAATTCGTGGTATCGAGTGATTTGCGCATGTTTGTCGAACATGAAAACCATCTTCAATAAAATGCAGACAGTGTTGTCCATTCCAAAATGCAGTCCTATCGCTGCACTCGAAAGTGCCTAGCTTTGTTGTTGAATATGTGAAACACATTTGGCCACAAGTTATCGTGAAATATTATTAAATTAGCAGTTCTGGTACAAATACGGTAGCAGACTTCCGGGAACCAGTGGTGCCTACGGTCGACTCTATAAGTTCATTGATTACACATGTGTTTCGTGTTCTTTACATCTCTGTCCTCATTTTGCTGTACAATTTGTGTACATTTAATTTGAATTTAAGGAATATCAGAGTTGGGAATTTTCAAAATAAACAAAATTTCATTACTTATATAGGCCCTTAATCACTCAGGATGTAAACGGTGTCCTAGAGATAACATAACAACGATGTGACGTCTTTGGCTGCCATTTTGAAGTATGGGATAACAATCTGAACTGAACTGAGTTGAGAACAAAAAGCTACACATACGAGGTCTTTTCCCCTTTGGATTTAGTGTATAAACTCTTTTCATTGCTCTGATCAATTTCTGACCAAAAACTGTCGACAGTCTTTGTACTGAAATTCCTTGAATACTCCACCTCAATCTTTCCGCATTACACCATTTCACGAATGACAGCAAATTCAAAACTACAGAACGTTGTCAAGACTGACCCGAAAAGCGTATGTCACCCAGGAATGTTTTTCATGGTGGACGTGATTGTGAGTGATGAAGTGATGATTAACGATTTTCGTCTCAGTTTGGATTTTTTACAGAGTGACAAAGGCGTAACTAAGGGGTACGACACCCATATATCTCTATAATTGTTCCAGTCCCGACATTTTCGTAAAGTATGGAGTCTCGTATATCGATCCACTCTTATTTGTAATCACTACTTTATTACGAGATCAAATTTGATACACGGCTTCTGACACACACGCCATCTGTCATACAAATCAAGACGTGTGGTATCCGATTCGGGCTTTCGAGGCCCATCATGACAAGATTTTAGGTGGACAAGTGGTAATTAATTAAAAAGTTACATTTATTTGTGGACTCTTGGCCACCTCAGGTCCAAACCTGAGCCTAGACTAAGCATTGGGCCTGAGGTGGTCAGGAGTCTACAAATAAATTTCCAAGAAGTCTTGAGTTTTGAACTAAAATCCCAACTGGTCAGTATTCTTACTACATCATCAAAGCACGCTATAGCTGAAATATTGTATCAGTCAGTACCTGATCCATCACCGGCAAAAGATGATTTCCTCCCCCACCCTTGGGCAAGTCACTTGACCCCGATTTCAAGCTTAAGGGCACGGTGGAATTGTGTACTAAGCCGTTCTTAACGTCGATTGTGCGCTTGTCTTCAACCAATGCTAACCCTGCTTGTGTGGAGTTAGTACGTTGGGGAGTCTGGCAATTGCTATCCGTTGCTCGACGGTTCTTTCCGGGTACTCTGGCTTCCTCCACCTGTAAAACTATCCGACACGATGCCACCCTGGCTGTCAAAAATGTCGTTAAATCCAAGTAAATAAATAAATCGGTCAATAAATAAATAAATAAATAAATAAATAAATAAATAAATAAATAAATCGGTCAATAAATAAATAAATAAATAAATAAATCGGTCAATAAATAAATAAATAAATAAATAAATAAATCGGTCAATAAATAAATAAATCGGTCATCATCAGGACTCCTTGCATTGTGTCGAAGTGTAATGCCTCTGATTTGAAATTTTCTGTTTGGAACAAGGCAACCCGCAATTGAACGGGACGTGACATCCGTTACTCATTCCCAATTCCTTATTCGACATTCGTTATCAAACGATTTTCGGTTGATACGGATGTCGAATAAGGAACTGGAAATAAGTAACGGTTGTCACGTCCATTAATTGAACGGAGTATAATGTCCAAAGTGAATCATGCAGTCACTGAATGTATATATGATATACACATAGTAGCTTGGTGTACCAAATGTTCACCACTCGTGGTGAAGTGGTGTTAACCGCGAGCCTTTGGCGCGTGGAAACACCACTTCACCACGAGTTGTGAACATTTGGTACACCAAGCTACTTTGGGTATGTTTTCTTTATACCATGATCGCCAGATTAATAAGAGTTTAAATGTTGAATAATTCACTATTCACGGGTGCGAATCTGTTTTTGTTTACATGAGCACCGGTGGGCGGTAACTTCCAATCGCAATTTTATCTCCGAAATGAAACAGAAAACGAAACGCGCAAATTACGGGGCCTTTTTCATTTTAATAACATAATAACATACTATTTCTAGTTATGGGTGCTTCAACATGGGACAACTTATGTTTGTTAATTTTTCGTGTCTTGTGAGGTAAACTTATTTTAAAACGTAATAAATAATTGCCGGTTTCATTTCATTCTTCACGAGGCGACGGGTGATAAATTTAGATAAAAGTGCATTCAAGGCGAGGTCACCAAAGGTGGATGTAGTTCCACTGTAGGTGTAAATTTTTACTACTGAAATCCCATTGCTGGCGTGTTCACCACGGTTGGTGTGTAAAGCCAAACTTTATGTCATAGGCATTTTATATATAGTAGAATGGGTAATCATGGTTTAAAATATTGTCCGTTGCGTGAAAATTAAAACCAGTGAATTTATATTTCAGTTTAGACTTAGGTCGTGATATTGTAGATACTTATCTTTCCGTAACATCAAGGGCCAAATTCGAGATATCATACTTTGTTAAATCTCCAAACTGAGACGAATACATGCGAATTATGACATCATCGTTTTGGGTACCACGGCCTTAAATGCAAAATATACTTTGTACACCTTAGTTTGTAGTGTGTCAAACCCACGGTGGATGACCGATGCGGATACACCCTGATGCAGGTACGGATATCTTCTTACCTAAATGTTAAATGGCAGCAGACTTGGTCTACTAAACATGTATTTTCTTAGGTAACCAACACTTCTTTTTGTACCAAAGTGTCTGTCATATTCAGTAGCATAGACATGCCGCGAAAATAGAGTATAATCCGTTCTTATGGGGACGTTTGACGCCCCTTGTATTGGTGCACCTGATGCACGTGATTAGTTATCTGTTTTCTTCGACAGAATACGAGAAATTGCCAATGGGGCCATACTCTATTCTTGTAACGTTCAAAAGCTTTGTATCCCCCTTTACGGAAAAGTAAGGCGGTTTGTTCAGCAATCCTGTAATTGCACGTGTACACGAAAAAACGATACGGATATAAATTAGTCAATAAAAGTATTGGAGTGCGCGTATCCCCATGCAATGGACTCGGATAGCCGCTGGCAGTGAAATCATCTTGTATGCCCGATATCAACTTTTGAATAATTTCAGACTGAAATTACTCCACTATTGGGACATTCTACCATATCTCTTTTTGTGATATATACCATAAGGACATCTTGCCATATTAGAGCTGAAACGGTTAAGGGATTTTCTTGATCGATTAATCATGTGGATTAACCTTGGTTAACCGATTAATCACTTGTCCAAATAGATATATGAATAACTGCCATACCGTTGATGAGTTACAGCATGAACCCTTTACCCAACGTAACAAACAAAACCGACTAGGCCTACATACAAAAATCTCCATTCAAATTTATTATGTTTTCAATTTTTGACTCGAAAACATAGCTTATGTCCCCTCATTGGAACGAGCTCGTTGAGTTCGTTCTAATGAGGGGTCATAAGCTATGTTTTTGAGACAAAAATTGAAAATGTTTAGTAATTCATAATTTACTTTTTTTGTTTAAGAATGACCATTTCCAGCTATTGATACAGTATGATGATCACGCAAGTAAACAAGTATGTCAGCAAGTAACTTGCATGCTTTATTCTGTCTCATATAATTGATGTGAGTCAGTGTGACAATGTTTGCCTGTTTTGGAGAAAGTTTGTTCCTTTGTTAACCCATATAATGCAGTAGTTTAAAAGTAACTGTTAATCGATCAATTACTTTTTAGATTCCCCGCGGGAAGTGAAGCAGTGCCTGTTCACTGCAGTAAACAGGCTCTGTTTTACTGGTAAAATAGGACCCAGTCACCAATGCTTGGGAGGTGCAAACCCTCTCTAAAATGGGCAACATGGCTTATTACCACTCACCCCTGGTCTTGAGTTGATACTCATGTTGTGGTCATGATTAGCCACTGTGCAAAAATATGTGACCTTAAACACCAATAAATATATAAATATGACTTTTTGGATCGATCAAGGTGTTGATCATTGATTAGTCGATTAATCGGTTAACCGTCTTAGCTCTATGCCATATCACTTTTTGTTATATACAACTTTTCACCCAACTGTCTAAATGCTCAACTAACAAACTCCGGGATGATGGGAACATTCTTGCCCGACGAATGTTTTATTCATTTTTATTGTTGGGTCCATAGTAATGTCATATGAACAAAAAAGAACAAAATACACTATATGAGTATAGCGACGAGTTTATTGTTTGCTATGTATATAGATAACTGATGTACAGTTGTTGCAAAAGTACTCAGACCACCTTGTTTTCACAACTATCGCACGAACCAGATTCATACAAATTGCTGAAGCCTGTGGAAATATTTCTGCATTTATTGTGCACTTAAGTATCTCTAAACCATGTCTGCAGAACATTCCGACTGAAAACTCCAACGACATTTTTCAGAAGAAAATACTGTATCACTTTGGTTATGATCAAAACATAAGTACTCTCATCATTCAGAAGAGGTACAGGTTTACTGAAGTTTCTTGTTCGCAATAACTCCGCGCATTCTTTAAAATTCAACGTGGAGTTCTGTGACGTAAGTTCTAGTACTGAAATGATTAACTGGATAATCGGTTTGAAACCAGTTAGCTACCTAACCGATTAGAAAAAAACATCAACCGGTTATCCGAAATATCGATAGTGATCGCTGTTCAACGTTTAAAACGTAGTAAATCTGCCGCTTCTCCTTTGTGATAGATTACACATCGAAGCCGCGTTGTGAATATTGAGAAATAATCGACTTTGGCGTTCAAAACTTCGTTAATGATCGGCAGTTTCCGTGAGTAATGAGTAATCGCAGAAACTATTCTGTAGTGTGCGTACAAACGAACGTTGTCAAGTACTTGACAACGTTCGTTTGTATACACACTACGGAATAGTTTGAGAATACTGCTTTCCAATTCCTATAGTTTTGATCCCATTTTCGGTGAAATAATGACCACGGATAACCAGATATAGCTCTCGGTTTGTCGGTTACGAAACTGAACCAACCTTTTTAGCCCTAGACGTAACCTCTGTTTTTCAGGGGTCAATCCTATAAAATGTCTATACTTCTATTTTCCACAATTGTATTTTTCTGAAACTATATTTTCATTCTATGATTATAACTGGTTAAAATGAATTATGAGCGTCTTCAAAGAAAAGCTAATAATTCACCCATACCAAAAAAAAAAACACAAACAACTCTTATTTATAAAAATGCTGGCGTTAATTGGCAAGGGGGTAGTTCCAATGTTTGTACGTTTCTTGTATTCCATGTAATGTAAAACACATGCTCAATATACAGGTTTTAAGTGGTCTTCGTGCTGAAAGTTACGGTGTACTTGGCAGTGGTTTCTACAGGAGTCTTGGCTGTCTAGACTGACTTTCTGAAGCTTTCCCGAGAATCAAATGAACATTTGGCGAGAATCAAAGTTGACTACCATTGTGTTCCTTCAGCGAATCGTTCACAAGAATCGATTCTGATTCCCACATGAATTTTAAGCCCTGAATGTTGTTCTGGCCTCTCGTTGTTTTATGCGCAGCCGTATTGGTGGAAAGAGGAGAGTAAAACTCTCTTGTGAGAAAATCCCCTGTTGATGCCTTTGATGATTTGTTTCTTCAAAACAGTTGCTTGTGTGAGTTTCAGTGGATTCATGACGGTACACTTATAAAAACGTTATGGCGTTAGTAAATCGCATTCTTGTGTATTTTGAGTGACAGTATTTTTGTTTTGCGTTGCCTTTTTTCGTTCTATTGACCTCTTGGTGAATATTTGCCGAGGTGGGAGTTTAGTTTGATTCAAGTTGAATTAGGAATAGGATCAAGATAAGAATTTGGATTTGATTAGATTAGATAAGGATGTCGTCTCAGAAAAATGTAGCTGCGTTCCACAAGAATGCCAACGTTGATGCTAAGGAAGTTACTAATAGGGATCTAAAGCAGTTGATTGAGGGTATGAAGGGTCAGTTTAATGATAATTTTGAATGTTTAAGAAGTGAATTTCGAGTTGAGCTAAAAAAGATTAAGTCTGAAATATCTGGTATTAACTCCATAATAAGTGAGCTGAAAAACAATCATAATGATCTGACGAAAGATGTCGAATTTATGGCACAAAGAGTGGAAGTAATTAAGGGGAATAGTATTGCAGACCTTGTGAAAACTATAGAAGCAAAGTGATAGTGGGTACTTATGGCGTTTTAGTAGATACCAGAAATATCTCACGAATGGCAGAAAAGAAATATACGTTTTCAAGAGCGGCTTTTTGCCACTCGACAAAATTTGGATTTCCGCGCAGTCTGAAATGAGGTGATGCGAGTACCAACTCCTAAACAGTAGGTACTTTTTATGCGTTACGATGTTTTAAATGCAATTAAAACACCCAAAACGCCGAAAGCGCGGGGTGGATTCAACCAAACGTTATTACGAAATGTGCCTACGAGAGATAGTGTTTTTTATCCACTGTGAGAGTAAATATCGAGAAATATATTTTAGACATTTATGATTATCTTATAATGTAGCAAACACTGAAAAAATATTTGAAGTGGCGTCTGGTACTCTGGTGCCAATAGAACTGTTTTTGGCAGTTTGATTCTTCAGTACAGTGAATCAGCTTTGATAATTAATATCAACCTTTATACCATAGTAAACAATGTTTTTCAAGTGTATCACCGTGCTTCGAAAAAAACGGTTGTCGGAGTTAAAAGTCCAGCATTGCCCATTATGTTGATCTGGCATCACACCTTGGCTCTGGTGTCTTTTCAGGCTGTGCAAGTCACTTGAATTACCTGACAGAGCAACAGAGTAAGTGTTTAAGTGACGTCAATTGAATACCTCTCATCTACTAAATATGCCCGAGTTCGTTCATTTCGTTGACAGCCCAAAGGGCAGGGTGCAGGTTAGCTTCCAACCTCGCTGTTTACATTTCATCAATGAATTCCCCAAGGTTCGATCCCGTACGTTGACTGTGAGTTCCCCAAGGTTCGATCCCGTACGTTGACTGTGGAGTTCCCCAAGGTTCGATCATTGGGCCCCTCCTATTTCTGATATATGTAAATGATCTCTCCCAAGCAACATCGCTAAATGTTCTCTCATTCGCCGACGACACTTCAGCGTACAAATCAGGCATAGATGCCAGTACACTGCACAATACGGTAAACCTTGAACTAAATAAAGTTGATAGGTGATGCAGAGCTAATCGCTTATTATTAAATGCCAAAAAAGTAAATTTATCGAGTTAAACTCAAAATATCCTGACTCTGATAACCACAGACCATTAACAATTGACGGTAAGCCAATAGAGAAGGTTTACGGTCCTCTGGCACAAAAAGCTCAGTCCGTTTTTTGGGGAGTATGTATTGATGACAAATTAACTACAAAATTCATATATCTATGGTGTGCTCTAAAATTGCTCGGGCAGTTTACTCAATAAATAAAGTTAAAAACATTCTTCCGTACCAAGCCTTATTATCACTTTACTGCGCTTTAGTACACAGTCATCTTTTATATGGAATTCAAATATGGGGTCACTCAACTCATATTAATAAATTGTTTCTGTTGCAAATGAGAGCAGTTCGCATAATCAATAATAAAAAATATAGCAGTCACACAGATCCTCTATTTTTAAAATGTAAAGTATTGAAAGTGAAAGATCTTCATACCCTTCACACGTTGTTATTCACGCATGACTGGTACAATAATAACCTTCCTCCTTGTTTTCAGCCATTTTTCGAAAGGAATACTAATCTATCGGGTATGGAAACAAGACAATCTGACTTACTAAAAATTGGTAGAGCAAGGACAAAAGCACATTCCCAGCTGCCAAACAATTTGTTCCCTAAAATGTGGAATGAGCTAGATACTGAAATACGACCCATAACAAATAGGAATCTATTTAAGAAAGCAGCAATCTTAATGCTGATTAGTACTTATAATCAAACTGTACATTGTACCAACGCGCATTGTGACGATTGTGCTCTCGTAATGTGATATCCACAAATGGTGGGCGTAGCCCCGTGTTACCGAAAGATAAACTGGGTACACGCATGCAGGTTCACGGAATTATGATAATGTGTTCACCTGAGCATTTTAACTGAGATTCGTGGCCAGTGCATTTATTCACTAATCGACTTTCCTCCGGCTTTGGTACTTATAATCACTGATTACCTTAGTCTTTATCTTCACAAACTGAATCTCATATCCCGCAACTTGACCCCCTATGAGACCTAATATTTACATATCTAAGTTAATTATAGATGTTTACGTCACTCGCGTCCCTCCCTCATGTCCTTCTAAGCCCACGGCAAGCTCATTTCGAGCTGTCGTTATCGTATCAGATTAAGTATCCCAGCTTATACCAAGATCTTATTGGGATACAGACCCAACACTTGCAAAAAAACTGGGAATGGGAAAGACAACAAAATTAACTATATCTTGAAGGGTCTGTTGTGGTATCCGTTTCTAAAATAAGGCACTTGAATACCGACGGAGATGGCTCCGTACTTTAGGACGCATCTTGAAAGATGACTGTCGCAATTCTCAGGCTAGCGCATGTTGCTTACCCATGTGGGAATTGGCAGGAAGACAGCCGTTGTGGCTATGCCTCTTCCCAGCCATACATTCCATATACAATAGGGTGACAATAAACCGCAAACTATATGTGTAAAAAAATAAATAAATAAATTTTGTAACTGTATTTTCTTTCCACTGTTATATTGTGTATGAACTGTATATGGCAAATAAATCATTCATTCATTCATTCATTCAATTTGAATTCTGTGTCACTCATTGCACGAAACAGATCGCTCAAATTCATGAGACACCTCTACCTCGATTTCTAACTGTTACGAACACATTAATGAGAAATCGTTGAGCAGACTAAAATATTAACCTCACCTGGTGATATGGCTTTCTGAGTTGCCGCCCATGATTTCTGGAATTCTTTGCCAAGTCAACTAAAACGGAACTGACCATCAAACAAAGTCCCACTTGTAGACATGTTTATTTGGCCAAGCGGTCGGCTTGTCAATGCAGATGTGATTTTATTTTTATTATTATTATTATTTTTATTATTATTACTATGAATATTATTATTATTATTATTATTATTATTATTATTATTATTATTATTATTATTATTATTATTATTATTGTTATTATTAGGCAGTGATGGATTACCAACGTCTTGTCAACAATCTTTCATTGGATTGAATGAATTTTCATTTATATTGCGGACACCGACTCTTGGTATAAACATAGATGCTACAATTACTTCAAATACCAATAACGATCGATGGAGCAGGGTGGCATTTTCAGGAGAGCGATTTATTCGCTCGCCTTAAAAAAATTAAGGAGGGCGAAAACTAGCCCCCCTGGCCTTAAAAAATAATGATTACCATAACAGTCTATTCCTAAAACCCACATCTTTTCAGATCTCTGCTATGTTAGTGGTCTCTGTAAGACAGTTACACTGCCCCTACCACACCTCCGGGCATTGTCGAGGCTCGGAGGTGTGGGAGGGGCAGTGTAGCCATCTCACTGAGACTACCTTGTTAGCAGCACCAAATAAAATGTACAAAGTTTACTTGGCAGAATTCATTAATGGCAAAGCTTCCTTTTGCAACTTTTAGCTTTTGTAAGCTTGAGGAGAGCTAATGGTTCCCCTAGGCAATGCAAGGGTGGGGGGGGGGGGCGATGTTTAGCCCTCCTTCATTTTTAAGAATGTCAGGCCTGATGGAGAGAGCATCAGTTATGGCTAGAGTAGGTGTAAATCTTAGTTCAAGCCTACAAACTGAAAACTATGGTAATATAAATAGAGGATATGGAATGAATGTTTTGGTCACACGATATTTAAGATACGAGTCAAAGAATTTTCCGTTTTGCGGAGCCTCTGGCGAGGAAAAACAGGAAATTCGTAAATGAGTTTCATAAATATTGTGTAACCAAAACACGAATTTCGTATTCTGTTTATATGTTAATTTTCCAGAAACCCTTTTAGGTTAATTTTTCTGATTTTTCTAGCAAGAGAAATGCGAAACATATATACCAGAATATTGTCCATGTAGTGTAAAACAAAGGCTGGGATTAGCAGCCACGAACACTGGGTTTTATTTCAATAAATTATTTCATTGAGCTGATTATCAGCTATGTTGAAATACGCTGTTGGGTAGAGCTCTGGAATTTTTAACAGTGTTTTACATCTCACCACTTCATCATCAATCACGGAAGACTAGGTTTCTTCATTTTAAAGTAAAATGTATCACTGGAAAACCCAGAAATCATTGGCATTGGCAATCGGTGTTCACGCTGTCGGTTAGTTCTACTTTAGTCAACTGCACTAAAACGTGATTTGGCAGAAACAACCTTCGTTGGCAAAAAGTGGACGAACAGTAATTAGTGAATTAATCTGTTATTATATAAGTGAAACAACAAGTGTACGTACCGACATTAGTCATTATGACAATCAATTGAATCAGTGGCAGCGAGTTTACTTAGGTTACCGTCATTTTGAAATTCGCCTGCAGAGGATTTTGTCAGAACTTTCGAGTTCTGTCAGACATTTTCCGTGATCAATTATCCATTCACACTTGAAATAACTGGCAGTACATTTTTCAGAAATCAATCAATCTATTTGGACCAGGCAAAAACGAAAAAAGAGAACAAAACACCTCCATAAGCTTTTTGGTACCCAAACACTTTGTTTGACATTACAATATTCAGAATGACTACTAATTTGACACCAGTCGGTTGCGGGACAGCGTGAACACCGTACACCATACGCTTACACTCTCGGCTTGTGTCCTAGGTGCAGTACAATACGACCGCCATGGACTGGTCACTTGCTAGGGCTGGGCAATATTTCCATGGAAGCAGTAAAAACAGATTATAGTAAACAACTATAGGGATAACCATCATTTAATTAATAAAGCACCGGGTACATTTTTTTATTCTTCATTTGAAAATCAACATAGCTGTCTGTGTCCATCGAAACGGCAAGTCTCGTCCCAAAACATCCCCATTCTCATATTGGCTCCTTTTTATGTTTGTTTTTCACAACATGGAAATTAGCCAAAGGGTGAATGGGGATGTTTTTTGTGAGAATCTCGTCACTTGTATGGACGCCGACAGCTATGTGAGTTTTCAAATGAATAATAAAAAATGTATAAAAGATAAATGTGAACACCAGAAATGAATGAATGTGGATCCAAGATAGTAAATTGATATATGTATACGGTAAATATTTAAATCTGCCCTCCACAGAAAATGGAACCACGAATTTGTATAATAAATCGGAGAATTGCCGCTCGTAACACACTTTCCACTGAACAGCAACTTTTTCGATTAAGCGTTTTTTAGCCTTTTCTGCGACTTCTCCCAGTTATGAATAAACCAAGAACACCCAACGGTCGTGTCACACACACCATTGTAAACCTTATTCTTTCCCCTTTCCACCGACACCTGGTACTGCTGGATACATTGGGTGAATCAAATTTCATTACCAACAATGCTACCGGAATGGACAAGGGAGTTAACTCGAAATTTTGATGTGAACGATCGCTAAAGGCACCGAATTGTCGAAGACTGTAATTATCTTTTCACTGCTTGAACGATACACAGCATCAACTTTCGGGAGAACAGAAGTGCAATTCCGCGTAGGATCTCGCTTAATTTAATATCGCTTGATTGATTAAGCTTGTTCATTGAATATAATAGTCAAAGTCCTTACAACAAATATTCTCATATGACTAATAAATTTCATTCTTGCAAAAGCTTAAAGTAACATCCAAAAACCGGCTAACTCTATACACAAGAATCGCCATTGACTTTTTTATATTTTCTTCTTTTTTGTTTTTTGCTTTCAAAACTTGGGTCAAGACCCCTCATTGGAACTAACACGTCGCGCTCGTTACTACCACTCCTCTTTTTGTTGGGTCCCTGGGGCCTCCCTATGGGGGAATCTTCATGAAACGAAAGCTAAAACTGGGTAAATTCCCATAGTAATTTTGACCAAAATTATTTTTGAAGCTGAGTAAATATAGAATCACACTGACTGGCTTTCAGAATACCAATTTTAGGGACAATTTTGCTAATCTTTGGAAAAGATCGTGGAGGGGGGAGTAAATACCCCTCTACCCCCCCCCCTCCAATCCTCTCCCGGTTTCTGCGCCACTGTTCCTATCACGTTGCTCACAGCCACCCACCCACCCACATCAAATTGTGATTAAGTGATTAATCCACCACCGCGCTTCTAACAGACGCCTTTTAGACACAATCTGTCTGCTTGGTTTGCGCGCTTTGTTTTTTGGGACAAAACTTCAAAACATAATGGATGTATGATTTCTTTTTATATCAGGTAGGACAAGTATATAATGTATTTGGATAGTAATTATATATTATTTATATACTTCTCTGATATTAAAATAAAACTTTTAAAAGATTAACAAAACCCTTTTCAGAAATGGAAAGAAAGGATATTTGTCTCTTCAATAGTGATATTAGGGAAGAGTTTAGCACTTACAGTTGGCTGCATTAATTCAATAATCCTCTTTTCATATACATTTAAATTAATTGTCCTCCGAGAATTAACTAACTGAGAGAAGATGACTGTTAGTAGTGGCACAATGAACAAATGCCGACAGCTATTAATGTTCTGTCAGATGCACGTTTTATGTCCTCAGTCGGTAAACACGGAGATTTTAAATTAGAATATCAAAAAAACCCTAATTTTCCTGACTTAGAAAAAAATATCGGGAAATTTTCACGAAATAAATTCGATAGGCTATCCAACGTTCGATGGACTACAAATAGTGTTTTTTTTTTTTTTAAATCATTCATTCTGAGCTATTGTCGCTTTCTACAGAGAAAAACAGTGTTGTTCACTTAGAAAAATATCCCAAAATGCTCTTCTTTAGCGATAAAAGGAAGCAAAAAAAAAAAACATTAGTGCATACTTATTATTTTTAGATTATTGTCTTGAGTCTCCATTGCAGATTACTAAAATAACACGTAAAAATTTCGAGAGATATTCAAAAAGGTAAAAAAAATGGACTTAAACACACCTGTGGTCGACTATTTTCGTAAAATTTACTAATGTTATACACGATTTTTAGGACCAATTTTCAATCCAAAAATGAAGCAAAAAAAAATAACGCAATAATTAACATAAGCATAGTACATGAAACTAGAAATATTGAACTGAATGGACATAACACGTGAAATATTGTCACTCAACCTGTTCTTTGTGTAATAAATGTTTAAAATATTTTCTCCAGTGTTAAAATTTAGACAGAGTTTTCCCCCGAAGGTTGCGCATGCGCAGTCAGTATCGGACGAATTGTTGGCAATGTGAAAGGGGGGTGGGGGGGGGGGGGGTGGGGGTATAATGGAGATGAGTGTTATCGTTTCCGAAAAGCGAGTTGGGTACCTTTTTAATATTTATATACCATTTTGGGGGTACGTCAGCATCGATTCAAAAATGCTATCAGATATAATTTTTCTTTCGATTTCTCAGGTTGTTCCGAGTACCAGTGGGTTCAACCCGGTGCTTCATTAATTACAACTTTGCTGATGATGGTTTTTATTACCTGGTAATGGCATGTGTGGACATCACTACCCACGTCACATCCACTACCGAGTTCGACCCGTCGATGGCGACTGTATTGTATACTCTATGCTAACGACAAATCGGTTGCCTAAAATCTGTTGGTGTAAACAATGGGCGAATAAAAAGATCGTTCATTTATTTTGCCTTGGTCTGCTCGTTTACAAACAGGAAAACACCACTAGAGAGTAAAAATATTTCCCACTTACAAATGAGAAGCTTTTAAAAATTGCGTTATCGAGTTATCTTCTTTGCCCTAACTACTCGTGCATTGCTTCTGATCTGACATGATAACAGTTTGTTGTTTTTTTCAGTGTTTTGCAGGTGTGTTTTGATGAAATTATGAGTAAAAGCAGACACAAATGTGCCCTTGTTAGGGAGAACTTGAAATAATTTCAATTTTTTTGGAAAAGTATTTTTTATTGAAAAAATCTCTTACAGCAGTTAAAACATATTTACAAACTATTTGGCTATACATGGAAAAAATGTAGAAAAGTGCATCTACTCTCCACTTGCAATCCGCGCAGCTTTAAATATGCTATTCAAGTCAGAAAATAAGCAGATTGTCATCTGCAAAATGAGGTCGACAGAGGGTGAATTTAGTGATGCTACCCTGCACAGCAGGGTAGCATCACTAAATTTACCCATTGTGAACCTCAATCTGAATCAGGGTCTCAAAACTAAACAGAAAGAGGTACCCAGAGGATAAATTGGCCTACTGTATAGGATAGCATCATTACATTCACCTGCTGGGGACCTCATTCTGCAAATATCAGACTGCTTATTTTCAGGACTGATGCTGTTCATCCCAGCATCCGAACAGGTTTGCAATTACCTTGGACGACAAGAGGATGTCACCACTTTCATCCTGTTTTTGAATAACTATTTATTTATTGGGGTTTAGCGACACTTCGGCATCCAGGGTCAGCTCGCACCGGACAGTTTTTCTGGTGAAGGAAGTCGGAGTGCCCGCAGAGAACCAACGAAGAGCGGTGAGCAACTGCCTCTCTCCCACGTACTAACTCCACACAAGCAGGGTTAGCATTGGTTGAAGGCAAGTGCACCATCAACGTCCAGTTCGCCATTGTACACAGTGCCACAATGCCACAATGCTACAGTGCCCCCGAGTGGGCAATCGGGAATAAGTACCTTGTCCAAAAACACAACGTAGTTACCCATAGCCGGGATCGGACCGTTGAACTTTCGGTTTAAAGTTCAATGCTGAAACCACCGGTCCACTGAGCTCCCTTTTGATTAAGTAATTGTGTTTACTTTTTGCCTCCAAAACATATCTTACTTCCCAACATTGGGAGGATGAGTTCCTAGAAATGATGGGTCGTGAGCCTTTTCTTGGAGAAAACACTCAATAAAATGCAAATGTCACTGCGCGGATATGACCGTTAGGTTTCGTTAATTGAAACTTGGGCCCTGCGAAACTCAAATTACGGACCGAATCGACTCCCCGCTGGACACAGAAAGAGAATTTCAAATCAAATCGCGAATCGGGTCACTTGGCTCTTCATATTGTAAATAATGCACCATGTTACAATCGTAAATCTTGCCAGTCTCTATTTAAGTATTGTATCCAAAGGCGACTTGTCTGTTTAGGAAAGTCAATTAAAAAAAACGGAATATTTCAGAACGGAATCAAAGTAGATTCGGAAGCAGAACCACCTTTAACTCTCTACTATCATCAGGTCTCCTGTACAGGAGACCTGATGATAGTAGAAAAGTTCAAGGGAGACACTTAGTGGGATTATGTGAACACCTCGACGGTTCGCAAATTTTCGAACTGAGTTGAATAATCGTGACTATTTTGAATCAAATCGAGTTTCGAAATTTAGCAGGGCTTTACGTGAAACGAAAGGAAGGAGAGACGCGTCATGCGTAAGTTTACGAAACCAAACCAAACACAAAAGCAAACCAAAAATGATTGGAAACTATACTTCGTCATCGTTCGATCCTACAATGTCTGTTGGGCATAAAGGTGACCTTTTGTGGTTTAATGTATGTCATGAATCGTGACCAGGCACTTATAAAATCTGACAGGAATAGAAGACTTAAAAACACAACACAGATAATCAACCCGCAAACTCCGATATTTCGTGACGAGGCTCTCCCATCATCAACACTTATCTTTGTCCGAGCATATTTTGACGTATCCTTGATGTTTATTTCTAGTTCTGACGTTAGATTTTTTAACTTCGTTGATAGAGTTTCGTTAACATTGCTCTTCTTCACACAACGACATCCACATATTGACTTTTGACCTGCCAAAAAAAGAAGAAACTGAAATCAGCATACCAAGAAAAACCTTACTGTAAATTGGTATTTCTTCAGGGACGTCAAACCATGAGCGGGGAGGAGGTACAAGAGGCTTGGGTGCCATATCATTTTCTTACAGGCGTGCCACTTGACTATGTAGTGAGGTGAAACATTTGAGAGCCTGTAATTGCAAATCAATTTAATTGCATTAGGAAGGCTCTACGAATCTGAAATGTCGGATCGAATCGAATCCCGAATCGAATTAGGGAGAGGATGTCGAATCGAATCACAAGTCCAATGTTACGGAGTTTCAATTTCTGAATATTGTACCTTCTTACAACCTCAAATATTGCCAGTCTCCACTAAAGGATATTGTATTCAGCAGCGGATAGTCTGCTTGGGCAAGTCAGTAAAAAAGCGAAAATTCTAGGATGGAATCAAAATAGTCTGGAGGGAGCGCGGTGTCTCAGTGGCAGACTGTTAGATTTCTATGCTAGAGGTCCCGTGTTCGATCCCCGTCTGTGTACACACGCGATTTGTCCTTGGGTAAGGAACTTTATCCCGGTTGCCTACATGGGTGCACGATGACGCCGTGTACTTAGGCGTACAGCACGTCGATGGTGCACATGTCTTCAACCGCTGTAATCCTGCTTGGGAGGAGCTTGAACAGAGCTAGAATGTTGAGGAGCTGACAGTTGCTCGTCGATGATCGGTGGTTCTCTCCGGGTACTCCGGCTTCCTCCACAAGTAAAACTGTCAGGGTCACTGTTAGCCATTGTGCATAATTATGTGACCTTAACCACCAATAAATAAATTGTCTGGAAAGCGGAATCACCTTGAACTCTTCTTCTATCATCGGGTCTCCTGTACAGGAGGGGGGGGGGGGTGGTTTGTCCTGTACAGGAGACCCGATGACAGACAAATAGTTCAAGAAGAGACACTTCGTTGGATTCTGAGAACATCTCGACGATTCGAAAACTTTTCGAATCCACGCGACTCGATTCGAATCAATGGGTCGATTTCGAATGGAAACGAATTTCGAGGCTTATCAAGGTCCTGTGCATTTGGCAAATGAATACCGTCTTCAGTTATATTTATTTATTTATTTATTTATTTATTTATTTATTTATTTATTGGGGTTTAAGATCACATACTTATGCACAATGGCTAATCATGACCATGACAGTTTACGGATGGAGGAAGCCGGAGTACCCGGAGAGGAGAAAACCACCGTGCAACGATGAGCAGCTGCCAGCTCCCCAACATCGTAACTCCGCACTGCAGCACAGGCGGGATTAGACTGGTTGAAGACATGCGCACCATTGACGTGCAGTACGCCTTAGTACACGGTGTCATCGTGTCCCCATGTGGACAATGGGGGTTAAGTGCCTTGCCCAAGGACACAGCGCGGAGTCCGAATCGATCGCTCAGACGGTCACCCATCCGAGGACTAACCGGGCTCGACGTTGCTTAACGTCGGTGATCTGACGAGAACCGGTTACCGCAACGCCACCGCATCCCCTACCGTCTTCAGTCGAAAAAGTCTGTTTAATATTGTTTCAAAGATGTAGTATATTACTCGGTACCCATAATGGGTAAGCAATAATGTATGTAACTGGTAACTCGTTCAGATTAAACCATTTCTTCAACAACTTACCAACCTGACTTTGTAACAGATAATATGCATGCGCCAGAATGTTGAACTGTTCTCATCCAGTCGGGACCCAGGTGGAAATATTTAGTTTTAGTGGATTCGGATAATGAGAACAATTCATCATGTATACTACAGTTGCCATGGACTGGTCGTAATTCACGCGTGGGCTGTGATGCCCACGCGTGCTTTTATCGGGTAATAAAAATCATCAGCAGCAATATTTTAATTAATGAAGCACCGGGTTGTACCCGGTGCTTCATTAATTAAATTTTTGATGATTTAACATTTCTATAGTTAGTGTTTGGAATTTAGTATTATTGTGTCCGCGGAAATATTGCCTATCCGTGGAAAGTGACCAGTCCATGGCGGCCGTACTGTACCCTATACATATGTTGCATAAAATTCTCGAGTCTGACAGATTGTTACGGACTGACTTTCACCCCTTCCAATTCTACCACGTGCACTGCCGAACTGTTATTAGCTAATCTCACCATTGCTGTTAACACCCTGAAACAAGAAGTCGAGTGTGCTCGTTGTGACTTACCAGGGCATCCAATCGCCTGGTCATAAATGCTCTGCCACCACACCAACTGAGCCAATTTCAACCCCCCCCCCCCCAAAAAAAAAGAAAGATTGAAATTGACTTTACCAGTATGTTAGTTTACATTTACAACTCGCCCCGAGACCGATATTCGAGAATGCACAATCGCTGAATTGTTAGAATTGTTTTCTGTGTTGATTCGCCATTGTCTTCAAGTAGACAAACCCTTGGTATAAACCCTTGGTATAAACCCTTGGTATGTCTTGATAATAAGTCCCTTTATCCACCGGTTCTGTCAGAGACATATATCGGATGTCTCCACTACTAACTTTCTCGGATAGAAAGCCTAAAGAGTGCAAACTGGTTGAAAAAGTGACTCATGAATAACCCATTCAATGATTGCTGCCAATCTGTAAAAATGACAAAATCAACATTTTTATGGATGGATGTACCTGTCCAAAAAAGTCTATAAAATCATTACAAGAATGAAAAAGAAAAAAAAAATAGAAAATTGGTCTATGGAACAAATTGATTCTGGCCACTCCGTCCCTCCATCCTCCCCATAATGCGTTCCTGGATAAAAGTTTTTGACTACCCCCCCCCCCCCCCCACCTGACTCGACAGGAAAATACATGCGAAATGATGCGCACCTCGATGATACAGATTCGCTAACATTTCGTAATTTCCATTTTATATGAAATTCCCACACCCTTGGTGTTAAATTTACTGACAGCTTTAGGAAATTAAGGGGTGCTAACTTTCCCGTGAATTGCTTCCAATAACAAAATGGGTCTGTCAGGGTTATCACAGGCTAGAGTTGCGCGACCGAATCGACGAATTTCCGTATGAAGATCATCCATAAAATTTCTCACTCGTAAGGTAGTGACTTATTACTCCAGTAACATACTGGGAACCACCAATCAACGAACTCTTGCAATAACAAGGTCCTACATCTGTAACGGAAGCGTCAGTCTGCAAATTCAAATGGTCGTGACAGATCTACCAGTCGCAAAATTGCTGATCGATTTAACTGGTATTTTAACGGGTGGAACGCCCTGCTCCTATGAGAGTCCCATTTAACATTATTGACCTGACCCTTTGTAGTGAAATTTATCAGAGATGCAGCTATCCGAGAAGTTCGGTATACACTTGCGGTAATAACCTGTAAAACCTAAATATGACCTCACGTGTTTCTTAGTTTTGGGCGTAAACTACAATTAATTTTTTAACACAATTGTTCCCCTAACCCCATCCTATCACGCCCAACTCTGTGACCGATACAATCCTTGGATTCAAAACCAACTTTACGTTTACTTGGTTTGCTGTAAACTCTACTTTAAGTGATCGACTTAACATCTCTCTTAGCGTCTATAGGTGGTCGAAGTGGTTGTTTGCACCAGTATGCCGTCTCTATAATGTGCTGTCTAACATTATCATCTCACAAAAGTCTCATCATCCCGTTGGTTGTGGCACCGCTACTTATCATTCCAAAGAGCATCTTGCAAGACTGGTAGCAAGCGTCGGGTTTGTTAACGGGGTCTTGGATAATTGCCAGCCACCTTTCGAACGGTCGACATTGGTATACATAATACTCCCCGTTGATTTAGTCATCCCCCATTGGTTAAGTGTGAAACCTAGTAACTGAATTCAGTTACTGTAGTCGATTCAGAACCGTACGGGCCTTTCTTTGTTTTTAAATCTTTACCAAAACGAAAAGCAGACGACACTTGCAAACATAATTCTTGAGTAACTAAATATTTTCATTTTTTGTCTCAAAAACATAGCTTATCACCCCTCATTGGAACGAGCTCAACGGGCTCGTTCCAATGAGGGGTCATAAGCTATGTTTTTGAAACAAAAACTGAAAAAACTAATGAAAATTGAATGGTGATTTTTGTAAATAGCGCTGGCCGGTTTTGGCCTTAAAGGTTGGGTAAAGGGTGCAAGAGAGTTGTATGGGTATTTGAACGATTCAATAATTGTTGACTTAAGCATTTTCTCACTCCTTCTTTATTTCCTACTCCTGTGCCCCCTGCATGCCACATGCGATAAGGTTTCACATAATTCGGTTAGTCTGTAGTCAACTCGATACAATGCTCAACCAAGTCTGTTGTATCGGGGACGTCAGTCAGTACGTCACGATACTGACACAAGAACCGCCTTTCGTCAGTGACTTGTTCCCCTGTTAAATTGGGACATATCAATCACAGTAACGTGTATCTGTACCTATGCTGTCTACGAGCTCCAATAGCTCCCCGGTGTTAACGGCCCCAAAGTCGTCCTCATCAGAGCCAGGTTCGACTTCCGATATACTTGCCAATTCTTGGCTGTTACTTCTAACAGTGGGTTCAACTTTTTCGATATACAGTCGTAACAAATTGGCTTGGTACATCTGTCTTACTACCCGTTTCAATATTGTAGTCAGTATTACCTATCACTCCTGTTAGCCCACTAACTACCCTATCATTCCATAACTGAAATGGTGAAAATCCCGAACTATCGTTCGGTACCTCTCTACGCAAACAGTACTGCCGTCAAGTATATAATTCAATCTTTGGGTCGCTCATGGCACATTTTGAGCCTGCTTTTCAGTACCTTATTTATCCTTTCACAGAGGCCATTGCATTTGGGATTGCATGTAGGATCGTACAGCGTTGCAAAGAGCCGCCTGTTTGATACAAGGCAACAAACTCACCACATGAGTCCGAGGTGAATTGTCCCATGATCGCTTAAAATTTGTGTGAAGTTCTACCCAACAGAATATCTCTAGCAGATCATCTGCCACCGTCTCAGTTTTTATATTGAGTAAGATCACAGCATCCGGTTACCAAGTACAGTTAAAACTAGAAGTCCTGTCACGAACTGTGCGCTTATCTAGGCTCAATTGCGCGTGGGAATTGCGCCCAATTGCCATATCGAATGGCCTCCAAAGCACAACAGATTCTCCTGGTTACTCAAAGCAAACACTGGCAATGTTTCTGCCAATGGACCTCCGGGTTACCCGGAGGTCCGTTGGCTGATTAGGCTGAAAGATTGCTTGTGCACAACCCATATGTACATAATTTGATATCCTTACTATGGCCACAACGCGTAGATTAACGCGCAGATCGACGTGCTATTTGTGCGCATTTCATGACAGAACTTCTAGTTTTAACTGTAGCGTAATCTACGACTGTTCTTATCTGACACTGGTTGACACTGGACCTATGAGACCCTGGAGACGGCTCATCCCTTATGATACCCGGGGCACTTTAGGTACTGTCCCTTTCGGTATCGTCTTTTGGCATACGTCACAAGATCTAAAGTGTCGAGTAACGTCACTACTAATCATGGGCTGGGGAAAATTCGACGCTATCCTATCTAGTGCCTTTCTCGCCTTTAAATGGCAGTTTAGATTACCACTACTATCGCCCCGTGGGTGTGCGACATAATCTGTCGTCTATATTTGGCTGACACTACTATCCCGTCTATGGTGATAGTTGTATTGCGCTTTGTGTTTTCAAACACCCTGTACCATACTCTATTTAGTACAACATACTTATATTTCCATTTGTTTCTAGTATTAAATTCATTCTTATTATTGGCGTATGTCCTTAATCTGACGAATCATCTCCCTGCTGTGCCTTAATTAAATCATGAATGCCAGTTTCACCCACAACTTCTCCAGCTACGTTTAACCCTTTGACCCCGAGCGGCCGTTTTGCCGGCCAGAAACATGATACGACCTAGCGCCATTAAATAGGATGGATGTTCAGTAAATGTGTGAGGTAGGCCAATCAATATTTTCAACGGGCAGCCCCGAGGCTGCACGTTGTAAATATTGACTGGTGTATCCCAAATAATGAATATGGACTCTTCTAATTGCTGTCATTGAGCCTGCATGGAAGATACTACCAGAGTTTGAAGGGTTAATGGTTTCGCTGGTTGCGGTTACTCCTGCGCTTGAGCCTGTGTAGTAACTGCGCCTACAACCTTTCCCTCTCTTCACCAATCCCAACCTGTATTAGGCTGGGTCCGAGCACCTGGTGTATTGGCGATGATCAAAAAATACAGTGGATCAGCCATGTATATGGTACTTACTTCACCAAAGGGTCATTTCCATCTTCATATAACCCTTCGCGAAAACTCTTGCACTTTTGTCAACCAATAACCTCATCACCTCACCACCAGTCCGTTGAGTAGGCTCAACTAATGAAGGTTTTACCACAACATCACAAATGGCAGCAAACCTCGTGACAGTTAGGGAGAATAGGTGTCTGGGAACCGATATTAATCCCAGATGACATGTTAGAAGCCACAAAATACTTTTGAGCCAAACACTACCTAAAACAAGTTACCAAATTCGTTCTGCTTCCGATGCCATCCACGAAAACTAGATGGCGGCCACTAACATATGCGGAAATGGCCAAAAATAGATTTTTTTATTCACTGGGCTTTACCGACACTTTCAACAGCCAGAGTCACATCGTATCGGCCTGTTTTATGGGTGGAGGAAACCTGAGTACCCGGAGGGGACCACCGAGCAACGACGAACAACTATGAGACTCCCCAACGTTCTCTCTCTGCACAATCATGGTTAGCATTGGTTTAATGCAAGTGCACCATCGACATGTAGTACGTCGTTGTACACAGCGCCACCGTGCCTCCGTGCGGGCAATCGGTATTAAGTGCCTTGCCGAAAGATACAATACGGTTACCCCTTTCGGGGATCGAACCGTGGACCTTTCGGTTTGAAGTCAAATGCCGTAACACGACTGCTCATGCGGGACACTCCTCTCGTCTGTGGCTTAACTTTCTGTTCCTGCATTTGCTCCTGATAAACAAGACTTCACCGTGAACGGCATCCTAATATAGCTTCAAAATCCGCCTTCTCAAATCAAAATTTTTCTAGACTTTTTATGATGTTTTCTGTAATACAACCACTATTTGACACAAGAAGAAGAAAAAATTGATTAACTTGTATGTTTAGGTTGTTTCCGCGCTGCTTGAGTTGGGAAGTATGAATGGTGATTTTCTGTCTCGATCTGAGTCTTGTTGTCGAATTTAGACAACAGTTAAGTTGAGTCCAATGTCGAATTGTTGCTTCCGAAGTATGATGATTAAATTTTATGCTTCAGTTTGCTTATTAATGTCAATGCAATCAATATTTGCACTTACTCTGTTGCAAGGATCTAATTACAGAAATCAACCCATGTCGACATTGCAAAATAATTAGGTCATAGATATTGCACTGCCTGGAGCTGACTGTGCCCAAAGAGTTAGGTTGAGTCCAATGTCGAATTGTTGCTTCCAAAGTATGATGATTAATTTTATGCTTCAGTTTGTTTATTGGTGTCAATGCAATCAATATTTGTACTTATTTTATTGCAAGGATCTAATTACAGATACCACGCCGTGTCGAAATTGCAAATTAATTATGTCATAAATACTGCAGGACCTGGAGCTGACTGTGCAAAATAGCGGTCTTCGAGGAATACAAGTCCATGAGCCTGAGGCGAGTGGACTATTCTTTCACAAGGACCATTACTTTGGCAAAGTCGACGACATGGCCTGCAGTATAATTATTATATTTTATTATATACTTTATAAATAACCACATTTCTGTTGGCTTGTTTTATTTTTATTAACTAGTACTCAAAACTCCATGTACACCGGTTTTCCAGTGAATACCAACTTTGTAAATATAGTTTTGGGGAATTCCCTCTCGAGTTTTTTCAGTCGACGTGGGGGCACGGTGGCGTTGTGGTAACCGGTTCTCGTCAGATCACCGAAGTTAAGCATAGTCGTGCCCGGTTAGTCCTTGGATGGGAAACCGTCTGAGCGATCGATTCGGATTCCCGCGTTGTGTCCTTGGGCAAGGCACTTAACCCCGATTGTCCACATGGGGGCACGATGACGCCGTGTACTAAGGCGCACTGCACGTCGATGGTGCGCATGTCTTCAACCAATCTAACCCTGCCTGTGCTGCGGAGCGGAGTTCCGATGTTAGGGAGCTGGCAGCTGCTCGTCGTTGCTCGGTGGTTCTCCCCGGGTACTTCGGTTTCCCCCACCCATAAAACTGTCACGGTCATGATTAGCCATTGTGCACAAGTATGTGACCTTAAACGCCAATAAATAAATTCAGTCGACGTAATCTCTATAACATTGTTTATTTTTATGTTTTTCTGCATATGATAACTATTTTATTGTGAAAAAAGTAGTTCTTGTTAATACAATTGAACTTTTAATTGACAAATAGAAAATTGCCTTTTCAAGGGTGTATATAATAAAACAGTTATAGACTTTTGTGGTGGTAAATATAATGTGATATGCACCTAAAAAACTAACTGACCGAGGTTAACGCCTCGGTCAATATATGTTTGTTTAGGTTCATATCAATCATATTCGCACCACAAAGGTTCATAATTGTATAATATCGACTAAACAGATGAAAACTCTTGTTACCATCGGAATTCTAATCCTAAGCCTCCTGTCAAGGACCTCCTCAAGACAAACATTTTCGTTCTTAAGCTTTGGAATAACGAAACATGAATTTGAAAAAAATCTACTAATCTATTAAAAGGGCGCGTTGTGTTACACCCTAGAATATTTCGAGGCTATCTTTAGAAAGTGCATAGTGCTCCGGAATATTACTCGGCTATATTTAGAACACTCGATAGGTATAACTATCGAGAATAGTATAATGCCTATCAGTCGATCAGAAGAATTGAATGTCACGTGAGATATAATATATATTAATGGCACTGCTTCGAGTCCGTCGTTTGGAGGCGGGCGATCGCCTTGATATGAGAATAAGGAGTGTGACAAATACCCCCACCCCCTCCCTACAAAATCTTGATAAAATGAGGGGATCTAAAATCTCCGTTCGTAAAAACAAAAACAAAAAATAATGGAAACGTACAGAGTGTCTCTCAGCCCATAAAGGTTTGGGTAATTATACAGACCTTCTACAACACAACACCTTGTAAGTCTAGTGGCTAAGCAGTGATTTCTAGCCCAGTCCTGGCTGCCTTCAGAGGCAGCCAAGACTATGCTAGAAACCACTAGAAAGGTAATTTGTCTACCGTGTACTTAAAGTACTTAAAGCCTACAAGCTGTTTCTATTTCGCATGTTGTGATAATCTATCCCCCGTGGGAACCCCGGGAAGTGAAGCAGTGCTTGTTTACTGTGGTAAACTAGCTCTTTCTGACTGGTAAAATAGGACCCAGTCACCTATGCTTGGGGTGGAAGTCTTCTAAAATGGAAAACTTGGGTATAAACCATTGACTAAACTTGACTTTAGCTCCATGGTGTGGCCACAATTGGCCACTATGCAGAAATATATAACCTTAATCACCAACAAATAAATAATATATGACAAACTGTGCTTTGTTTCAATTTTTTGCACATTTGTGACACATAAAAATGTATCATCTCCGTACATTAGTACCAGAGATATTGTATGCCTGAGAAATTACCTTTAAATTTAGTCTTGAGTGGGCACATTTCACAGATGAGCTTTGCACACGAGGTGTCGTCTTCACGACAAGGTCAGTAAGACCATTAGTTTCATCTGACGGTTTCATAGCAAAACAGCTTTTTCTTTCATATGAAGAACGTGCACTTTTATGTGTTGTGAAAAACATTTACCAAGTCCAATAGTTTGTGTTAGTATCTAACCAAAACACTGTTTTCAGATTGTATTAGACCCGCCTAAAGGAACTAACAAGCATTGTCCGGACATGAAGTGAAGCGAACCTTCAAATTCCATGTACCTACTTGGTGTGCATAAAAATTATGAAAATATCTACTGCTATGCAATCTTTGGTGAAGTAGTATATGCTGGAAGTTATCTCATTTTCTTGAATTCAAGGTACTCTTCTTCAAATCACTATGTACCTAAACACAACTTTACCGATGTTTACAATAAAAAAGGGATATTGCGAATAGTTTGGTTATTGATACATTTATTGGACAACTGTTGCGTGAGGAGGCGAGAAATGGTTTTGCGTTTCGATAAGAAGTCGAAGAATTGTCCAGCGCAGACGATATCAAAATTTATTATTTTAAATATCATTTTTTGTTTAATTTTTCAAAAGATTTAAAAAAAAACATATCATGTGACCCCTCGTTGGAACGAGCTCGACGAGCTCGTTCCAACGAGGGGTCACATGATATGGTTCTGTTACAAATTTTTGAAAAATATTTTTTCAAATGCTGAATTTGTATATTACGCGGGCGGATGCGGGCGATTCGTTGGGTAAAGGGTTAAAAAGTGTGTGTTACCACCGTTTTTCATAATCCCCACAACTGTTAACAAATACGTCTATTTAACAAGGACGAAAGACAACACATGTAGACGATATGAGTGATGTAAACATAAAGTATATTCGGACAAGTAAAACTACTTTCCCATTTTTGTGGAAGTGTTATTAAGGCCACCACACACTTGAGCTGAGCAATATTACTCGCGAGTCAGAGAGAGAGAGAGAGAGAGAGAGGGGGGGTGCGTCTCGTGTACCCGCAGAAACGAGCAGTTCTGCTCAGTACACTATAACTTTTCTCGTTCTTCATTTCAGGATGAACATACTCAAACCAAACCATGCCCTCAGTTTTTTTCTTAGCTTTTTCTTTTTTGAAATATATTAACTGGTTGGGGGCTACATTATTTTTGGTGGTCTGAATTTGTAATTCAAAATTTGTTTTATTACAAATTGTTGGAGGGTGCCAGCAGGCACTCTCCAATAATCTGTATTAAAACAAACTTTATATAAACAAATTTTTATTTGTGTTTGACTGAATGGGAAATATGAGCAAGAAAAATGTTAGCTTTTGCTCTGGTACCCTCATTCTTTGAAAGCCCTGGTAGTGGCTTATAGCACTCAGTCGGTTAACGAAATGAGGGTCAATGTATGCAAGTATACACAAAGTAGTAATACCATTTATAACCGGGTACGTGCTGGTGTTAGTTTGGAAATGATGTGACTGGCACCAGGAGTGGTCGATTTGAAAGTTTGAGGTAAAATATTTTTTATGCACGTGACATCTTACAGATGCGGCAACCTCGGTCTTCTCTTATTTTTAAAATCGATAGATCTAATATTGAAAAGACACTGATATCTCTGCAAAATGTCAATATAATGTTGTCCTTACGCGTGTCTTCCTCTGCCAATTTGGAAGCTGCCATTCTGTACAAGTCGCTTTGCACGGAAGCGTAATTTGGTTGGTCTGATTGGCAAAACACTACCACAAACGATAAGAATAGTGGAGTCGTAAAGTATCTGGCTCGTATTCGCCGCACACTATTAACACTTGGACCTACGAGTCAAACAATATCAAACATGTTTTATGTGCGAGGTATTCGACACGCGAGCTATTTCCCTAATGAAAAACACCTCCCATATTGCTTGCGAGAAATATAGCTAGACTCGATTGCTCTAGCGGGGCGGGGGGGGGGGGGGGGGGGGGGGGTCTTTACGCATTTAAAACTTATGTGGAAACTATTTGAATGTATTCTTCTTTCTCATTAACCCTTTACCCAACGTAACGGCCAAAACCGGCCAGCGCTATTCTCAAAAATCGCCAATTAATTTTCATTATTTTTTTCATTTTTTGTCTCAAAAACATAGGTTATAACCCCTCGTTGGAACGAGCTCGTTCCAACGAGGGGTCATAACCTATGTTTTCGTAGTAAAATATGAAAAAAATGAGTTATTCAAGAATTTTTTTGCAAGTGTCGTCTGCTTTTCATGTTAGGTAAAGGGTTAAAGAACAAATAATCACAGAAGCAATCGGTGTCTACGATCCTGTAAAGTCGGACGGGCTTTAAAAAAACAAACTTTGCAGTTAGAATTTATCGCTGGCTGAACGTCTCCGCGTCAGAGTCAGAAATTACGAGTAACAAATTGGAACAGTTCAGTTCCGTTCATATACAGCGAACAAGAACAATGAAATGCTCTTTTACAAGCGGTTGTCGTAAATTCTGAACAATGGTTGGCATGTAATGCTACTCACGTGGAACTATTTTATGGAATGTTGTATTATCTGTATTATCTGATGTGCTTGTAGATGTTGTCTCTGCTGTACTAATAGTCGTTGTAACTTCTTGTGTAGAAGTGCTAGTGGAAATATCAGTGACAATCCCTTGGGTCGTAGCTGATGCTGAAGTGGTTTCAGTGCTGATCTCGGCAACAAATTCAGTAGTTGTTAATTCTTCAGCAGTACTTTCAGTCATTGTTGTTTCAGATGCCGCTTCAGTCGTTGATACTTGCTCTGTGATACTAGTAGTCTCGGCGGTGGTATCTGTACTGCTCAGTGTAGTTGTTACTGTAGTACTTTCAGTGGTTGTGGCTTGTGTTGTTGTTGTTGTTGTGGGGGCTGTTGTTGTTGTAGTTACTGTTGTGAGGTCTTCTGTTGTTGTATCCAATGCTAGAAGTATAACAAACGTGTTTGTCGTTCAAAAAGAGGGAGAGATAAAGAGAGAGATTGGGCCAACATCATTTTACCAACCCATCATTGCAATATTAGCTTGAGTTAGTAGGAAGAGTGTACACAGACTTCTTACCTTGAAGATGTGACCAACAAATCTCTATTTGATGTCTCATGTGCGGCCTTTACAGTCGCGAAAAATGCCTTTGGATTCATATTTAACAACCTTTCCGAGAAGGCCGAAATATTGGTTTCTTAATAATGGAGTGATAAATGTACATTTTCCTCACTGTGGGGGTGCGTTAGTGCTAAGCACGGTTGTGTGTATTGTATTTATACCACCCCACTGAGGGCCACCCTTGATGAACATAGATGTGTGGGTGATCTTCTGTCACTATGATCATGAACTTCGAAGTGCTCCAGACGTCCCTACACCATGGGAATGAATTTTACACACGACATTTATTGACTTTTTGCGTACAGAACTATAAAGTGAATCCTTTAACTGGTAGAATGCTGAATTACTTTTGGTCATCAAATTTTGTTCACATATCTTTGCCTTGTTACAATTTATGGGAGAGTGCCAATAGGCACTCTTTCATAAATTGTAACAAGGCAAATCCTAACAGACTAAATAATTTTACTTCAAGGTGATGTGCGGGCTTATCCACCGAAGATGTCGCCTTTAAGTTGTGGTACGGACTCTTCAGAATAAAGCCCAAATATGGGCTTCCATTACTCTACCAGTTCGTCTGTTGACTGTGGAGTTATTAGAATTTCATGTGCTTTTCAAAAGAAATGCGAGAAATGTTTAGTGCAATCCGTCTTCGTGTGTTTAAAGTAAACGCAATGTTCCTGAACTACAAGATATTACTCAAGATCTCAAGCCACCAGTCAAATTCAGCTCTTGTGGCCTGGGACCAGTCTGACCTTTAAATAGTCTAAGTTTTAGATTCAGTCGGGTGGAGTATTTCAGTTGGTCTGAACAACTGAAATAATTCACACGACTGAATCTAAAAATATCATAAACATTAATTTTCAACGCAAGAAATGTTTATAATTGGGAACTGATTTGACCGAATCATTAATGATATCACTATGCGCCTAGATTGTTTGAAATCAGAAAACGACTTTCCATAAGTTATTCAACGAAACACGACCGACGCCCATGGACGTGACGTGGCTAGAGGTTTCCGATTGGAGGGTGTAGTGTAGTGAATATCCAACGAAGAGGGGGGGGGGGGGGGAGGGGGACCCCCCCCCTCCAGGTCCCACCCCCCTAGTTGGAAATTCTCTAACGAAACAACTTTTGACATGAAATCATGAAAGGGGGCATAAAATTCATTCTAGTAACTGAAATGCCAACACATTTATGATAGAATTATCAGGTTATTATTATTTGGTATTATTCTGGGAATTGAATATGTGCTAAACAATTGCTCAAGCTCAATCGTGATGTGATTTTCTTGAAGTGCATTTCGTGGACTTTTTTATTACAATAAGTAAACATACTATAAAAATCTAATACCAATTGACATCATGCATACTTATGAAGCTCGATATTGCGTCCACTGTAGTTGTAAATTTATAGTAACAGTTGGAATTTTTGTCCATTTGAAATCGAGTTGATATTTTGGGAAGTACAGGAGACATTAGCATTACCAAAGAAGCTCTTAAAATCCAGATAGATAGAGTTTCCAAGTACTCATGACTTGCCCTCCGAAATTCCAACTATTGGAAATTTTGGCCAGGATTGGGGTGGGGGTGACTCCCCTCCCCCCACAACCCCCTTTCGCCGCGTCCCTGCCAACGTCAGAGAGCCGCAAGCGTCGTTGGAGCGGCCGAATCTGGTGTACACTGTGAATGTATTTTCAAAATTTTGAACGGCAAATGTTAAAAATTAGATTGAAAAGGTTGAAAAGAGAAGGTAAAAACAAAATCGTTAAATTGGCATCGCTGGCTTCGGGGTGTCTAAATTCCAATTCCAAAAATGGGAGGTTAACAATTTAAAATGACTGGAAATTAGTGTGTTTGTGGCTTCATTGCTCTTCAGTTTATATATGCGGGTCGTGGAATGACAAACATCGAGTTTTAATGAGTTATGACCAAATTAGGTCAAACTATTTTTTTCTTTGTGGAGATTCCATTTTCAAAACTTCGAAAGGCTGAGGTTCAAAATGAGGTTGAAAAATTAAAGGTATAGAAAACAATTGGCATCTCTGACATCCCGGTGAGTCATATTGAAATGCCAAATAAGGCTAAAGAAAATTAATCTTTTGATTCTCAGGCACCGGCGCATTCGCTTTTGCGGCCCGCGTTCGTCATTTTTATTTTGGAGGCAAAATTCAAAATGTATAAAACTATCATAGGGTGAGATTTTAGCGGTATCACATCGCAATTTACGATGCAATATGTCGCATATCATTGACACAGTATTGTTATTCTCTTCGCGAAATGCGACACGATTCTCATAGGTATGTACAAAATAAATATTTATTTAACTTGTTGAGGGCTAGATTAGTTTTAATGGTGTAAATTTGTTGATCAAAAATTGTTTTATTACAAATTACTGGAGAGTGCCAACAGGCACTCTCCAATAATTTGTAATAGAAACAAATGTTTATAAACAAACTATTCTTTTCGTTTAACTGAATACGAAACATTGGTAAGGAAAATGTTGGCTTTTGCACTGATACCCTCTTTTTTTTGAAAGGTCTAATTTTGGCTTCCAGCACTAACTAGTTAAAAAAAACTAATTATTTTTTATCTCCATTTTAGTTGTTCTATATTGATTTTGTGTTGTATAATCACTGTTACAAAAAAGCTATCAGTGAAATCAACATGGAAGCTCTAGTATTTAATTTTAGGCTCTCACAAGTGGATTGTAGGCATTGGCGACCTTTCCATCAGGAATAAAAAATAAATATAAAAACCGCCTTCCCTCATTCCTTTAAAAAAAAAATGCCTGAGAATCAATTATTTAATTTTGATTGGCCTAAAGGAGCACATCTGTAAATGACCAGAAATATATTTGAAATCGAGTTGGAATTTTCGGAAGTAAAGGAGACATTAGCATCACCAAAGAAGCTCTAAACTCCAGATAGATGGAATTTCCAAGTACTCATGACTCATTTCCAACTATAGGAAATTTTGGCCAGGATTGGGGGGTGGGGGTGACACCCCCCCCCACACTCCCCCTCTCACCACGTCCCTGTCTTTGAGTATTCCGACGTCCCCATCCGTAAAACGGTTCGACTCGACGTGACAATGTCTGTTGAAGTATCGTTGAACCCAAATAAACAAACACAAAATCATACAGGCAACCCAGAACACGTTACATTTTTCCCCAAGCATGTTTTGTGAGTCTAAGAATATTTTCATTTGCTGGGGGGCGCGGTGGCTCAGTTGGTAGAGGTGCAGGCTGCAAGCCGAGAGGTTCTCGGTTCGAATCCCACCTGCGGCAACCGCGTTCTGTCCTTGGGCAAGACCCTTCACCCCGATTGCCTACATGGGGGCACGATGACGCTGTGTACTGGGACGTACTGCACGTCGATGGTGCGCATGTCTTCAACCAATTTAACCCTGCCTGTGCTGCGGTGCAGAGTTCAGAGTTACGATGTTGGAGAGCTGACAGCTGCTCGTCGTTGCTCGGTAGTTCTCTCCGGGTACTCCGGCTTCCTCCACCCGTAAAACTGTCACGGTCACGATTAGCCAGTGTTCATAAGTATGTGACCTTAAACATGAATAAATAAATAAATAAATATTTTCATTTGCTACAATCGTCTAAAAACATTCTTTTTTGCAATCAGATCTAGTTTTGTCCCTCATCGCCAACACACACATTTTCTTTTATATAGAAGCAACCTTTCAGTACACACGGACGGCGTGGAGTACCCGGAGACCCACCGAGTAGCGGTGAGCAACTGTCAGACTCTCCAACTTACTAACTCTGCACCTGCAAAGCGAGCACTGATTGGTGACAAGTTCCCCATCAGCTTGCAGATGCATTAGTATACAACGCTACCGTGCCCCCTTCAGGCGCAATCGGGATTAAGTATCCTGTCCAAGGACACGTTGGAGTAGACAGCGGACAATGTGCAGAAATTTAGTAAACAGTAGAAATAGATGTTAATATATTGAAAGAGCCTGTGATCAAGGAGCCAATACCCACATGCGAACAGTCACTTTTTCAAGTAATTTCTCTAACGATTCTTGGGTCCATTTGACTGGTCACGTATCACGTGTGGTGTCTTGCTTGGGGTGGCAGCTTTGTATCAGCAGACTGGACGGAGCTAAGCTAATTAAGCAATCTGATTGGATCATCGAAGACTTGGTCGAGATCAGACAAGGGCAGCCGGAATAGTTTAGGAACACACAAAAAGGGCAAAAAAATTAAAACGTAATGATGCAACTAGACCATGCTCAAAATTAGAGGATCTCCTACGCTACCAATATACACTCCAGAATAATCAAACGTGCCCAGAAATTTCACACCTCACCATAACACCTACAGGGCGGTAGAGTATGAGTATTTGGAAAGATCAATTGGTGTTCCTAATGATAAAATGGCCACAAATGGATACAAACCGTCCAGCACATTGCTCCATAGTTCTCCTGTTCAATCGAACACACTCGCAGAACACACCCTCACACTTTTGATGGACTTGCTCCATGGAAACACGGCCACCCAGAAAACCACCCCTCATCCTATCACCAAGCGCTGAGCATCAACGCCACATATGACCAGGGTTATCATGTCACCACATTGCCGCTTGTGCGCTACCGAAACAATCTACTCGACATCCACAGATTACTGCGACATGCGACATGCGACAAAACACACTCTGAATGCTGATCTGTTGTCATGCATTATGTGGAATGAAGTGTTAACCCTTCTTCGAATGAATTGGACACTTCCCCGCGTAATATCCGAATTGAGCATTTGAATAGAAAATAAATTCAAAACATTTCAACAAAACCATATCATGTGACCACCCCATAGGACAATAGTTATGTTGATTTTTTTTTTTTGAAATATTTGAAAAAATTATGTTTAAAATAATAAAATTTGATATCGTGTGAGTTGGGTAAAGGGCTAAAATCTGCAATAACTCTCATAGTGTTCCTGTTCTATCATTTTTCGTCTAACAAGAGGTGGTTACGCATCAAGGGAACCAAGACTCCAAGAAACTTTAAACCTTTACCTAACGAATCGGCCGTATCCTCCCGCGTAATATACAAATTGAGCAGTAGAAAAAATATTTTATTTCGGAATATTAAAATAAAAACATATCATGTGACTCCTCATTGGAACGAGCTCGTTCCAATGACGTGTCACGTGGTATGGTTTTGTCTTTTATCGCAAAAGAATTGAAAAAATAATATTTAAAATATTAAATTTTGATATCCTGTGCGTTGGGTAAAGGGTTAAATGTTCCAAACTACTGTCTCCATTATACTGCGTTATTATACTGCGTTATTATGCCACCGACCTCCGAACGAGGATTCGGATGTATCTAGTGAACCCGCCCGGTGGAACGGATATGGACAAAGACCGGATTCCGTCCAATAGTTTTTCCCAGAATTATCCATTTCAACTGGGAAACTTTTTCTGTTTTCACTCTTTCCGCTTAGAAAATATTTAAGTCCTACAATACCTTCAAGGCTACTTAGAAATTGCATATGGGTTGAGAGCAGTTGCCTACGCTTTGATGATGGGAGTCCATTCATTGGGAATTCATCCCGCACAGTCTTAAGGCGGGTTTGCAGAAGTTTTCTGGTTCGGGAATCACAGAATGTACAGAATCCGTGCGTGCGAATTAATACCATGTGTGACCACCCTGGGCGTTCATAACAGCTACGCATCTCCGCGACGAGTCGGTCGAAGAAAGCAGCAAGGATCTGGGGCCAAATCTTCAGAAAGGCTGCACTAGGTTCTGCATCGTCTCTCGGCCTCTGTCGCACTTGACCGAGTTTCCTGGATCTCATCCCAAAGATGTTCGATGGGTTCAAGTCCGAGCTGTGTGCTGACCAAGGCATGACTTCAATGTTAAGCTGCTACAAGAAGTCCTTGGCAGCTCTTGTCGTGTCGGCACGTGCGTTGTCATGCTGGAAATGGTGGTTTGGATGACGCCTGAAGTGAGAGACAACATGAATCCTCAGAACCCGATCGGTGTAGCGACCGGCTGTGACATCAATCATCACCTCTACCTGGATCGATATTCGGAAAGACGACAAGTTCCAGTCTCAAGTTGCGTCCGATTCCGCCCCAAATCATAATGCTTGGTCCTCCCCATGTATCTCTTTCCATAACGCATGCGTCGGCATAACGCCTGTCCCTCCTTCGCGACACCCTGACCTGGCCATCTGCGGTGGAAATGCAGTAGCGACTCTCGTCCGGGAAAACGAATGTCCGCCATTCTCGTCGCCGCCAATTTCGACGACGCATGGCCCACTGCTTCCGTTCCTGGTGGTGTCGAGCTGCTAGTATGGGTCCCCTCGCAGGACGACGACATGACATTTTGTTGGAGATCAAACGGCGACGAACTGTGTCCGCACTGATGTGTCTCTGATGAGTTCCGGCAGTGCGACGAGCTGTCTCTGTGGCCATCGCAAATCGATCCTGAAGGTGGTGCCTCACTACGTGACGGTCCTGACGCGGCGCCGTCACATTCGGACGACCACTGCGTGGGCTGTCGTTTGTGGTGTTGGTGGCATTGTATCGCTCTCTCAGATGCTGAATGGTACGAACGGTACAATTGAATTCGTCTGCTGTCATCTGGGACTCTGCCCGGCATGTAAGCGCCCTATGGCTTCTTCGTGTTGGCTGGCACAGAGTCTCGGCATAACTCTCCAATCCGAATAACAACTGAGAGTTTCCTGATTTGGAGTGGCGTTTTATACCCACGACGGTCATGAGCTGCACGAGAATTTCATTTTCACCGTGAACCTTTCTCAACCGTCTGTCATGATCGGTTCTGAACTGCATTGATCACCTCAGCTCGTGAAACGTTCATCCGGGCATTTAGGGTTAACCACATTGTAGTGGTATAACTTGATGTCCACGTAAGTATATCGGGGGCGCGGTGGCGTTGCGGTAAACGGTTCTCGTCAGATCACCGAAGTTAAGCAACGTCGAGCCTGGTTAGTCCTCGGATGGTTGACTGTCTGAGCGATTGATTCGAACTCCCGCGTTGTGTACTTGGGCAAGGAACTTAACCCCGATTGTCCACATGGGGGCACGAAAACGCCGTGTACTAAGGCGTACTGCACGTCCATGGTGCGCATGTCTTCAACCAATCTAGCTCTGCCTGTACTGCAGTGCGGAGTTACGATGTCGGGGGGCTGACAGCTGCTCGTTGTTGCTCGGTGGTTCTCTCGGGTTCTCCAGCTTCCTCCACTCAGACTCAGATAAGATTCTTTATTCACGGTACACATACATGTAAAATGTTACAAATAAACATATTGCACAAATGTAATGAGTAGTATACCGTGTGAATTGGCATAGCCAGATTGGCTGTCTACCTGCCACCCCCTGGAAGAAGATGTGACTGAAACAGACTGTGACTGAAAGAATGAACTGAGAGCCAATTATGTGACACATGATGGAGAATGACGATCGAATCATTACTTTTCTGGGATTAGAGTATTGGTGATACGCCAGCGGAAAGATGGTGCTTCAATGTAGGCAAGAAGCAACCTGCCTATAGGACTCCCTCCACTACTTATCATAAAACCTGAGGGCGGCAACAAGTCCCATCGTGAAGTTCGTATCGTTTAGACTGCGACAAAGAGGTTGGTCATGATGTTTGGGCGTGGTGTCTACGATAGCTGCTTCATCATCGTATGATGACGAATGTTATGATTTATTTGTTTAGACTTTTGTTTGAAAGTTCTTAATTGTATCCATATAGTATTTTACATAGCACCACTGTAAGGAGGAAGCGCAACAGGTTGCACAAGACGAGGATTCCAGATTTAGACGCGGACTACGACTTTGACAATTTCCAAATTTACTAAGTTTACGAAGTGCTATCGGGGCAGCAGGGATTATTGCAACTGACATAACTGGAATGTGAGGAAATGAATGTGGGAGTTAAGTTGTTCTTAAGCATGCTTCTGATATTACGAGCTGTGTCGTCCAGAGCATTCCATAGTTTCGGGAAGGAGTATAAAGGAAATTTATCCAGAGTTTGGGTCCGTATTTTTTCTAAGTATAAAACTGTCACGGTCATGATTAGCCATTGTGCATAAGTATGTGACCTTAAACATCAGTACAATAAATAAATAAATAAACCACGTAGGTATATCCAAAATTATAACATGCGGGCATATACTTGCCAATGTACTACCCATATTAGAAAAGGCGACGTTTCTTTTGCGGTTCAGTATACAAAGTATCATGACCATGTGCGTTTCCTATAATGTTTATCAGATTCGAAATTGTGTTTACAATCAGGTCGCAAAGAGCCCGTCAGGTTGAGTTGTGATCCGATTGTAAACACGACCGACAATCGGATACCAATTACAGGACATGCATTTGGTCATGATAATACATTTATCTAACAATCCCGTTACATAAAGCCCGTTTTCTCCCGTTTTTTTCAGTTTAACCCTTTGAACACTAGTGGTATCGTCCAAGCCAGATGAATGGCAGCAATTAGAATAGTCCATATTGATTATTTGGGGGAGACAAATCAATATTTTCATCGTACAGCTCAGGGGCTGCACGTTAAAAATATTGATTGGTATACCCCACACATTTACTGAACAGCCATCCTTTTTTAATGACCTTATGGCGTTTCATGTTCCTGTCCCGAAAAATGGCCGGTCGGGTTCAAAGGGTGAAATTGGGTTGGAATTGGTCAGAATTTACAACTTCATATTTTAATGCGCAATAACAATGCATATTTGTGATAGTGTGGTGTTTACCGGAAGTTGAATCTGTCTGATACGGAATCGCAACAAGAGGGGTGGGGGTGGGCTGACAGAAATGTTCTTTCCGAGTTTTGGGGTGCAAATAAAGTTGATTGTCAGATAAATGATAAGATATTTTCAGATCCCGACGAATGGTATCATGACATCTGCCCCTGAATCATAATCGTCGGAGCTGTAATGTCATTTTTTTTCACTCAAAGCTGAGTCAAAGGACGGTACAACATGCTTTATTTGTTTTCATTCACAATAATATTCCATTTAGCACAAAAATCTTTCATTTGGCACAAAAAAGATTCCATTAGGAACTGAAGAGAAAATTCTGCTTGGAACCAAAACATTTCGGGCCAGTGTAAATAAGAGTCAAGACCATTAAAGGACTTCACGACAAAAATAACGGAAATACAAAATATTAATTAAAACTCTCCTTGAAAAATTGAGTTCTCTATTAAAGGTAACGGTCACTGGTCCAACACATGTAGTGGGAGCAATGCGAATATTCGCATTCGCAACGCGACTATGTGCATTCAACATTGCGAATATTCGCATTCAACATTGCGAATATTCATATTCAACCTATTTGAGCCAACATGTGTAGCGGGAGCATTGCGAATATTCGCATCCACATTGCGAATATTCGCATTCACATTGCGTATATTCGCTTTCAACATTGCGAATATTCGCATTCAATATTGCGAATATTCGCATTCAACCCAATGGGGCCAATATGTGTTGTGGGAGCGTTGCGAATATTCGCATTCAACTTTGCAAATATTCGAATTCAGTTGCGAATATTCGCAAGGCATTGCAAATATTCACATTCAACCTTGCCAATATTCGCAATGCATTGCGAATATTCGCAACTGAATGCGAATATTCGCAATGTTGAATGCAAATATTCGCAATGTTAAATGCGAATATTCGCAATGTTGAATCCGCATATTCGTAAGGCATTGCGAATATATACATTGCGAATATTCGCAATGTTGAATTCGAATATTCGCAATGCATTTTGAATATTCGTAAAGCGTGATCCCCAGCTACATATGTTGGCCCCAATGGGCCTCCGTAGAAGGTCAAGTTCAACCATGTCGTCAGAAACACAGAGCTACCCCCATAGGTCGGCGTTGAATATGCGAAATGGCGTGGGCCACGTTTAACAGATGGGAACCGATTTTAGAACGTTTCTCTTAACCCTTTACCCAACGTAACGGTAAAAATCGGCCAGTGCTGTTCATATCACCATTCAATATGTCGGGCCTTCCATTGTGTCTGGACCGAATACACTTAGTTACCCCTGGCGGGGATCGAACCGAGAACCTTTCAGTTTAAAGTTCAATGCCGTAACCACCGAACCGCCGCGTTCCCTTAGCATGTAGCAGTGGTGGTGTTTAGAAAATCTAGTGGAAACTCAAGGACGTGATGCAGAGGTTGATTATTGTGATAAACATGTTCTGCTTTATTAGTATAACAGAGCCTGGGGACCGGTGTCTGGGATGGAAATATTTTAAAATGGACAGTACTGGTATATACGATTGGCTCATATGACAGCGACTTTTTAGTTGGGCGAGTTCACAACAACCCGAGTGTATTTTTCACAAGATTAACTTTATTGCTCAATTAGATCGAAATCGGTTTTCCAAACCTTTTAACCCATCCATCGTTAACAAGGCTTTGCTTCTGAAAGAATAATACCAAATTCATAATACGCCTGCAATTGTCTCTCACTGATTATTAGTCGAGTTGTGACGATGTCAAACTCGACTTATAGTTTGGTGAATGGTGGGCGGGCGGGCGGGCGGGCGGGTGGGTGTCCGGGCGGGCGGGCGGGCGGGCGGGCCTTCGGGGGAGCGGGTTTTGGGCGGGCGGGCGTAAACAATTGGTTTCCGGATGATAACTTGATAGGGGTTCAACTCACATTCATTAAACTTCATACGTAGGTTGGTCTTGGTGGGAGGAAGAACCCTATTGATTTTGGACATGCTACGTCGAAGGTCAAGGTCACAGTGACCTTGAACGTAGTAAATCTTAAACAATTGGTTTCCGGATGATAACTTGATAATGGTTCAACTCACATTCATGAAACTTCATAGGTAGATTGGCCTTGGTGAGGGGAAGAACCCTATTGATTTTGGACTCGCTACGTCAAAGGCCAAGGTCAACGTGACCTTGGACATAGTAAATCGCAACAATTCCTTTCCGGATGATAACTTGATAGTAGTTCAACCTACATTCATGAAACTTCATAGGTGGGTTGGCCTTGGTGCGAGGAAGAACTCTATTGATCTTGTTTTGGACTCGCTATGTGAAAGGTCAAGGTTACAGTGACCTTCAACATAGTAAATCGTAAACAATTGGTTTCCGGATGATAACTTGATAATGTTTTGACCCACGTTCATGAAACTTCATAGGTAGGTTGGCATCAGCGAGAGGAAGAAGCGTATTTATTTTGGACTTGCTAGGTGAAAGATCAAGGTCACAGTGACCTTCAACATACTAAATCGTAACCAATTGGTTTCCGGATGATAACTTGATAATGGTTTGACCCACATTCATGAAACTTCATAGGTAGGTTGGCATAGGTGAGTGGAAGACCCTTATTTATTTTAGACTCACTAGGCCAAAGGCCAAGGTCACAGTGACCTTGAACATAATAAATCGTAAACAATTGGTTTCCAGATGATAATTTGCCAATGGTTCCACCTACATTCATGAAACTTCTTAGGTAGGTTGGCATTGGAGCAAGAAAGAGTTCTATTTATTTTGGAATCACTGGGTCAAAGGTAAAGGTCATAGTGACCCTTCACATAGTAAATTGTAAACAATTGGTTTCGGGACGATAAGTTGATAATGATTAAACCCACTTTTGTGCTGTCACAACTCGACATTGGATCGGTGATCCTATCAGCATTTTTTATTATTTTTTACGTAATTCATAAACTCTTTAACCGATAATTTTGTTAGCATATATGTCAATTGTTGTAATATGCCACGCCACATGCACGTTATATAATCTCAGTTTGTATATATTTGATTTTGTCACAGTGTTATTTATTATTATTTATTTATTGGTGTTTAAGGTCACATATTTCTGCACAATGGCTAATCATGACCTCGACAGTTTTATGGGTGGAGGGAGCTGGAGTACCTGGACAGAACCACCGAGCAACGGCGAGCAACTGTCAGCTCCCCAACATACTAATTCCACACAAGCAGGGTTAGCATTGGTTGAAGACAGCGCACCATCGACGTGCGCAGCGCCTTAGTACACAACGGCACCGTGCCTCCACGTGGGCAATGGGGGTGAAGTGTCTTGCCCAAGGACACAACGCGGTTGTCGCAGGTGGGATTCGAACCGAGGACCTCTCGGCTTGCAGCCTGCACCTCTAGCTACTGAGCCACCGCGCCCCCTGTCACAGTGTTAAGACACTTTGTGTTTCGAATCACTGCGAACGTCACCATTCAACGTTCAAATAAGAAGCACGATTGTTCGTAGGCCAGTTCATTTGAAATATTCATATTTTTATGAAGAATTGTAAATAAACAGCAAATTTCCTCAAGAAGTATCTTCAGACAGGGGCCGCGGAACAAATTTCAAAGTGTGTGGGGAGGGGGCGGGCTGGATCGGGCGATGGATGGTCGTCGGTATGAAATTTTTTTAAATTTCATGCATCTGAGTGGATATTTTGAGATTTTTCAGGAGATGTTTTTGAAAGATTCCACACTTTTAAAAACGTAGGTAAAGCCTACAGGTACGGTCTATTTATCAGCTTTGGTCGAAACGACCAAAGCTGATAAATAGACCTCGCCTGTATGCTTTACCAGACATTTACAGCAATTATACTGCCTGTGGATTATCTTGTCTGGGGGCGGATTTGGTACTTGTATGTCTGTAAGAATACGATCTACTTCAGTTAACCGATTTTTTAACAGACTCTATAAATTTTAGCGTTTGCTGCCATTTACTGCAAAAAAAAGATCCGAAATCCATCGAAACTGAACCAGTACGAGAGAAACATAGCTGGCGAAAATGTGGGGGTAGGCTCTTGATCCGCCTCTTGTTTCACCAGACATTTGTTGTGTTAAAATATATGCATACAAAAAAAACATGGCCCGTTAAAAAAAGTTGGAGGGGCTGAAGCCCCCCCCCCCCCCCCCACCCACGGTTCCGCCGCCCCTGTCACAGTATTAAAACCAAGAAACGGCTCTACCATAATCAATTTGACTTTGTACCTGGGTTACGGGCATTATATGACCAAAAACTAGCTATTTTGAAGCTTTGCGGGGACCTAATATTGGAAGAAAACATTTATCCCTTCACCCAACACACATGATACCTAATGCTGTTATTTTAATTACTTTCGTTTTACATTTAGAAAAATATCCAAACCATTTCATGTAACCTCTCGTTTTAACGAGTTCGACGAGCTCGTTCCAGTGAGGGGCACAGGTATGGTTTTGTTGAAACTGTTTGAAAAAACACTTTTCAGTCTCTGAACTTGTAAATTCCAGTACTCTTTAGGTAAAGGGTTAAACCACGAATGCCGTGCCTTTTCAGATATAATATCGACATTGAGAAGTGTTATACGTTCATCGCTTGTGGAATCTAGCCAACGAATGAGAAAGCCATGTAAGAACGCATACGTTTGGTCGTTACACATCTGAGTGATGTAATGACGTGAATGAAATGCTTCATCACACAACAGTGTCAAGAAAGATTGCAACCAGACTTCAGGGGTGATATTTTTCTTTAACTCTTAGCAAGCTGCTGGGGGATTTTCCAGCCCAGCACGGGGTTTATCTTGTTACTGAAATAAGTGTAATTTGAATCACAGTTAATCAAAGTTTTCCCCTAAAAATTGAATGGATTTTTTACCATTGATTCCTGATGTTACATTTAGATTTAATTTTTCATCAAATATAGTCATGGCTGCTCCACAGCAGCCATGACTAGATTTGATGAAAACTATCTTGAAAATACTCAGCAAATTATCAGCTTCATCCCCTAAATTTAAGTCTAATCGTGGTATAAAGAACACAGTTTGGGTAGAGGACACTGCAAAAAATATAGGTTCTCTCTAGAACCAAAGCTGGTTCTAATCTTGTCCCTGAGATGGAACCAGTTCTGTTTAAACAGTATTTGTTTCAAATCAAATAAATTTACCAAGATTAGCATTTTAACAGAATATTACATGAACTGAAGTAGATTCAGCAGTAAACGTGGAGCTTATTCAACGCAGTCGCCAAACATTTTGAAACAAAGGAGATATGAACAGCTGGCATATCGAACAAGTTTTGGTTCTGCAAAACTGGTTCGATATGCCAGCTGTTCATATCTGCTTTGCTTAATAATGATTTGAGACAACCTCGTATAAGCTCTAAACTTACGGCTGAAACCCCCTAAATGTATGTTTAATTCTGTTAATATTTAATGTTAATCTTTATAAATTTATTTGATTTGAAATAATTACTGTTCAAACAGAACTGGTTACATCTCAGGGACAAGATTAGAACCAGTTTTGGTTCTAAAGAGAACCTATATTGTTTGCAGTGTATGGGCGACAAGAATCAACAGCCCTTGTTGGAGTTGTCGTGTGTTTCATGCCGGTGAAATTTCGGGAAAAAAATCCAATTGGACTCGTTGATTCTAGACACTCTACCTCCACTCCATCATGCTGTGTGAAACCTGACAATTTGACGTACAGGAAGCTCTAAAATCGTTCTCATGGCCTTCCAATTACAAAATATTCCCGGGGTGGCTCCCCCGGTCCCCTTCCAATGAGATGGGACCACCCCCTCCCATGCTTCCCCTCCAATGGGATGGGGCGACCCCCTCCCATGCTCTCCATCACCTTCGGCCAAGGCTTGGAATATGGCCAAGGTTTCATTCACATTTTACTATTGACGACTCCCCCCCCCCCCTCCCCATCATGAATTGCTGGCTACACTCCTGACAGGATAAATATAAAATGCAGTGAAAAACTTCACATTAGTCAAAACATTCTAAAAATGCATTCATTGAGTGCATAAAATGAGCCCTATCCATCCTGAGTGATACTTTTGAATTAACAAGATCAAAAACCAAATAAATCATACTGTGTGAAACCTCATACAGGTAGCTCTAAGATCGTTCTCATGGCATTCCAATTACAATGTTCTCCCCCTCCTTAGCTTTCAACTTTCAGCTTTCAACTTCGGCCAAGGTTTCAAGCACTTTTACTTTTGATAAGGCTCCCCCCCCCCCATCATGAATTGCTGGCTGTAGTACTGTACCCTCGTTGTGTTCTGTTCTGTTTTATGAGCATTTGATTTTCAAACATTTCGTTATGAATATTTATTATTTTACATTGGCCGATGAAACAGAATTATTTAGTGGTTTATTTGCTACGGTTCACACATTTAACACATGCGCGATGCTAACTAATCCTCTTGAATTATTTGTTCGACTCGGGAATTGAATTTGCTTCGTCCGAATGAACAGAACCACTAAATCATCTTCACAAACATACCTAGTTTTGTTTTATCTTTGGATTTAAATTAAATGCAAAAGTTAACATGACATTTCCCAACAATTAAAATGACAGTCCTTATTCACACGTCTTTTTATGTGCAAAATGGATCAATTAATTCGTCAAACCTGGGAAACTTGAGTAAAGTTACTGGACAATCAGACTACTCTAAGCTTATGATCTGCTACTTGTTTCTAGTCAAGTGTCGCGGGGACATTAATAAGGGGGCACGGATGGGGAGAGGGGACGCGTCCAGATTTTCATTGCCCCCCACCCCCGTAGGCAAAATTCCAACTAACACTACCCTAATTTTCGAACAGGTTGGTCATTCCATTAGAACCTCTCTCTCCACCCCCATCCCCGAGTCAATATCTACAGCTCACTGTCGATTTTGCAGGTTTTAATATGCATATTTCCACTGTATACACCCCTAGATTATGAATTACCCAACCGAGGCTCTCGGCAGTCAAACCTCCGACTACATATCAATATTTGCGGGAATATGAGGCCAAATTTGAGGCATATTTGGAAAAATTCAACTAGCGCCCTGTCTGAAATTTTCCACTTTAGGGCTTCGAATTTCCAACGAGTGTAGATTTGACAAATGAGCCGAACCCCCACCCCATCGTAACGTCCCTGTATGTCGTCTGCCTATTTAGTACAGGCGTTGACCCAAATAAAGTGGTCGTACCCGGAAAAAAATTGGGACAAGCTGATTTTTGTGTCATTTTGAAGAGGAATGTCTCCCGAAGAACATATCCAAAATCCGCAAAAGCCGCTTTGGGGAAAAGTTTTTATAGCATTTATACTGATGGTAGTGTAAAAGCGAATTTCGATCAATTTTCCGAAACCAGCATTCCAACGTTTGCGAACGTGAGGACATGGATTTGTGAGAATACAGTTTTTTTTCTACTCACTAACACACAGGGTTTTCAGAGTGTATCATCACAGTCCATAACACCGGTGCAATATGTTTTATAGAAATTTAAAAAATCATTTAATTCTCACTGCCAAACTCTGTTATCTGACATATCACGAGATACTGCGATCACTTGGCACACAAACAAAGCCATTCGCTAATGGCCACACGCTCCTGAATTATTGTTTTTGATATGCTCTGTCATTTTTTCTTTGTCTCCTGTTGAAACCTAGCGATGTTAACATACACAGGAGGCAATCGTTTGTCACATTTACTTGTTGGTTTGCTTGTTTTCAACTTCTCTGTCCTCTTGTATTTCTTTTCAATTCGGTATATTCGCTCTGTGATTCAAGCTTTGTTGTTCTCTTATAATTTGTTTGTTTTTTGTTACAACACCGACATGATGAAAATATTAGAGTGGTTTGACCTGTACGATCCTTTCGATGAGAATGAACGATTGCGCTCCCTGTCCTCCGGCTTGTCAGCTTCCCTGGGTGATGGTATTAACTGCAACAATACCGAGTCGGTAGGGCGGAGATACACTCTAAACTGGACAATGTTGTTGTTTCTGATGCTTTCATCAAAAGGAGTGATCAAATTCGCACTTTAGACCACTTGAACCCCAGGGTGAAGTTGGATAACCAGAGGGTATCAAAATACCCATCAGCTCTGTTCACTCGATTGATAGCTATTGCCCAGAGGGAACACAACGTGGCACAGTTCTTCGAGTACGAACTGACTGTGATGCCAACAGCCCTCTTCAAAGACTTCTTTCTCAGAAAAGCAAACAAGGCAGACCAAGCAGCTGCAATAACAGACCGAGTAGCACTTTCGAAGCCGCCATCTGATTCCGTGTACGTGCTTGACGGAGGGGCTCTCCTCCACAGAGTCAAATGGAAGGCGAAGGCTACCTACTCGGAAGTAGCCCATCAGTATGTTGGATATGTGGCCAACAAATATGGGCAGAATTGCTGTGTCGTCTTCGATGGTTATGGACAGAGACCACACACGAAGAGTCATGAGCATAGAAGGAGAGCTGTCAACGTGTGTGTCGATATCCGTTTGACAGACACCATGATTGCACACAAGAACCAGGAACGGTTCTTGTCGAACGAGAATAACAAAATGCAGTTCATAAGATTGCTGTCCACATTACTGAGAGCGGGTGGACAAACTGTTAACTGCAATTCGAGCGATGCTGATAACCTGATTGTTTAAAGTGTCATCAAACTTTCATCTCAAGGAAATTCAGTTGTTATTGCCGCAGATGGTGCTCATGTACTGGTGCTATCCGTTCACCATTGGAATCATACTTCGGCTGGTGTTTATTTCCAATCAGAAGCACGGAAATCACATAGGGGTGGGGAGGCATGGACGATCGCAGATATAATAGCGAAAATCGGATAAACAACTAGGCGACACCTCCTGTTCATACATACATGGAGTGGGTGTGATGTTACTTCGACAACGTTTGGCCATGGGACAACACAGCTTCTTAAGAGTTTAGAAAAGTCAAGGGAGATTCAGAAGATATCAGCAACAATGCACGACAGCGCCGTATCCTAAGCAGAAATTTGAAGAATCGGCGCTGAACTGTTTGTAGTGCTGTACTCTGGCAAGCAGTCAGACACATTGAATGGATTGAGATACTCAAAGTTCATGACAATGGTCACTTCCAGCAAGACAGGAATCGAACTTCAGAAACTACCTCCAACTGAACGCGCGGCATACTTTCTCAGCCTGCGAGTCCACCTACAAACGGTGGAATGGAAGCAATTAGATATTGATATCCTAGATTCTCAGAAATGGGGCTGGGAAATTCTCGAAAATGAGTTGATACCCGTGTAGAAAGAACGCAATCAAATGTGTCTCTGCTTGTGGAGACTGTCGAGGGGAGAATTGCCTGAACTCCGAGCCGGTTGAGATTGGAGACGAAACTGGCGACAGCAGAGTGCCTTGAGGAACACCGGCATGGTTTCGGTCAGATCTCATCTCGGGATTTAATCATTGCGACGAAAGTTGATCGATATCATTCTTCGCCATCTCGGGAGTTATGAAAAACATCGGCAGCAGAATTATAGCTTGTTTGTTCTGTTCTATTCAGACTCAACTTCGTATGGGTGTGAACATTGACGAAAATGGTATTTTGGGGCCGTTTCCCTAACAATTGTGAATTTTCTCATCATTTTTCCGCTTCATAGGGTTGGCATTCGTGCTTAAAGTACGAATCACGCACAAAACTTCTCCAGATCTCACACAAAATATCAAGACTACTGAGAAATTGATGCCACTAAAGATTTTTTTCCTATGAAACCCCCTCCTTGCGGCCATCTTGCATGAAATATTTTCCCCAAAGCGGATTTTTGCGGATTTTGGATGTGTTTTTCCCATATTAATTCCGCGTTGAATGCCGCCAAAATCAGCTTGTCCCAATTTTTTTCCGGGTCAAACCATATTGCGCCTGGACTATACTGGTGATATCCTGGAATACCAAAATGTATTGTTTACTTAGAGTGTAGGATGATATCATTACGGTGGCAGATGAAGACAATGAGAGAAAGAAAATAAAAGCAAATGTCTCTTTCCTACAGCGTAATAGTTATCTTGTTTCCTCAAGAAAAATATTTTGTTCCCACAACAAAGTAATTTGTTTCCTTAACATTATCAGTTTTTGTGATAAATTGACAATAACATGGTCTGAGGTGTGCGGCTTGGAGCTTATGTTCAACCGAGACGCGGAGCGTCTCGGTCGAACATAAGCTCCGATCCCCAAACCTCTGATCGTGTTACCATCCATACATGAAAATAACGTATATGTTTCAATAAGAACCTCCCCCCCCCCCAAAGCCCAAAATCCACATCGTGAAATGAGCAAGGCAAGGTGTTCCTGCCTCCAACCGACACTCACCTTGCTCGTATTGGTTTAGTAAATTGAGTCTGGGAGTTACTCAGTGATTCTCACCGGGCACTTCAGCTTCCCCAGCCGTAAAACTATCCTACATTGTCCCTTCAACAGACGCTAACCCTGCTCGTTTGGGTTTAGTAAATTGGTGAGTCTGGGATTTACTCGCCGGCTTCCCCCAATCATTAAACTGTTTTTCACAATTGACCCTGGTTGTTGAAATTGTCGCTAAACTCCAATATATATATATTTAAGGAATAGTGCTGGCTTGGAGTTGACTACGCCCATATAGTGCCCAGTGAGGTGGTGTAGTTCCAGACGCGAAGCGGAGGGAACTACACCACCTCACTGGGCACTGTATGGGGGTAGTCAACGACAAGACATGCACTAATCCTTATATTATATCGAACACCCATCAAGAAAAACATCTGTCCGAATTGTTAATCTATTACCAAGGTAGCAGCCCTACCAACCAGCGTTATATAGAAAAAAATACCATGTAGTTTTCAAAAAACATTTTCTTCTTCCAAAACACGGCTAACTTGGATTATTGATATGAGCAGAAGACAAATTTTGAATCGGTCGGTAAGAGTAAACAAAGCATTTCCCCCAAACGGAACTGTGTATTCTAAAATCGCGCAACTCGCGAATGAAAGCTAAAATTTTCGAAATTTGACAACGCGGTTTGATAATTTCCACACATTTGTCACACATATACATTACCGAATGGGTCAGTACGGGATACAAAACTCCGAAGATTCAAATGAATTCCATTATTTATTCGTTTACTACCCAAATCATACAATTATATAGCGAAATAATATGAGCAGCGAAACAAACGATTTTTCATATCCGGACGCGTTCTCATGAAAGTTGTACCCAGGTATGGATCATTCTCTTCGAAACGAGATATGGATCATCTTCTCAAGGAATAAAATGGACGCCTCGGAAAATGTGACTTCAACAATGGAAAGGCGATACATTTTTCCACAATGATGTGGATGTTGTATCTCTGCGAATCGATATTTAAATTTAGCCTGATTAGTTTTATTCGCCCAGTATGAAAAGGAAACTGATATAGTAGTGTGCTAAAAATAGAAACGTGTAGTGCCTGGGTGTAGTGCCTGGTCAGTTCTGTGGATGCAAACTGCACGAAATAGGGGGTGCAGCATTCGTCCAATCAGGAGCCTAGAAGGTCACGTGAGATATAATTTATATATATACTACTCAAAGTTTGCTAAGCACCAAATATTTGACACATCATTTTGAAATTTGCTTGTGACATATTTGCGATATATTTGGTGGATATGATTGAGGAATGTATTGAGATGGCCCCCAGTGTTTACAATTGCTCTCTTGACAGGCAGACTTTTCGTGACAACCATGGAAAGCATGTACCCCTTGATTTTCATGATGTTTTCTTGTACTGTCTACATGTACATGACATGTGTAGAGTATTCAGTCTTCATTTCAACACAAACCCTTGTGATTTAATGATTGAATATGGCAAATGCAAATGTAAGAAGGCATTTGTCTGAAGCAGAAATGTGGCGGGCTGACGGTGGGTGGGTGTGGGGGGGGGGGGTGGTGGAGCATCGTCAGGTTGATGAACCTCTTGTGCACCATACGATAGTTACCAGAGCCGGAGCAAGATTTCAGCAGTATGGCACACCAGTAAGACGGCATGGTTGTGGCAGAGACAGGGCAACATCTGCAGCTGAAGACCGGTTTTTGATCATTCAGGCCGTAGGAACCGCTTTGCCACAGCAACCCAGCTTCGCAGTGATCTTCAAAATGCATCCGAGGTAAATGTTGCGACGCAGACTATCCGGTCAAGGTTGCACGAAGGTGGTCTCCGATCGAGAAGACCATGTATTCGCATTCCGCTGTCCCAGAACCACCGCCAGACACGATATCAATGGGCGACGGACCACGTTGGATAAACCAGAGAAGATTGGCGACCAGTCCTTTTTACAGATGAGTCAAGGTACATCCTAGACCATACAGATAGGCATTCTAGGGTATGGAGAAGACCAGGAGAGTGATTCCATGCAGCCAACATTGCTGAACATGACCGCTATGATGGAGGGTCAATCATGGTCTGGGGCGGCATCAGCTGGGATGGACGTACAGAACTCTGTGTCCTTGAACGTGGTACATTGACTGCACAACGGTGTATTGATGAGATCCTGGATGTCCATGTCGGATTGTATTCAGGTGCAGCGTGTGTTAGATTCATTCTGGTGGACGATAATGCACGCCCTCATGTTGCCCATGCTGTCGGGGAGTACCGACAGAGGGAAGGGGTTGAGCGTATGGACTGACCAGCAAGATCCCCTGACCTCAATCCAATCGAACATGTCTGGAATGAGCTGCAGCTTGCAGTTTCAGCCCGTCCAGTCCGGCCAAGAAGTGTCCAGGAGCTTGGTATCATGCTGGTCCAAAAATGGAACAACATCCCACAAAGTACCACCAGGAACCTGACTGGGAGCATGGGAAGGTGTTGTCAAGCTGTAATTAACAGTAATAGGTCTCATACACGATATTGAAGCCATATCAGTTCGCTCCGTCAACTTTTTGGCATATTGAAAAATTTCCTCTATTACCAATATCCATTTTCCATCGTTATCGTATTCAAAAGCTAAAAAATAATGTCAAACACAAATAAAATCTTAATTTCTGTACTTAAATCATTAAAAATATAATTAAATAAAAAATATATTCATTTTTCATTACAATATTTCAACTAAAACGTAAAACAGATAGTTAGATGTACTTGGTGCTCACTCAACAAGTATATAAATAATTTATTCATGGACTGACAACTTTTTCTTCATGCAAAACTCTATGCATTTCGCATCGAAAAGGTTAACAACCTGAAACACACTGGACTCCATGCAAGCATAACGTTCGGTGCGATAAACTAGTAGTTGACGAGTTGTCTCAGTTTCCAATTTCGTCAGTATGTTATGCCCAGCGATCTCTACACTGCCCCCTCATAAATCTTTCGCTGGACCCCCCCCCCCCCCCCCCCGAAAAAACAGTGTCCCAATGCAACTTTCACGCCATATCTTCAATATAGGGGTGCACACGCTAGACATGCCTCCGCTTCGCTCTAAGAGCACTAAATTTTGCACAATTTTCTAGTCGTGGTGGTACTGGTTTTGGGTTAGTCTTAACTACCACACACTGGCCGCCATTCTCCTCCCACTTCCTCGAAGTGATAACAATCGGGATAAGGAGGCCCCCGAAATCATAAATAGGGAGGCCCCCGAAACCGCATACATCTTATTTTCAAATACCATCTTTGCCCCCCCCCCCCCCCCCAAAGAGAAAAAAGGAGAAAAAACTGATTGCTAGGACGCTCGATGTTCTCAAAAAGAGAAGTGATTCACCGGTAGCAGTCTTACGGGTGTGGGGCCAGTTGTTAATATAAATAAGCAATGCTCAACAAATAAAAGTTTCTGGACAATTTATTCCAGCGCCTCGCAACATCCGATAGCTTTTCGTAGAACATATTTAGTCCCCCGTGAGAACCCAGAGAAGTGAAGCATTGTTTGTTTACGGTGGTAAACAAGCTCCGTTTCGCTGGTCAAATAGGACCCAGTCACCAATTCTGGAAGTCGTCTAATTGGGCAAAAAAAACGTATGAGCTCGTTCCAGTGAGGGGTCACATGATATGGTATTGTTGACAATTTTGAAAAATCATATTTTTTTCAACTGAGCAATCTGGGTTTACGAAGGGCTGATGTGGTCGATTGTTAGGTAAAGGGTTAAACTGGCTGCGTCACAATTAAATAAGCGATTTTGTGTTTACTTTTTCACATTCGTCTCATTCTATACACTATTTGTATTGGTTTTACAAACAAGGCTCAGATTGGAATAATCACACTTTATTGAAATTACGAGCTGATGCGGGAATGTTAAATTTATTTTACTGCACATCCCGCTACACTCGCATTGCGCCCCTATAGTGTAACGGCTTTGACAACCTTCTCTTGGTAGAAGAAGGACTAGAGCTCATTGTCGATTTTGCATTAACTTTTGTTAACCATTTACCTAAAGTAACGGCCAAAACCGACCAGCGCTTTTCTCAAAAATCGCCAATTAATTTTCATTATATTCTCATTTTTTGTCTCAAAAACATAGGTTATGACCCCCCGTTGGAACGAGCCCATCGAGCTCGTTCCAATGAGGGGTCATAACCTATGTTTTTGAGACAAAAAATGCAAAAATCAGTTATTCAAGAATTGTTTTTTTGCAAGTGTCGTCTGCTTTTCATGTTAGGTAAAGGGTTAACTATTTTCCCCTGTGGGAGTCCCAGGAAGTAGATCATTATGTGTGCATTGTGGTAAACAAATTTTGTGTTAACGATACAAAAGGACTTGGGGTAAACGTTCTGTAATTGGGGAAGCATAGGTTATGGCTTGCTAAACGAGTTTATTCTTGTGCTGATGTCTGGCTGCAGTCATAGATGCCTGCAATAATCTTAAACTCTAGTGAATGTATATTTATATTTGTATATACAGATAATTTTACTGCCATGTTCAGTCTTTCCGATTTAGTAGCTGTGTTCTGTAGTTTTGTAAATTATTTTATTTCCAAATCAAACAAAATACTGCGTTTCGATTGGCTGGGAGATGTGGTGTAACTTGCAATCCACAGTGGCTTTTTTTTACGCCGTGGTTAACCACGGTGTAAAAACAAGAATATACAATAGCAGGCTATATGGCGAAAAAAGTACCCATTTTTAAATATTAATTCATACCTTCTGCTTGGTTATGTTAGAACAAAAATAAAAATACATGAAATTTAATATTTATGTGCAATAAAATATTACAGATATGGATGTCATTGGAAATGGCTCATTGGGTTAGTTCCAATGACATCCATATTTGTCTGGTTTTATTTATTAAGAAACTTACAAAGTACAATTTTTTTGTCAGTGTTTTCCCACAATGTGGATTAAAGTATTTAGTACACCAAAATTATTGGAAATAAATGCGTCACCCCTGTGTTTTCTAGGCTGTATGGGAATTTACACCGGTTTGGGAACTCATAAACCCTGAGGCTTCGCCTAGGGGTGTATGAGTTCCCAAACCGGTGTAAATTCCCATACACCATGGAAAACACAAGGATAACTAATATTATCCTTTGTCTAACACGGATAGACAACGACACTTGAATCCTTTCTTGGATAATTAAAAATAATCTTTTTTGTTACAAAAATTTCCAAAACATAACTTATGGCTTCCCTCCCCTACCCACAATGTAACGGCCTCGTAAGTTATGCCATGTTGCAGAAACTGAAATAAAAAATCTTTGAGAATAACGCTTATCGAAGATGGGCTCCATCGATAAGTAAGTTATCTCCATCCGATTCGTTGAACGCTTCTGCGATGTGGAGACTAGCATGAATAACTTCAACATTTTGTCGAAAATACGTTTAAAAAATAACTTTTCATGGAAATTTCTATTCTACGGAAACCTATTATCTTCACGTCGTTTTTAGTTATTAAATTGTAGGTACAATTTAATAAATTGTACCTCCAATTTAGCTAAATTATAGTTACACTTTATTAAGTTGTAGCTACAATTGAATAAATTGCACCTACAATTTAATAAATTGTAACTACAATTTAGCTACATTGAAGCTACAATTTAGCTAAATTGTAGCTACAATTTAGCGTCTGTGCTTTTATTGGTCATGCTAAATTGTCAAAACGGAGTAACTGATTTGTGACTGAGATTCCTGCAACAAAATCTCAGTCCACAGTGTATCATTTGAATTTCCAGTTGTAGTGGGAGATGGAATGGGATGGGGTGGTCTGTGGTGTTTATTAGCCCTTTGAACCCGAACGGCCGCTTTTCCGGCCAGGAACATGATACGTCATAACGTCATTATATAGGATGTTTGTTCAGTAAATGTGTTGGGCAGGCCTGCACGCTGAAAATATTGATTGATCTACCCCAAATAATGAATATGGACTCTTCTAATTGCTACCATTGAACTGGTGAGGAAGATACCACTAGAGTTCAAAGGGTCAAGACGGATACACGATTAACGCATTCGACAAATCGTCTGTTAGAATGTACGCAAACAAACACTTCGGTTTGAATAGATAGAATCTGAACGTAGTACTTTACTATAAGCGAAATCTCAGGTGAAACAAGTGCACACAATGTTACGGGTTTATCTGACCAGGGGTAAATACTATAGAACTTTTACAAATGTATTTCCTAGAATTGTATTTTCCAGTTATGACTTAAATTGGTTGAAATGATGCTATCTTTTAACCCTTTACCCAACGTAACGGCCAAAACCGGCCAGCGCTATTCTCAAAAATCGCCAATTAATTTTCATTATTTTTTTCATTTTTGTCTCAAAAACATAGGTTATGACCCCTCGTTGGAACGAGCTCGACGAGCTCGTTCCAACGAGGGGTCATAACCTATGTTTTTGAGACAAAAAATGAAAAAAATTAGTTATTCAAGAATTATTTTTGCAAGTGTCGTCTGCTTTTCACGTTAGGTAAAGGGTTAAAATGCTAATGATTCATATTAGAAGCGTTAATCGTGTGTGTGTTAACCCTTTGAAGTCTAGTGGTATCTTCCACACCAGTTCAAAGGTAGCAATTAGAAGAGTCCATAGCCAGAATTGCCCAACCCTATTCTCAAAAATCGATATTCAGAATAAATTATATTTTCACCTTTTGTCTCAGAGACACGACTTTTGACCCCTCATTGGAATGAGCTCGCCGGGCTTGTTCCGATGGGTGGTCGGGGGCTGTGTTCTACGGGCAGGAGGTGGGGATATTTAGTTATCCGTTGCTGTTCGTTCGATATTCCACGCCTGCCATCCGTGAATATTTACTAAAAATTTACTAAAGATAATTATCTTTCTGTGAATGTTTCCTGCAGTCCGTTTGAGATTCCCTACCTATCTCCAGTAAATGTATCCATGATGACTATTTATTTAAAATTTACTAAAGAAAATGTTTTTTGAGACAAGTGTTCATCATGGATATATTTACCTGTCTCCAGTAAATATATCCATGACGAATATTTATTTAAAATTTACTATTATTTATTTATTTATTTATTGGTGTTTAAGGTCGCATACTTATGCACAATGGCCAATCGTGACCGTGACAGTTTTACAGGTGGAGGAAGCCGGAGTACCCGGAGAGAACCACCGAGCAACGACGAGCAGCTGTCAGCTCTCCAACATCGTAACTCTGAACTCTGCACCACAGCACAGGCAGGGTTAGATTGGTTGAAGACATGCGCACCATCGACGTGCAGAACGCCTCAGTACACAGCGTCATCGTGCCCCCATGTAGGCAATCGGGGTGAAGTGTCTTGCCCAAGGACACAACGCGGTTGCCGCAGGTGGGATTCGAACCGAGGACCTCTCAGCTTGCAGCCTGCACCTCTACCAACTGAGCCACCGCGCCCCCTTTAAAATTTACTAAAGAAAATATTTTTCTGCGAGTGTTTCCTGCGGCCCGTTCGAGATTCCTTACCTGCCCCAGCACACATAGAGAGAAACGATCGTTACTAAAATTTCGTTTTGTTTTCAATACTTGTCTCCTAAGCATAGTTAGCTAGTGACCCATCTAGACAAAGTGGAGACTCCCACTTGCTGGGAAAATCTGAAAATCTTATTTCCTGTAAATATTTTTTAACACCAAAATCGATCAACCTTATTTCCATCTCTTGTCTCTTAGACATTGTCTGTGACCCCTCATTTTTCTTTCTGTGAATGTTTCCTGCAGTCCGTTTGAGATTCCCTACCTATCTCCAGTAAATGTATCCATGATGAATATTTATTTAAAATTTACTAAAGAAATTTTTTTTTTTGAGACAAGTGTTCATCATGGATATATTTACCTGTCTCCAGTAAATATATCCATGACGAATATTTATTTAAAATTTACTAAAGAAAATATTTTTCTGCGAGTGTTTCCTGCGGTCCGTTCGAGATTCCTTACCTGCCCCCAGCACACATAGAGAGAAACGATCGTTACTAAAATTTCGTTTTGTTTTCAATGCTTGTCTCCTAAGCATAGTTAGCTAGTGACCCATCTAGACAAAGTGGAGACTCCCACTTGCTGGGAAAATCTGAAAATCTTATTTCCTGTAAATATTTTTTAACACCAAAATCGATCAACCCCATTTCCATCTCTTGTCTCTTAGACATTGTCTGTGACCCCTCATTGGAATTGGCTCATTGGCTCGTTCCGGTGGGTGGTCGGTGGCTGTGTTTCAGGGACGGGAGATGAAGACTTTTAGTAATTCAAAACTTGTTTGAAAATTCATAGTTGTTAAAATAGACACCTGAATAGTCAATTGAACCCGCAAATCTCATCTCTTGAAAGAATTTCTCGGCCAGAACCACTCAGCCCTATTCTCAAAAATCGACAGTCAAATAAAATCATGTTTTTCACCTTTTGTCTCAGAGACATAGCTTTAGACCCCTCATTGGAATGAGATCACCGGGATTGTTCCGATGGGTGGTCGTGGGCTGTGTTCTTGAGGCAGGAGGTGGGGATATGTAGTTATCCGTGTTGCTGTTCGTTCGAGATTCCACGCCTGCCATCCGTGTAGTAGGTGGCTGTGTTTCAGGGACGGGAGATGAAGACGTTTAGTAATTCAAAGCTTGTTTGAAAATTCACAGTTGTTAAAACAGACACCTGAATTGTCAACTGAAGCCGAAAATCTCATCTCCTGAAAGAATTTCTTGGCCAGAACCACTCAGCCTTATTCTCAAAAATCGACATTCAAATAAAATCATGTTTTCACCTTTTGTCTCAGAGACATAGCTTTTGACCCCTCATTGGAATGAGCTCACCGGGCTTGTTCAGATGGGTGGTTGGGGGGCTGTGCTTTTGAGGCGGGAGATGGCGATATTTAGTTTTCCGTTGCTGTCTTTTCGAGAATCCCTGCTTGCCATCCATGATGAATATTTATTAAACTCTTACCAAAGAACTTTTTTTTCTGTGAGTGTTTCCTGCAGTCCTTTCGAGATTCCCTTCATGTCTCCAGAAAATATATCCATGAGGACTAATTATTAAAAATTTACTGAAGAATTTTTTTTTTTTTTTCTGTGAGTGTTTCCTGCAGTCCGTTCGAGATTCCCTACCTGCTTCCAGCTCACATAGAGAGAAACTATTGTTACTCAAATTTTGTTTTGTTTTCAATATTTGTCTCCTAAGCATAGCTTACTAGTGACCCCCACAGACTAAGTGTAGACTCCCACTTCCCAGTCTTATTCTTAAAAATAGACATTCAAATTATATTATGTTATGATCTTTTGACTCAGAAGCATAGCTTGTGACCCATCATTGGAATGATCTCACCGGGATCCTTCCGGTGGGTGGTCGGTGCTGTGTTTTGGGGGCGGGAGATGGGGATTTTAGTTAATCAAATATATTTTTTTTGCTAGAATCTGCTCGGGAGTACCAGGAAAAGAAATATATAAAAACCTGAAGATCTCATTTTCTGAAAGTGATTCTCGGCCAGAACCGCTCAGCCCTATTCTCAAAAATCGACATTCAAATTAAATTATGTTTTTCACCTTTTGTCTCAGACGCATAGCTTGTGACCACTCGGTGGAATGAGTTCACTCAGTCGATCAACCTCATTTACAGAAATCGCTATTTAAACTTGATTGTGTTTCCATCTTTAGTCCCATAGACTTAGTCTGTGATCCCTCATTGAAATTGGCTCACTGGGCTCGTTCCAGAGGGTGGGTGGTCGGTGGTTGTGTTCTTGAGACGGGAGATGAAGACTTTTAGTCATTCAAAAACTTGTTTGAAAATTCTCAGTCGTTAAAAGAGAAACCTGAACAGTCAATTGAGGTAAAATTTTGGGTTTAATTTTTCGAATCCAGAATCTTCCAAGAGAGTGATCCCACATTGGTAGAATATCTTCTGTATTGACGAAGTACTATCTATAAAATTCAAATTCAAATCCTCAGTTGTTGAAAGAGAAACCTGAATAGTCAAGTGAACACTAAGATCTCTTTTTCTGAAAGAGTTTCTCGGCCAGAACCGCCCAACCCTATTCTCAAAAATCGACATTCAGAATAAATTATGTTTTCACCTTTTGTCTCAGGGACACAGCTTTTGAGTCCTCATTGGAATGAGCTCGCCGGGCTTGTTCCGATGGGTGGTCGGGGGCTGTGTTCTTGAGGCAGGAGGTGGGGATATTTAGTTATCTGTTGCTGTTCGTTCGAGATTCCACGCCAGCCATCCGTGAGGAATATTTATTAAAAATTTACTAAAGATAATTTTTTTTTCTTATCCGTTGCTGTTCGTTCGAGATTCCACGCCTGCCATCCGTGTGGTCGGTGGCTGTGTTTCAGGGACGGGAGATGAAGACTTTTAGTAATTCAAAACTTGTTTGAAAATTCACAATTAAAATAGACACATGAATAGTCAACTGAAGCCGAAAATCTCATCTCCTGAAAGAATTTCTTGGCCAGAACCACTCAGCCCTATTTTCAAAAATCGACATTCAAATAAAATCATGTTTTCACCTTTTGTCTCAGAGACATAGCTTTTGACCCCTCATTGGAATGAGCTCACCGGGCTTGTTCCGATGGGTGGTTGGGGGCTGTGCTTTTGAGGCGGGAGATGGGGATATTTAGTTATCCGTTGCTGCCATTTCGAGAATCCCTGCTTGCCATCCATGATGAATATTTATTAAACATTTACCAAAGAACTTTTTTTTCTGTGAGTGTTTCCTGCAGTCCTTTCGAGATTTCCTTCCTGCTGTCTCTCCAGTAAATATATCCATTGAAAATACTTATTAAAAATTTACTGAAGAAATTTTTTTTTTTTTTTTTTTTCTGCGAGTGTTTCCTGCAGTCCGTTCGAGATTCCCTACCTGCTTCCAGCTCACATAGAGATAAACTATTGTTACTCAAATTTTGTTTTGTTTTCAATATTTGTTTCCAAAGCATAGCTAGCTTGTGACCCCATATAGAGTATAGACTAAGTGTAGACGCCCATTTCCCAGTCTTATTCTTAAAAATAGACATTCAAATTGTATTATGTTATGATCTTTTGTCTCAGAAGCATAGCTTGTGACCCCTCATTGGAATGATCTCACCGGGATCCTTCCGGTTGGTGGTCGGTGGCTGTTTTTTGTGAGCGGGAGATGGGGATATTAGTTAATCAAATATATTTTTTGTTAGAATCTGCTCGGGAGTACCAGGAAAAGAAATATATAAAAACCTGAAGATCTAATTTTCTGAAAGTGATTCTCGGCCAGAACCGCTCAGCCCTATTCTCAAAAATCTACATTCAAATTAAATTATGTTTTTCACCTTTTGTCTCAGACGCATAGCTTGTGACCACTCGGTGGAATGAGTTCACTCAGTCGATCAACCTCATTTACAGAAATCGCTATTTAAACTTGATTGTGTTTCCATCTTTTGTCCCATAGACTTAGTCTGTGATCCCTCTTTGAAATTGGCTCACTGGGCTCGTTCCAGAGGGTGGGTGGTCGGTGGCTGTGTTTCTGAGGCGGGAGATGAAGACTTTTAGTCATTCAAAAACTTGTTTGAAAATTCTCAGTCGTTAAAAGAGAAACCTGAACAGTCAACTGGTTTTAATTTTTCGAATCCAGAATCTTCCAAGAGAGTGATCCCACATTGGTAGAATATCTACTGAAGGTTCTCCACCGCCTTCATCTACAAGGTCAGCCACTTATAAACAATCGAAATTTTATATACGTTCTTGTTATTTTTATATTACTGTTGCTTCCCATTTTCTGAAGATGTTTCTCGGCCAAATCACCCAGTCTAATTCTTAAAAATTGACATTCAAATTATATTATGTTTTCATCTTTTGTCTCAGAAGCATGACCTGTGACCCATCATTGGAATGATCTCACTTGGATTTCTCCAGTGTGTGGTCGGCGGCAGTGTCTTTGGGACGGGAGATGGGGGACATCTAGTTATACAAAAATAATTTCTGTTAAACCCTACTCGGGAGTACCAGGAAAAGAAATATATAAAAATATATAAAAACCCGAAGATCTCATTTTTTTTTTTTTTTTTTGGAAAATGTTTCTCGGCCAAATTAAATTATATTTTCACCTTTTGTCTTAGTTATTCAAAAATAATTTTGTTAGAATCTGCTCGGGAGTACCAGGAAAAGAAATATATAAAAAAACCTGAAGATCTCATTTTCTGTAAGTGTTTCTCAGCCGGAACCGCTCAGCCCTATTCTCAAAAATCGACATTCAAATTAAATTATGTTTTCACCTTTTGTCTCAGAGACATAGCTTGTGACCCGTCGGTGGAATGAGCTCACTCATTCCACCGAGGGGTAACCACACAAATATCTACCTACCTCTTCGAATTTCCCACTTTGTGGGAGTAATATACAGACCTAATTCACCACCGAAAGCAGACATTAACTTCTTTCTGTCAAAAACCACTTGAACAGTCAGTTGAGGTAAAAATTTCGGTTTTAATTTTTCGAATCCTCAATCTTCTAAGAGAGTGATCCCACGTTGATAGAATACCTACTGCAGGTTATTCCCCGCCCTCATCCACAATGTCAGCCACTTATAAACAATGGAAATTGTATATACGTTCTTGTTATTATTATTTTTATTTTACTGTTGTTTCTCCTCCAAAACAAGTCATACAACACTGCATTGACCTTCAAATATCGAGTAGAAACTACCTGCGACCTTTCGTCTGATGGCACTCGGGTAGGTGCCATCCGTGATGAATATTCATTGAATTACTTGTTCACTGGACGACTTGGTGGCTTTATCTGGAACGATGGCGGGTAACGTATCGATTGACGAGATCCAGAGTAAGGAAGAATATGATTTTAAGTATACATATAGTCGGAGAACAAACAACGCGAATGCTAGTGAGGATTCCCCACTCTTCGAATTTCAGAATGAAAGCAAATATTACTCACCAAAAGATGTCTTCTCAAAAATTAACAATGGTTATGAAATATTTTCAATATTTCATTTAAACTGTCAGAGTTTTAAAGCCCACTGGGATTCTTTACATGATCTATTGTACGAGGTACAGGGCTCTTGTAATACTTTTGGTGTGATAGGACTAACAGAGATATTCCAAATTCCCCCAACTCATCATACACAATAAACGGGTACCACCCCCTTATTAAGAATACAAGACCCGATGGAGATAATGGTCGTGGTGGTGTTGGAATTTTCATTAAAGACCACATAGATTTCCAAATACGAGAAGACCTTTCTGTGTTCATTCCACATGTCTTCGAATCCCTTTTCATTGAAATTAAACTAAAGAAATCCATTAAATTAGTAGGAGTAATATACAGACCTAATACACCACCGAAAGCAAATATTGACTTCTTTCTGTCAAAACTAACCGACTTAACGGAAATGATGAATCATGAAAATAAAAAATCCTATATCATGGGAGATTTCAACATTGATCTTCTGAAATCAGGAGTACACACTAATACGGATAACTACATAGATATTATGTTCAGCCAGGGTTTTTTACCTTTTATCACCAAACCAACGAGAGTAACTAGTCACTCAGCCACACTAATTGATCATATCTTCACAAATAACTTATCATCCAACTGTTTTTCTGGTATAATCATTACAGATGTCTCTGACCACTTCGGAATTTTCTATGTTGAAACTCATAACGTGATTAAAGAACTTACGTCATACATCGAAAAGCGCAAGATAAATGCAGATAGCATAGCAACCTTCAAAACAATTTTGTCTCAAATAGACTTTTCAACCGTCTTGGAGACAGACTGTCCAAATTTAGCCTATGACACGTTTTCAGCCATTATTTCCACAGCCTTTGAAAATGCTTTTCCGATAAAACGCATCCCACTAAAAAAAGGATTAGTCAAGCAAAACCCATGGATGACCAAAGGGCTATCAATCTCATCACACACTAAATCCAAATTTTATAACAAAAAACTAAAATGTCCTACAGAACAGAATATTGCAAATTACAAAAATTATTGTAGAATATTCAATAAAATAAAAAGACAAACTAAAGCTATGTATTATAAAGATATCTTATTAGAAAATAAAACCAATCTGCGGAAAACATGGACTGTCTAAAATGAAGCCATTCACAAAACAAAACGAGTGACTGGATTACGTTACTCTTTTGTAAGCGAAGATGGCAAGGAAATAAGGGAGCCTGCTGAAATAGCCCAAGAGTTCAATAGCTTTTTCGTCCATATTGGAGAGCGCACGAGTGAACAAATAAAGAAACCTCAAAAACATTTTCTTGAATACATGAAAAATAATTCTCCACATAATTTTTTTATAACTCCAACTTCACCACAAGAGGTAATAAATGTCACAAGTTCAATGAAGTCCAAAAATAGTGATGATTGCGATGGTATGACGACTAGCCTTCTTAAAAAAATAATTAACATAACGGCCGTACCGCTGTCGCATATCATTAACAACTCGTTCGTACATGGGAGTGTCACAAATAGAATGAAAATTGCTAAGGTAATTCCAATTTTTAAAAGTGGTGATGACCAGAAACTTAATAATTATAGGCCCATCACTGTTCTACCAGTCTTTTCTAAAGTATTAGAAAAACTCATGTCGAATAGAATCACAAGTTATCTTGATAAATTTGGCATGTTATACCAACGCCAATATGGTTTTAGAAAATATCACTCTACTATACACCCAATAATGCAACTCCTGAAATATACAGGATGGGAAAATAATACTGAAGGTAATAATAAAACAATGGCTATATTCCTGGATCTTTCTAAGGCATTTGATACAATTAATCACGACATCCTGCTCACCAAACTAGATAAATATGGCTTTAGAGGCATCAGCAACAACTGGTTCAAAAGTTATCTGTCGGACAGGGTTCAGTATGTTAAATACGGTGATCAAAAATCCGATCTAATGGAAATAAAGTGTGGTGTTCCTCAGGGTTCTATACTCGGACCTACACTATTTCTTCTATATATTAATGATATTTGTTCTTCAACATCACTAAATCTGTTATCATTTGCAGATGATACAACAGTCTATGATTCAGACTCTAATGTTGATCTCCTGGGCACTAGATTTAATAATGAATTGAAAAACTTATATGAATGGTGCTCAGCAAATCAGCTAGTTCTAAATGCACGTAAAACCAAATATATTCTTTTGGATCCCACTCCTAGTAAGAGAAGGTGCAAGTATCCAGATATCTTCATTAATGACCAAAAAATTGTACGAGTAGGGTCAAATCAAGATGAGAAATCTTTGAAATTTTTAGGCATAAGTATTGAGGAAAACCTAACATACCAAGCGCACATTTCCACAATTTGTTCGAAGTTAAGATGGGCAAATTATGCTTTGAACAAGGTAAAAAAAAATACTACCACACCAGGCATTGAAAACGTTATATTATTCTATAGTCCACTGCCATCTGGTATATGGCATTCATATATGGGACAGTTCGAGGGCAGTTAATAAATTGTTGAAATTGCAGAAACGCTCCGTACGAATTATAAATAACAAAAAATATAACTCGCACACTGACCCACTATTTCTAAAGGATAGGATTCTAAAAGTTACTGACCTGTTCAAATTACAAACTTGCCTTTTTATATTTGATTGGAAACATGACAATCTCCCAATGTCATTTAATGACTATTTTAGTATTTTAGAAAATATATCTCGTATGAACACGAGGCAAGTGGGACAAATGCGCGTATACAGAACTCGTAAAAAATGCTTAGATAAGTTACCGATATTTGCATTCCCTAAAATATGGAACAATTTAGACATGGATCTGCAAAATCTAAATAATAGAATCAAGTTTAAAAAGAATCTAACAATAAAACTTTTGTCTCCGTATGCTGACAGTACTCAATGTAATAATCCGTATTGCCCAGACTGCTGTGTATGAACAAAATTGAAGTAGCACAAAGCACGTAATTCTATGAATAAGTTCGCACCTTTTCACATTAACTATCACCTTTATCAACGAGGCAAACTCGAGAAGAATATTGGACAATTCAGTTCAACAGGAGTGAGGAGTCGCACTCTTCCGACAATGCTGGTTTTGCCCGGGTGTTATTTTATTAGCGCTCGGATAATATAGGTGTAAGCGCAGATCTAAGACTTTATACGTATTAATCGTAGGACATGGCGAAGGGGACTTAAACACACAATAAATAATTGAATAAAAAATTAAAACCAAATGGGTAACTAAATTAATAAATTCAAAGAATGGTTGGCTGTTTCAGTAGTTGGTTGATTAGTTAGTTTGATCAGTAGCTCATCGGACTATTAGACTATTGGATAATACCTGGTTATCTCCTCTTCAAATAAATCCACCGTGATGAACCACCAAGTCTATGGGTGAGCGATATCACCCGCAGTGTTCTCAGACGCTGGGCAGCAGTGTTCCTGGTCCTTAGTCCATTCGCAGTGTTGAAGCAAGAACATATGTTTTGTTTTGTTTTTTCTTTGGGGGGTGACATGTAGACAGCCAATCTGGCTATGTCGTCTCCCTACGATATGTGCAGAAAGAATTCTGTTATTAAAACTTTGTACTCAGAAATGTTTATTTTGTATACAATGCTCATGTCGTAAAAATAAAGTATTATTATTATTATTATTATTAAATTGTAACTACGATTTAGCTAAATTGTACGTACAGTTTATTAAATTGTACCTACAATTTAATAACTAAAAACGACGTGAAGCTAATAGGTTTCCGTAGAATAGAAATTTCCATGAAAAGTTATTTTTTAAACGTATTTTCGACAAAATGTTGAAGTTATTCATGCTAGTCTCCATTAGATAGAGACTTCTGTGGGCTTTTGGGATGAAAAGCACGTTATCTTTTGGCCTTCAAAATGACGTGTTTTTCAGCTTTTTTGTTCTATTGTTGGAATGTTTAGGAACCCGCGTAATACCGAGTCTGGTGCATATGCATATTGATAACATTCTAGTAACAGATCGAGCATCTCCATGAGGCAGGGATCCAAGAATCCGGAACTCCTGGGCCAAGCTCGGGCCACACAAAGTTTCGGGTTCCGGGTTTACTACCCCAGCCCCACCCTCTCCCCGGCCATGGCTTTCAAAGATATGCCACCGTTAAAGCACATACCGTTACAAAATGCACGTTCACATTTTGCGATGTAATGAGAATCAAGAAACCCAAACCCTGAAACCCAATAAACCTTTTTGTATCCTGACTGCCAATTTTCATTTGATTACCTTCCAAATAAAATAAATGATATTCGTGGCAATGGAACTGAAAACAAATTTGTGAAAATTGGAGTTTTTTCTTGGGTTTGATCCAGTGGTGTAGCAATGAGAGGAGAAGGGGCTGAGGAGTCTTAGCCCCAACACCCTCCAAAAAAATTCCCCACCGGCGTCTAAGAACACTGAATTCAACGAACAGCATGGGGCATCAAATAGTGAATTTACCACGCTCGACGCTTTTTTCTGGGCTGGGAGTCTTGGCCCCACAATCCCCACCGCACCCCCCCCCCCAATCCTTAATTCTACGATCTGCGTGGGCGTCAACAGATACTAACGAACTTACAGATGACATACAGCGCTTGACCTTCTTTCGAGCCTCAAATAGTGTCATTGGGGCATATCTTTCATTTTTTCGAAAAATATACCCCTCCCCCCAACGCGAGATGGACACCACCTTGATACCTTTGCCCGGTTAGTCTTCGATCTTTGGGTTATACCTGCGTCATAAATGTGCTTGGACCCCCCCCCCCTCCCCCCGCCAAAAAAGAAAGAAGAAAAATTTCCGTGTGCCCTCCCACCGCCCACGCCGAATATGGATGTCCAATTTATATCGCATCACTGTTCCACACAACAAATTTTAATACCCCTTCACTTAATATAACGAAGAAGAACAGGCCGGTGCTCAACAAAGGGAAGTTGGGGGAAATGTTTCTTTTACTTTTATTGCACGCCGATGCTTTTATTTTCATAAAATACACGCTTTTTCTGCAAAAACCGAAGCGAATAATAATTTGTTTTTGTATTGTCCTTGAACAATACGGATCACGTGAGCGGACTATTTAGCTATTTTTTTATGTTTGGGTTATTTTTGGCAATGTTTTGTGTTTTTAATATTTTTTTAGTAAACTGTTGGCGTGCAGTAAATCCAGAACAGCATTTGCTTTCGAACTGTCATTTTTACCGCACTCGATAGATTTGGGCGGAGGGATAATATTGAATTCGAAGCCTTCGGGTTCTCGTTCAGTATTATCCCTCCGCCCAAATCGATCTCGTGCGGTAAGAAAATGACAGATCGAACGCGAATGTCATTCTGTCTTTTTCTATATTTCCAAGATGTCTTGATTTTTTTTAAACTATATTCCGGATTGACTATTATTCCAACTGACTCATCTTCGGTGAAGGCATGCCTTGATGAAGTTGGAATCGTCGAGATTCGAGACTTTAGCCTTCGCAGCCACAAATCACGTTTACACACACACACCAAGACGGTCATCATCGCTACGCCCAGTGGACAGGTAATAAATTCGAACTTTTTGGAGTTCATCTTGACGCTTAAAATTTACGTGCAGAAACACACCTGGAAAAGTTTCGTGTTGTAACACACCCAAATGAGATCGACAGAGATTCAGCAATGTTTGTCCGTGTCATTTGCAAATTTGCCTATACGCTCTGCCGGGTATTTTAAAATTAATGTGGTATTAAGTGCATACAACGCGATGACTCTCTTAATAGTTTGGTATCGATTTTTTGATCACGAACTCTCACCATTTTAACAGTTATTTAATGATGCGTGATATGTTTGTCGTCATGAAATACGCTTGATCATTGTCACAAACTTTCGAAATATCTGTTCGATAAACAAAGTCAGGAATTAAGTGTAATTACCATTGTTTACGTGGTTAATATAAATAATGACTATCCCCGTGACACTGACAACATAACTGGGGGTATATTGATTGCTTTTGAAGACAAAGCAAGCTCCAGGGCCGGTGTTTCCGCTGCAAGCTTTTAACTTCTGTATGTATTTATCTTCAGAATTTGTTTTAAAACATTATTAATTTGCTGTTGCTACTGTCAGCATCCGGTTCATATGTACGTTGTGTGGAATATATTTCCGTCATGGAATTAGATACTGAAGATGAAGTGGTCTCCTGCATACCCCCATGCTATTTGTATTCGTTGTGGTTACATCCACTTAATGCAACAGAAAAATAGAAAATCAACTTTCAAGTTGAATTATGTTGAAAAACGAACTTAAACTTCGAGAGAATTGATTTTCATATCATAATTGGGGTGAATGTCCAATATACTAACACAGACACTCTGAAATCAGTTGGATAAAAAATTAACACAAATCAACTGTGGGGAGCACGGTGGCTCAGTAGGTAGAGATGCTGGCTGCAAGCCGAAATGTCCTCGGTTCGAATCCCACTTGCGGCAATAGGCGCGTGTTATTCGCCACTAAGTTCCAAATAGCTCATGCCGCAATCGCGTTGTGTCCTTGGGCAATACACATAATCCTAACTACCGGGGGCACGACCACGGCGTTGTGTACTAGGGCATACTGCACGTCGATGGTGCACTTGTCTTCAACCAATGCTAACCCTGCGTGTGTGATGTCAGTACGTTCATGAGTCTGACATCTGCTCGGTGGTTCTCTCCGGGAACTCCGGCCTACTCCACCCATAAAATTGTCCGAAACGAGGCGACCCTGCATGTCGAAAGTGTCGTTAAATCCCAATAAATAAATCAACTGGGATGAGTGAATAAGAACCCAATTGGGTTCACATTCACTCATCCCAGTTAATTTGGTTTGAAAAAATTCGACCTCAAAAGATCAACCCAAATCACAAGATCAACCCTGTTTGGTTCATATTCGCTCATCCTAGATGATTTGGGTTGATTGTTAACCCAACTGATTTTAGAATGCAAGTGGGAGGCCAAATTTAATTTTTCGTTGAATTTTAGTAACTTTTTAACTTCCGAATATTTGTTTCTACTTATTTTTCGCCTATTATCGAAAGCAAGCAATCGGTTGATTTAGATACGGCAATGGCAAGTATTCTTACATAGCACATGCGTTGGCGCATAATGCGACTACAAACCCCTCCAATCCCATGCTTTTTGCATTATGAAAATGGCTCCAACTCAACACCCTCAAAAACACGCAGAAGCCAAGTCAAACACACGTTATGTGATGATCACGTGGTAAATTGTTATGAAATCGTTTCTTGATATATAATTTTATCGTAGAATTCTCCCAAATTGTCATCTCCACGCTGGAACCTCGAGAAGTGAAGCAGTGCTTGTTCACTGCGGTAAACAGGCTCTGTTTTGCTTGTAAAATATGACCCAATCACCAATGCTTGGGAGGTGCAAACCTTCTCTAAAATGGGCAACATGGCTTATTAACGCTCACCCCTGGTCTTGAGTTGATACTCATGTTGTGGTGTCATGTTTAGCCATTGTGCAAAAATATGTGAGCTTAAACACCAATAAAGAAATAAATAAATCTCACAAATTATCAGGAAAAACGGGAATGTTCGTTGAAAAACATTTTTTGTCTACTTTTTTTGACATTAGCTAATAACTTACTTGATCTATTCAGCGATTTTATGTTTGGACGTTCGAAGAAGTACATTTGTCCACGTGGAGACATTTTGATTATCCAAATGCGGCATCTCTCATGCAAAACGTAAACAATTTGAATACTTTGTTCAAACATTGAAAACTGCTGCGAACTCATGTTGTCTGATGCCCGAGCCTTGTTCGTGGATATACGAAACATTTTATGCCGTAGATAGCTTTTATGTTACTTGTCTCCGTTTACATATATCACCAAAGCAGTAGAAGACTTTCATGGATTCCTAGAACTTATTCCACCAGTTCAGTTGTAGAAATGTTTTTACTCGGGTTCTGTGCAGCACAACCTTCATTTTCATGTATTATATGCTAGAGCTGAAACGGTTAAGGTGTTTTCTTGATCGATTAATCACGTGAATTAACCTTGGTTAACCGATTAATCACTTGCCCAAATAGATATTTGAATAATTGCCATACCGTTGATTTACAGCATGAACCCCCTTTACCCAACGTAACAAACAAAACCAACTAGGCTTATATACAAAAATCGCCATTCAAATTTATTATGTTTGCAATTTTTGTCTCCAAAAAATATAGCTTATGACCCCTCATTGGAACGAGCTCGTTGAGCTCGTTCCAATAAGGGATCATAAGCTATGTTTTTGAGACAAAAATTGAAAATTTTTAGTAAGTCGTGAATTCATTTCGCAAGTATCGTCTGCTACCCGCATTGGTTAAAGGGTTAAGAATGACCATTTCCAGCTACTGATACAGTATGATGATCATGTAAGTAAACAAGTATGTTAGCAAGTAACTTGCATGCTTTACTCGGTCTCATATAATTGATGTGAGTCAGTGTGACAAGTTTGTTCCTTTGTTGACCCATATCATACAGTAGTTCAAAAGTAACGGTTAATGGAACAATTACTTTTTGGATCGATCAAGTTGTTGATCATTGATTAATCGATTAATCGGTTAACCGTTTCAGCTCTATTATATGCCCGTGTTTTTAGAAATTAATCGGATTTTGTAATCGAGAAGTTTTGCCTAAAATATGTTAGCGTTACGTGGATTTAGCCCTAAGTCCAGGAGACGGTACAATACTTCTGTAGCGAGTCATCCAATGGGAAAATTTGTTTGCTGGTCTTGATCTCGCAGATACAATATTCAGTGATTGCAAATGAGTTAGTTCCTATTTTTTATTTGCTCGGATGTCACTACGAATGTACGCTTGGTGCGTATTGTTGGACCAATGGAGGCAGAACTAAAATGAAAGTTGAGGAGGTGGGATACTAAGGTTTAAACATTTGCCCCAACATCGCTCAAAGCCTCTCATTAGAACAAGATCTATGTGGAGGGTCATATGCTATTTTGAGGATCCGGAAATGAGTTTTTTTTAGTTATTCCCGAATGTTTTTGCAGGTGTGAATGTTTTATTTGTAGAGCTTGGGGAGCTGATTACCACGAAATGCTCGTTGGATTTTTACCAGTACAATAAGTCGTGTTTTGTAGATAAATCATTCGAACAACAAACAACCCTTTTGGGAACCCCAGGAAGTGGAGCAGTTCTTTGTTTACTACGGTAAACAAATTCAGCTTTACTGGTACACTTGGACCACGGAACCAATTTTAAGTCTAATGTGGGAAGCGTTGTGGTGACTATTGGCTAAACTTGACTTCAAACCTATTTTACGGTCGTGATATAGCCACCGATGCTGAAAATGACCTTAAACACTAATACAGTTCAGCCAACATACCTCCTGGTTTGTCATGAAGGTTTTCTGGTAAAGCAGGGCTTGTGCTTCTAATTCTTTTTCTCGGAAATTGCGACTTTTACTGTCGACGGAAACTTCACTCTTGCAGTTTTAGTGGGAAATCACTCTCCGCGTGCTGAAGTCACCTGTACTTTTTTTTCTTTACATTGTACAGGAACTATATGTTATGTATATCCCTCACATCAGACTTATAGTATCTATGAATATACAGACTATATGTGCTTTCATTAGCAGGTGATATGTCGTGTAGCAGGGGTTGCAGAGTGACATTGAAAGTGTGTGCGTGTGTTATGGAGAGAATTCTTATTTTGGAGACTTCGCGTATTCGCGGCACCGACCCGATTGTAATTTGGAAAAAGGGGGAATTCGTGTATTAAAATTGTTAGTCAGTTTTTGGAGGTGATTGGTAAAAACAAACGCGAACTTGAGAAATAGACAACTGTGACCAGTAAATTCGAGTACAGTGGAGCCCACCTAATTGGATATCTCTCAATTGTACATCCCTTTAAATTGAATACAAATGTTGTAACCTGTCGAAAAATTACCCTGACTCTCCCCAGTTTTCCTTTGTTTATATACATATTTGACCTCAGTACATCCAATACAGGCATTTAATCTATTATATCTTATTTGACAGAGCTCGTGGAGCTCTGTCAAACAAGATATAATAGAATAAATGCTAAATTTATCTCCAGAATACAGGAAAGTGACACAATACCTGTTAATTGAATTGAAATCCCCCATTTCCAATTTCCAATCCTGTTAATTGAATAATTTTCGTTGGCAAAGTGGCTGTTCAATGAACAAGGTTCCACTGTATGTGTGAAAATGGTGAAAGCATCAGAACAAACTTCTCAAGAACGCTAATTAATTAAGGGGGGGGGGGGGGGGCTTATTTTCTGGAGTGAAATATTTATAAAGAAACCAGAAATGGGTTTTGTGTACTGTTTTAACCCCTGGGACTCTGGTAATGCGACAACATTTTCTCCAATCATGCTGTTTTTCTCTTGTTTAACTATGCATTCAACCAATTATATCTTCTTTGACAGAGCTCATTATGAAACTCAGCTACAATATCAAGGTTTTTGTTCAAACAAAATCTGGAGATGGCGGCCAAAATGACTTGAGTCTGAAGGATAGCCAAGGTTGATAAATCAACATAATTCAGCATCACCAGAATCGGCGATTACAACTTCTTCAGAATTCTGACAAGTGTCACCCTTAGATTCCACACAAACTGTCACACACTTGAAACCATGCTTGAAACAGGAACAAGTATTGGTTCCACATGTCTTTCTACCTATCATTTCGCATTTGCAACTCACAACATTCAGAAACGAACGTGGGCGGCCTCTTTATCCGTAATCATCACGCGAACAATTTCAGTATTTTGGAGCTTCCCACCCAAGTCCATCAAGTCAGAAACAGTGTACAAGGAATCCCAAGGGATATTCTGTTGATGCACACGCAAAGAGTATACCCGAGTCGCTTTATCTGTTGGGAGAGGTTCTGAAGTTCTGTAGGGCCCTTGTAAGAGGACACTATCTTCATGAACTTAACGTAACGGAGCCTGCCAAGTGATTCCCCGTACAGAATTTGGAAGAACCGAGACCCGCTGTACCAATTTGTTCAGGTGCGCAGAAAACATCCCTTTGATTTGGACGCTAACTCTCTGAATTGAATAGACCCCTCTATTTTCTCGAGAAAATTCGCTTTTCCCTGTCCAAAAGTTGGCGAGGTGATGTTACAGCCGCCCCATGCACGGATAAAAAGGATGTGTAAATTTACAACTTGACCAATTGTGGAAACAACATCACCAATTTTTGTTGAGAACATCTCAATCTACGTATTCTGATCGTAAATGCATACAGATTATCACCACAGTGTGTGTCTCCGGGAATTCAAATCAAGTCGAGTTGTAGGAACAGAATAGTATTTCAACGAGCCCGTAAGGGCGAGTCGAAATGCGATTCTGTGTCTACAACGAGACTTGATCAGAATTTCCGTAGACACACACTGTGGTGATGATAAATTTATCTCACAATATTGACCACAAAATGTGTTATAAAACTATTTTAAGAGGAACTTTTTCATTTGCCTTATCGATGGAAAGACGCAAATTGAAAAATAGAATTGCGTTCATTGATCTCCATTTTGTGGTCAGTGATGACGTTACACTTCAGAGAAAATTACGTCACTGGGGTTCACTTTACTGAATACTGTCTTGCGAAGTGGAGCCACTGTGTGTTTCCTTAACGTGAATTTGGTTGTTACTTTTGCAATAATTACTAGTGAATTAAATATCCCTCTTGGTGTAAAGGTTTTTTATATTTTAAAATATGCCGTTCATCGTTTATTGAGGTGGAGTTTTCCACATTTCATAGCGAAAGCTAATCCTTTAACTTCAAGTGAGAAGCCTCGACTCGAGCGTTCAGGAAAATCCCAATAATAGGCTACAAACCAGCCCAAGATGCCGAAAAGTGCGAATAATTTAACTATTCGTTGCGTTAACTTCCCCAGAGGCATTTTAGCATGCCGTGCATAATAAATACGTTATAGGGCGTATAGTTGGCAGATACAGTGTCATATACGGCTCAGAGAAAACAATATTGTTTTCTCGGAAGGGAAAAACGCGAAACGATCGAAAAATAATATTAATGCCGTTGTTTTGGCAACAGCAGAATCACGCGCTTGTATCAGGGGCCCTTGATATGGATTCGGAACAAGGCCCAGATACATTAAACTTTAGTTGCGTAACAGTGCAAAAACGCCCCGATTGTGAGATAAATATCCATCACATCGATTCTCCCACGGTGAAACAAATGTACCACAATATATGTATAGTAGTCAACAACGATAACGCTTGTTCCACTCGATGCTATTTAGATATCCTTACAAACATCGTATCGGTATCGCCTGTACTAGCATAAGTACTATGACTGCCCTTTTCGCGAGACGAATCCAACAATGTCATAAACTGTGTTTTGTTCTTTGCATTCGCAAGAAATGTTTGCTGATTCTTGGGATGCAACGAGTCGTATATCAGCGCATGTTTTATCAGATATCTTTTGAAGTTCGGGTTCTTTTATCGACAGCTCGTTCTCATACCAACTAGACAACACCCTCCACTCCTCGATCGAACATTAGTGGTATACCGGCAAGTCACGTTTGCTTGTGAGAATCACCCGCTTCAACCTGAAGGGAAGAGAACCTCCATCGAGGACAGGAGTTGGGTTACTTGGAGGATCCGCAGCCTCTGCCGAATTGGTCATCGTATTTGCTAATTGAGCTACCGTCGCATTTCGCATTACGTCATTCTTAAATAAAGACGTTGGAATTTCTGTACGCTCATATTCAGTGAACTGTCCCGTATTCTCGTCCCTCTGAGTGATAGCGATCAAGCGATAAAACAGAATCGTCGGATTTGTCAAAACTTTCTGATTGTAGACCGTAACACCATAATTTGATTGACATAATCCAATGTTTTGACCTGCATGCTTCGTTTGATTTGCGTTTTCAAGAAGTTCTGACAGTGAATGTTTTTATGAATACGATGACCCACAAACTCGGTTTCACGACCATTCAGTTCTTCCTTGTCACCGACAACCAGCACAGTGGACAGCGACCGCAAACTATTATCATTTAAATCAAAAGGTTTGTGAACGTCAACCCATTCCCGAATACTCAGAGTGTCTGAATAATTCCTCTTGTTTCGGGTAGTACTTATATCAACACGCTGTTCACTTGCAACGTTTGTGATTGTTGACATTGCGTTGTGAATTTCAGCACACCTATGAATGCTAAGAACCCACTGAAGACGGACAGAATCGAAAAAAACCCTACCCTTGTCAGATCGCTTTGATTCTTAATAGAAGACATGGGGGGTGGGGGCATGCTCAATTACCAGGCTGGCGGAAAGACCAGCCCGCGATCGAATTCTTCGTCGGACAGAGTGATTTCTACTCTCTGCGAAACTATTATTGAGCCGTCGATGCTTCTCGGACAACTGAAGCATCACTTGGAAATACAATCGAGAGCTCTTTGCGAAATTGATGTGACCTGTTGTCGCATATAGATTCAACATTCTCCTCAGAGATATGATATGGAGGAACCAAAACACAGAACGACACACGCATGAGAATGGGTTAATCGATGTGGCACGAGCGCCAGTGCGGAAGGATAATCCTTCCGCGATAGCCCTAGTGCCATATCGATTAACCCATTCACACGCGTGTGTCGGTCTGTGTTTATTATACACCTTCACGCCTGTAAAAAAACATTTATTACAAGGACACTTAGCAATTCATTTGACAACTATCAACAAAAAGAACACATTTTATCTCCAACCAAATTTGCGATGGGAACCCGTGTCACTATTTCGTCCCCTGAGTTCCAATGTGTTCTATGTGCCTAATGGCACATAGAACACATTTGAAATCAGGGTATGATTTTAGCTATCGTTTGCGAGTCAAATTGTAGTAGCGATGCACGAATTGTAGAAAATTCCAGTGATATTTCTCTGGTTTATAAAAATATCCGTCATCGATTTTCGTTCCGCACATGTGGGGATTTCATATAACATTGGCGTGTAATAAATCACTTTATTGTTCTGCTCTGATGAAGCTCTTCGGGTGGTCTTCATACTCAACATTCTAAAATTAGAGCTTCACAGTTGGAGATTTCTGAGTTAACCCAGTGAGCAAATCTTCAAATCTCACAAGCCCATAATATTCGGCAATATCTGATAGGGGAACAGACTTGCTTCTGACTCCATCGTGCAGATTCACAACTTTTGAGCCATGAAGATGATTACTTCACTCATGTTTTCAGAAACATGCAAATTAACTCGTGAAAACATCATTTTTCGAAAACGCTGGCCGAAAATCGTTGAAAATGGCTAAAAAAGATGCTGCTCTTTGGTGCGCTGCAACACAATCCCCAAAAGTCATTTAGTGGATTTTGGATATGTTATAGCGGAGCCTTCCTTCTGCATCGACTGGGCTAAAATCTAGCCTACTATCAATTTTTGTCCGGGGTAGCCTAAAAACTGGCTTATCGACTGCAATAAAAAGTCTCGGCCTACTTTTGTTGTCACAATACTGTTCGTTAGTGAAAAGCTAAAATGCGATAACATCTAGAGAATGTTTGAAGATTTCCACAGGGGTTAATTTAACCCTTTGAACCCTCATTTCCTGGAATGGTATCGACCGTGTGTGCACTTACACCAAGATGGGTCAGTCCAATATCAATATGCAGGAAAGATAAAATAATAACTGCAGTCAACAGCCGTTTGGCTGCAGATTGCAGTTTTTATTTTATCATCAATGTCCCGTGTATAGACCTCTTATAATAGGACAAAAATAGACCGAAATTTTGCCTTAGACCGAAGAATTGGTCTTACGAGTTTAAATGGCTAGACGGTATCGCATCACACTTTGCAATGCATTTTTTTTATATTGAGCGGTGCCCAATTTTTTTTTAACACTAGCAAAAACAAAACAAAAAAAAAAAAACGAAACAAAATAGAATCATCCGAGTTGTGACGAACTAGTACCAGTGCTGCCGAGAGCGAGGGCGGGCTGGGGGCAATGTGTAGAATAGGAGTTACGGGACCTGCGATCGCCGAAAGAGCGAAGAGATAAGTAGTGGGGAGTCCTCTCCCCAGAATTTTTTTTTAATTGGTACAAGGAGTATCATTCTCCTGCATTTTCCTGACAATATCTACTCCATTATTTCCTTACAATTTGTCTAATTTATTACCTGTATGTCTGTGTGTGATGCATTTTTTCTCCAAAAATACTCGTGACCACCACCATTCAGGAAAGACCGGAGAAAAAAAAACAACAAACTGGAACAAATATTTTTTTAAAAATATGAATGGGACTTTGTCAGTCATGTAATTACGTAATCTTAACACTTCCACTAGCGTCGGAGGCAGCGTACCAAAGCCTTCCCACGACTTTCAGCTCAGACGTAAACAATAGGTCAATCTACACTTTTTTAAAACCCCAAACATCCCGGGGCAGTTGCCTCGCTCACCCCTCTCTGTGCATGTGCTAGTAACAGTCACTACAGTCACCACAACATGCGGAATTCAACAGAAGAAATTGGCCCAACAGCTCAGCTGTAGTTTGAAGCTCTCGGCAAGGGCGCGTTGTCAAACCGATTTTGACTGGACAGTTGGCTCTTTCGGAGGCTGTTTCACAACAGTAAGCTTGACTGAGTCAAACTGACCCACCTGCAAATAGGGACCAGTTACGGATATAACACTGTTTATTCATGGCACAGATACTGCCAAAAACAAAACAAAACAAGTTTGACTCGAAATCTAAAGTTCCCTCGATGACATATTGCCTCTTGAGTTCTCTCTTTCGTCTTTTCAATCTTTACTCAGCCTCAAGTTGAAGAACCCTCTCATTTTGGAACTTCGTGAGAAATTGAATGCTCTCATATGTGATCAATATGATACTGTGCTTTACTTTTTACCTGGACATGTTGATATCTTCGTGAACCCCAGGGCAAAGAGTGCAGCGAAACAGGCTTTACACAAGGTCATCACTAATTTTAAAATTCCTTTCAGTGATTCTAAACCACATATTAATAAGTACATCAAAACTGTGTGGTAGACGGACTTGGATGGGGAAACAAATAAGATCCATAGTTTCCGGTCTAATGTTAGTGATAACATCTGGTCACCTCCTTTGTTGGAAATACTTTGTAATTTTGACACAAGGTCATATGGTCATACGTGATATACACATTTCTTTTTGTTATGGTTATATGCGACCATAATGTGTTCCTTGCCAGCAAATGTTAACTGTGGAGCACATTCTTTTGCACTGTATAAATTTTAATCTTATCAGCCTTATTTCACAACACAAACACCCATCGGGTTCTGTCATTTCTCAAGCAAATCAGCCCTTCTTAATTTGCTTTTAATTCTTTTAAGCTCTCATGTTGGGTTGTGGTGGCCCAGTAGGTAGAGGTGCAGGGTGCAAACCGAGTGGTTCTCTGTTCCAATCCCACCTGCGGCAACCGATCTGTGTCCTTGGGCAGACACTTCACCACCACTGCCCACGTGAGGGCACGGTGACGTTGTGTACTAGGGCGTACTGCACGTCGATGGTGCATTTGTCTGCAACAAATACTAACCCTGCTTGTGCGGAGTTACTATGTTCTGGAGCTGATAATTGCTCGCCGTTGCTCGGTTGCTCTCTCCGGGTACTCCAGCTTCCTCCGCCGTAAAATTGTCGAGGTCATGAATAGCCATTGTGCCGAAATATGTAACCTTAAACACCAATAAATATATACATCTCTCATGTATTCACATCTGTTCAACATATTGTTTTACACATTATTCTTAAAACAACTGGTGTCCTTTTCTCATTACAGTTTTCAATACTTATTTTTATTCCACATATTCTATCAGATTTCAACGGCTCGGTTTTTAATTTCTCACAAAATGTAATAGCCTATTTTATAATACATATTTTTCATCGCCACGATATAGCCTCAGATTTTGATGTGGCATAAACAATAAAAAAAAATCAATTAATAAATAAATAAATAAGTCGAAAATGTGTCAGGAAATATATGTTGTTGTGCCATATGTATCAAAGGACCAGAATACCTTCCCCAATGAAAAATTATCTTTGCTAATGTTTTAGGATTGAAATTTCCAAAGCCATTAGAAAAAACGATACATGCCAAAAGAGTAAATTATTCCCTTTATTTTAGAGTTATCATCTAGGACCACGTAGTGTCGCTTGGGCCACGTTGATGTATTAAGGCCCGTTCATGTGGCGAGATTTACTTACGTGAGTAAATTTGCATATATGCAAATTTACTCACGTATGCAAATGTAAATTTGCTTTGCGTTCACGTGACAAAAACAGCACCTACGTAAATTTTGTCGTTTCATAACTTTTAGCATCATTATTGTCATTCACGATGGACAGACAGCTACGGTTAAGGCGACAGTTACCTTATGTCGTTAGTGCTGGACTTGTTCTGGGCCTCACAAAACAAAAGACTGTGCTTTCAAGACCAAAATCAAGAGTTTGGTGGCATGACATCGCAAAAACAACATTCAATGATGACCAATGGATTGAGAATTTTCGAATGCGGAAAGAAACATTTAAGTTTTTGTGCAGTCAACTGGAACCATCACTAAAACATCAATCCGAAAAACATGTGATACAACCTTTAGATGTTGACCACAAAGTGGCCACTGCAGTATACTGGCTTGCATCCTCAGCAGAATACCGCACAGTGGGCAATCTATTTGGTGTTGCCAAATCCACCGTATGCAACTGTGTACATGAAGTGTGTTCGGCCATAGCAGAACATTTGACTGAGAAATTTGTTAAGTTTCCTGGCGGAGAAGATCTCAAAGATGTACTGAATGGATATGAGGAGAGATGGGGGTCCCCAAATTGTGCCGGCGCAATAGACGGGACACATATACCGATAATAGCACCAACCGAGGCCCACGGAGATTACATCACCCGAAAAGGCTATTATTCTTTAATAATGCAGGGAGTGTGTGACCATAGGTACATTTTCACTGATATCAACATAGGATGGCCAGGGAGAGTGCACGATGCAAGAGTCTTTGCCCAGTCGGAAATATATCACACAGCTGAAACCAACGAATTATTCCCACAATGGATGAAGAAAATTACTGGTCGTTTACTTTTACACACAGGAGTAAAGTTGATTTGCGTCCATATGCCACGTTTGCATAGCATGCAAATTTACACGCTATGTAAATATACTTTTACATTACCTCCAGAGTCGGTGCAAATTTGCTCCATACGCAAATTTACTTAGGTGTGTAAATGCGTTCATGTGGCGCATTTACTCACGGGAGTATATATACTCACGTGTGTATTTATACTCACGTGTGTAAATCTCGCCACATGAACGGGGATTTAGACCGCATCCGGTTAGCGATTGATGTATGGAAGTTGAAACGGTAAATCTGTGCCCATTTGCATTGAAAACCTATACTTAATCAATTTGACTAATGTAGGTTAGTTACACCTTTGTCCCCCAGTAACTTACTTTCGTTAGTCATTTTGACTAACATGTATATTAGTCAAACTGACAAAGGTAGACTGGTAAAAACCTTTCATAATATCAGTCAAAATTAATGAAACTTCGTAATTCTGTCTAATATATAACCAATATGTCTAAAAAGAACTAGTCCAAATCTTTCAAAATATTTATCAAAATGACCCACTTATGCGGACCAATATAGTCATTATGGCAAGGTACATACATTAGTCATACACATGGCTTTAAATTGATATTTGTACCGAGTAATGTACAAAAAACATTTTTTAAAACGAGCAAGCGCCTTTTCAGTCTTACCTAAGCCTAACAGTTTATCGACAAAATCAAATAGCTTCAACGTCAAGCGGAAATTGTACAGTACGTGGAGTGTGTATTCTCACTAAATCACCTGCAGAGTGGAGATACCACCCAAGCAAAAATTACAACTTTGTTACAAAGCATAACAAGCACAAGCAAAGTTTCAGGCAATGGACCTCCGGGTTCAACCCGGAGGTCCATTGGCTGAAACTTTGCTTGAGCTTTTGTCCTTAAAAACAAAAATTGAAAGTTATAGTTTGAGTGATAACTCCACTCCGCGGGTGATTTAGTTACAATCCACTCTCCACGTACTGTAGATATAAATGTAAATTTAAGTGTCGACTGCCGAATGTGAAGGGTGTCATTTCCTGCGATACAATGGTTTTACTGGTTTTCTTTGCATTTTCTCATTTTGTTCATCTTCCAACTTCAAGTGTATATTACTGGTCGAGACAATACCTTTAAAATGTAATTGGGATGATGTTCAATTGTCCATCCAAATCTTTGAGCGTGTTGATCTATGTTGCCAATTTACCAATTTAAAAGTGGCGCATTGAGGAGGCGTCGTTTCCCAGAATCCTTCGTTTTTCCGGAATGATAACTCTGTGATTCCAAAGATAATGGTTTGGAGAGGAAATGGAATTATTATACCAGCTGACAACTAAAGTCATAAAAAGCAACTTACATGCACCAACAGGCTAAAATATTTGATATGTGTATTTTAAGAACTTGCAAATAAAAATCACAGATCAGCCCAAGAAAGACTCACTTCAGTTTTATTTTGTATTTTTCCCCAAAATAGTTTAGGTTGGTCATTCTTACTCACTTACTAACTACAATTTTGCAACTTCGCGGATAACGTTAGTCACAATGACAAATGATGCCTCTGACTAACGTTGTGTTCGTTATGTTGACTAAGAAAAGTTTTCTGTAATCAGTTTGCCAATGTACAATATTTTCGGGCCACATCCGGTGAAAGATTCTAAAGGTATGTAATTTCAAACACTATTTATTTATTTATTGGTGTTTTTAAGGTCACATATTTCTGCACAATGGCTAACCATGACCGTGACAGTTTTACGGGTGGAGGAAGCCGGAGTACCCGGAGAGAACCACCGAGCAACGGCGAGCAACTGTCAGCTCCCCAACATACTAACTCCACACAAGCAGGGTTAGCATTGGTTGAAGACAGGTGCACCATTGACGTGCAGTACGCCTAAGTACACAACGGCATCGTGCCCCCACGGGGGCAATGGGGTGAAGTGTCTTGCCCAAGGACACAACGCGGTTGCCGCAGGTGGGATTCGAACCGAGGACCTCTCGGCTTAAAACCAACACCTCTACCAAATGAGCCACCGCGCCCCTTCAAACACTAAACCTGTGCTTATATTTCAATAGGATCTGCAGATATGTTTAACTAATTCCGTAGTTTTGATCACGCGCCAAATAGTTACACCGGAACCAATTGAGTGTGTTTAACTTAGTTGAGGGGTAGATTATTTTTGGAGATCTGAATTTGTTTCAAAATTGGTTTTATTACAAATTATTGGAGAGTGCCCACAGGCACTCTCCAATAATTTGTAATAAATAAAATTTATATAAGCAAAATATTATTTGCATTTGGCTGAATATGAAACATGAGCAAGGAAAATGTCAAAAGCTCTGGTAATCTCATTTTTTTTTTGTGAAAGCGCTGTTGTGGCATTTGCCACGCAACCAGTTAAAGAATTAATTGTTAGAGACATTTCGACAGTTGAAGTCAGGGTACTCGATTCAAAAAAGCTTGACTTGTGCCCGGGGGTTGGGGTGCAATAATGTTTTTAACTATTTAAGTGATTAATATGTTAAACCCAGGATTTTCCCCGTGGGAACCCCGGGAAGGAAGCAGCACTTGTTTACTGTGGTAAACCAGTTCCGCTTTACTAGTAAAATAGGACCCAGTCACCAATGCTTGGGGTGAAAGTCCTCTAAAATGGGCAACATGTAGATCAACGATTGACTAAACTTGACTTCATCTCCATGTTGTGTCACGATTAGCCATGGTGCATAAATATGTGACGTTAACCACCAACAAACAAACAAACAAACCCAGGATTTAACACCAACAAACGAACAAAGAACCCAAACCACTGGTGCTCTTTTAAGAGTTTTGTCAGATTCTTTTTGGAAAAAAAAACACAGGGTAGTTACTTCGGAATACGAATCCTGTACCAAAGTGTAGCATTGTATTTAATTGATTGACACAAGTTTATGTGGAAATATAATTTCATACCGTTTGTTTCGCAAAGGGATACCGTGTAGTACCCATCATCGTCGCAAGGGTGACTGTACCATCTTCTAGTGGAAGACTTTAGTACCCTGGCGCAAGCATCACTGCCTTCCGGGTTTCCAAAAGCCCATTTGCTCCACCCTATTTCAGAATCATACCAGTCTGTCCAGATTCCTGTCGTATCGTCTTTTCCTGCTCCTATCCAAAATAAAACAGTCGTTGAAGGGAGGCCAGCGGACCTATAAAACAAAATTAAATCATTTTGCTTGAACTTGTGTATATATATTTATTTATGTGGGGTTTAGTGACACTTTTAACGACAATCATCGCACATAACATGATCTACGGTACCCAATACTACAGAAAGCCCCGAATACTTAATGTTTCTTGGTAGCAACTGTTTAGAAAATAAGAAAGAAATGATTAGATGTACGTCTTTGAAACAAGATGAAATGTCTGAAATTACTTACCTATAATGTCAAAAGAAAAATGGCGATGAAAAAGGGTGGGCACAGGTCTGAAGCCAAGATCTCAAAAAAAAAACATGGTGGGGCGCTAGGTAAAATTACCGACAGCGTTCTGCGCCGTTGGCCGTCGGTACGAACCTGAAACATACTTAACCCTTAAGGGACCAATTGCGACTTTAATCACATTTTTTCCAAACAGGTGCCCCAACATGCAGATTTGGGTAACCTTGCAAGTAGTATGTCTCGTGTGTTTCACCTCAAGGTTGAGGGATCTCAGGGGGGGGGGGGGGACCTCGGAAGTGACGTCATGTCACGTGATCCAGTGGCGTCATGTTGTGTTGTCATAGTAACCCGCGCGAGCGGTAATGTTGTGACGTCATCTTGGGGTGACTGGGGATATGACTGTTAAATACTGAGATGAGGCTAAGAGAGATAGTATATTAGGCCTCATTGGGGGATTTTGTCATTTTGTAATTCGTGATACTCCTGTTCATTCGAACACACCCTCATAACATACCCTGTCTTGCTGTAGGCCTTTGCGTAACATAGCAACCACGTGCTACCATAGAAACTCCGGGGAGAATCACCAAGCAACGGCGAGCAACCTTCAGCTCCCCAACATACCAACTCCACACAAGCAGGGTTAGCATTGGTTGAAGAGAGGTGCACCATCGACGTGCAGTATGCCTTAGTACACAGCGTCACCGTGCCCCCACGTGGCCAATGGGGATGCTCTGGATTACATTCATTACAAGTATATAGTGTTTACAAAGCAACCAATAATTACGCATGCACCAAGCCTCACTTGTTTTGAAAACATCTATTCTGGTTTCAGTGTAAGAACATTTAAAAGAATGCCAAAGCATCCGTACGGCAGCATATTGGCGCCATTGAAATTTAATATCCAAGATTCTTAAACTGTTACAACAGTTCAACTAAACTGCTAGTAAATTACATAAGAATTACATGGTTCAATTACATGGTTCAAAAAATGAAATGAATAAAATAAATAATTTTAAAATATGATAATGAATGACAAGCACACAAACCAAGAAATATATATATGTGGGTGTTTGTGATTTTTTTTATGTATCAATCGATGAATATGGAGGAGGGGTGGGGGGTCTGGATCTGCCGGCTTCTGTTGTTTTCTTAGTTGGAGTCAGTGATGTATGTTGATTGTGAAAACAACATTTGTTGTGGAAGTTTAAGACGGATTACTGTTATAGTATAGTTCTAATAAGTATATAAATTATACGAAGAACCTTCATTGATAAAGGTTTCATTGAAATATACAGATATGAGGCCATAAAATACCTAGATTATTATTGGAAATTATTTTAAATTGGGACGGAATGAAGGAGTTTATTTTTTATTATTTATATATTTTTGCCTTGTTTCAATATATGGGAGAGTGCCTTGCGGCACTCTCCAATAAATTGTAACAAGTCAAATCCATACAGACGAAATACACTGCAAAAAATATAGGTTCTCTTTAGAACCAAAACTGGTTCTAATCTTGTCCCTGAGATGGAACCAGTTTAGTTTAAACAATATTTATTTCAAATCAATAAAATTTATTACGATTAGCATTCAATGTTAACAGAATAATACATGAACTGAAGTAGATTCAACAGTAAACTTGGAGGTTATTCAACGGTGTCGCCAAACATTTTGAAACAAAGCGAATATAAATACCTGGCATATTGGTTCTATACAGAACCAAAACTGGTTCGATATGCCAACTGTTCATATCTCCTTTGCTTAATAATGATTTGAGACAACCTCGTATAAGCTCTAAACTTACGGCTGGAACCTCCTCAATTTATGTTTAATTCTGTTAACATTTAATGTTAATCTTTATAAATTTATTTGATTTGAAATAAATACTGTTTAAACAGAACTGGTTCCATCTCAGGGACAAGATTGGAACCAGTTTTGGTTCCAAAGAGAACCTATATTTTTTGCAGTGTACAGATAGTATGAAGCACATGGATAGAATGTGAATCCTTCAAGTTGTGTTACCTGAACTCCAGAATATATCGCAAACCAACTTCACGTGTTAATGAAGTAACAGTATTAACTGAACATGATCACTTATTTAAAAAAAAAATGTAGTTATACATTCTATGAGCAACGGGCAAACCGATAAAATTTGTAATTAGCTAGCGGGCAGATCGATAAATTTTAAAAGTCGGGCAGCCAGCAAATCGAGACATAACCGGTGAATAGTGTTAAAAAGTTTTTTTTTTCAGAAAAAGGGCTGTACCATATTTCGTAGTTATTGAAAGGGTGCTACAAATCGCACTATATATTATGTTTTCTTTCACAACTGAATGTTATTTGTGAAGGGGGGGGGGGGGGGGGGTATAGGCTTTGTCTGTTTGCGAAACCGTATTCCATCAAGGCAACTATTTGCCAACAATATGGCGGTCTCCATTGAACCCGCTCTGAGCATCCCCACTAACCGAAATAATCACGATGGAACTGCGCATCCGCACTAACCGAAAATATGAAGATGGCACTGCGCATTCCCACTAACCGAAAGCATCAAGATGGCACAGCGCATCCGCGCTAACCGAAAGTATCAACTGGTAATGACGTCATAATATGGCTTTTTATGTAGCCTATCACGATAATACACATGGCAGCCTTCATTTTCTCCGTAATGGTATCCAAGAAATCCAACAAATGGGGTTCATCAGATCGGTCACAGACGGGTGCGTGGGGTACAAACCAAGTTCCTCAAAGTTTCTAACATGCAGGAAAGCTTTCTGTATATGGAACATTTCCCAGTAAACAGCCGTTCTTCATTCCCCCATGTTATGCTCATGCGTGTTTGCTTTCTTCTGCAAACAAATTATTGGGAACACCGTACCTCAGTGGTTAGAGCATTGGGCTTCAAGCCAAGAGGTCGACGGTAAGATCCTGGCCTGCAGTAACAGCGCTGTGTCCTTTGGTAAAACAATTTTTCCCACTTTCCCACACGGACGCATGGTAGCGCTATGTACTATGGTGTACTACACAGCCTGGAAGGGGGTTACGACGATAGCGGATGGGGATGAGGTTGTTTGTAAACCTGATCTGTCCTGTCTGTGATAGCTCAAGTTCAGACTATTTGTCATCCCAACCACATCATAAAGGCGTGCCTTTGGTGAAGGCATGTATTGGTGATGCAGTTGGAATATCAGTCGGTCGATATTATAGGTAAATGGACAGAACAGCATTCGCGTCCGATCTGTACGCGTTCAATATTTTTCCTCCGCCCAAATCGATCGAGTGCGGTAGAAAATGACAGTTCGAATGCGTATGTGTACTGTTCTGTATTTATTGCACGCCTTGAGTTCACTAAAAAATGATTACTCGATTTTGGCCGAGAGATGATACTGAACTGGAAGCTTTCTGCTTCTTGTTCAATATTATTCCTCCGCCCAAATCGGAGGCTGCATGTTTAGAATATTGATTGTTCTGCTCCACACTTTCTTTCAGCGGCCATCATACTAAATAAAATTATGAAGTATCATGTTCTCGGGCCGGAAAAGGGCCTCTCGGGTTCAAAGGGGTAAAAAGGTGACAAATTTAACCCTTTGCCCATCGCACATGATATCAAAATTTGTTATTTGAATTTGAATTAGGTTTTTTGTTCACTTTCCAAACAATGTAAAACAAAACATATCATCTGACCTCCTCATTAGAATGAGCTAGACGAGCTTATACCAGTAAGGTGAAACATTGTGTGGTTTTGTAGAATGTTTTGAAAAAACAACTATTTCAAATGCCAAACTTGTAAATTACGTGGGAGGATGGCGATCCGTAAGGTAAAGGGTTAACCCATAAGGACCGGGGGAATTTTTATACATATTTGCTTTACTTTAACAATCCATATCCTATGACTTTGTGGTTGTTTCTTGACGAAGATTGGCTGTGTATGCAGGCATCCAGGACTTGCTTGGAAACAACTGCGGCACCTGAATGTATTTTGCAAGAGAGTATGTCTCGAATGTTTCACCTCAAGATTGGGGGACCTCGGAAGTGACGTCATGTCACGTGACCCAGTGTGTTGCCAAGGTAACCCGCGTGAGCGGCCATGTCTTGACATCATCTTCATAGTGATACGTGGAGTTAGTGCGGATGCGCAGCGCGTGTTGTTAGGGTGATACGTGTTTCTGTTGTCCATTTTGCAAACTGGAACCGCCATCTTAGTTTACTCCGGCTTCCTCTACCCGTCAAACTGTCACGGTCATGGTTAGCCATTGTGCAGAAATATGTGACCTTAAAACACCAATAAGTAAATAAATAAATAAATCCAGAGCATCAATTAAATGGACAAATGTGTCACTCGTGACATGAACATCCTAAAATCAGTTGATTAAAAATCCACCCAAATCAACAGGGTTCAGTGAATATGAACCCAATTGGGTTCATATTCACTCAACCCAGCTGATTTGGATTAATTTTTAACCCAACTGTTTTATGGTGTAAGAGTATATAAATGAAGTGTGTTTAGTCTTTTATTGCTTTCAACAGCATATTTAACCCACAGCACACTGGTGTTATTTTTATTTTAAAAATGCTAACTTAAAAAATCATTCGATGAAAACTGAAATATTAAAAGTGTGGGGGGAAACTTACCGGGGCCAAATGTCCATATTTTCAAAAAGCCAGAAAGGCAGTTGTTTGGGAACAACAATTTTGTGACATTTGTCGGGGGGGGGGGGGGGGTCAATTATGCTGGAGTGGGGTAATTGTCTAGATCCCGATTTTAAACTGACTGGGTAATCATGAAGCAGAAATGTAGAAAACGGCGTGACCACTCCCGGTTCCGCAGCCTCTGCATATATTTGATTATTCACGTGATATTATGACGTTTTAATGAATTGTGAAGTAATTGTCTTCAAGGCCGATTAGAAAACAATATTTCACTGAAAATTATATAATAAAAAAATAACATACAAGTTGTCTAGAAGAAAGTTCTGGAGCGTCTCGTCCGTAATATCAGCAAGGTGACCGCCACCAGTTCTGCAAAAGTCTGCTCCAAGTATCGCATTTGAAGCTGTAGTGCTTCTCCAAAAGCATGCCTTGCGTGTTTCGTGGTATATAGAGTACGTTCCCTTGCACGTGGCTCCTGAAACTAAAACATAATAAGTGACAATTAACATGAAAAGGTTATTATTTGGTTTGTTTATATCGGTCGAAATATCAGTCAGATGTAACTTCATGCCAATGGGAGACCGAATGTGGAAGACTGATGTGAAGTTACCGTGGGGGTCGGGGGGGGGGGGGTTGTGGGAGACTTATATCTTGACAGATATGAAACTACTCACGCAATAATCTCTTTATTTACAAAACCCAAACAAATAATCCCACACTGTTCTCAAATCTGTCACAGTTTTCTGATACTGATATTGTTTTTCATTCTTTTCACTAATTCTGAGATTTCCTCAGTCTCCTAGTTCAGATATCCGAACGACCCAGCTGAAAGCCGAACTCTCTCTTTCACTTCGACGAATCTCCGCGAACGGCTCGTAATCTTAAAATACTTTGCATTTTCTGCGTTATTATCTTCACCCACCCAACCCTAGCTTATTTCCTTTACAGTGGAGCCCACTTAATTTATTTATTTATTGATATTTAAGGTCACATATTTATGCACAATGGCTAATCATGACCGTGACAGTTTTACGGGTGGAGGAAGCCGGAGTACCCAGAGAGAACCACCGAGCAACGACGAGCAGCTGCCAGCTCCCCAACATCATAACTCCGCACTGCAGCACAGGCAGGGTTAGATTGGTTGAAGACATGCATACCATCGGCCCACTTAATTGGATATCTCTTAACTGAATAACCCTGTTAATCCTCTGATACTTTTGTACGTCTTATTACGTAGGAAATCAAACAGCGCGTTGATACTTTTTTTGTACGTCTTTTGACGTACGAAATCAAACAGCGTCCTGATACTTTATGGTCGTTTGTTTTGTGATTATTTCTCGATTTTTTAAAGTTTTAACCTCAATTCCTATTTTCTCCCGAATAGTGCTCAATGACAACCGTTGAGCCAAATGTTATCGGAGCATAAAATACTAATATAATCCTGCTGTCAAGACTTCTTAACTGGTTGAGTGCTAGAAGCCACTGTCAGGCCTTTCAAAAAATGAGGTTTCCAGAGCAAAAGCCAACACTTTCCTTGCTTTCAATTTATATTTAATCAAACACAAATAATAGTTTCTTTATATAAATTTGCTTTATTACAAATTATTGGAGAGTGCCTATGGGCACTCTCTAATAATTTGCAATGAAACAAGCTTTCAGTAACAAATTCAGACCACCAAAAATAATCTAGCACTCAACCAGATAATCACTAGTGTGAAAAATATCTTGTTATTTGTACTTTTTACGTTTGGCGTCGCATTTATAAACTTTGAAGAAACTGAATTCCCAGTGACAAATTTGACCTGTTAATTGCATGTAGGGTATAGAGTAAACTTCTGTTAATTGAATAAAAATTCTTGTAACCTGTCGAGAAATTACCCCGACTCTCCCCAGTTTTTCTTTGTTAAAAGACCTATTTGGCCCCAGTGCATCCAATACAGGCATTTAATCTATTATATCTTGTTTGACAGAGCTTTTTGTTATTAGGCTTTAACGACACATTAACAGCCAGTGTAATATCATGTCTTTGACAGGTTTACGGGTGGAGGAATACGGAGTACCCGGAGAGAACCACCTCGCAACGACTAGCAGGTGTCAGCTCTCCAACTTCGTAACTCTGAAATCTGCACTGCGGCGCAGGCAGAGTTAGATTGGTTGATGACATCCGTACCTTCGACGTGTAGTACGCTTTAGTACAGAGCGTCATCGTTCCCCCATGTGGGCAATCCGGGTTATGTGCCTTGCCCAAGAACACAACGCGTGAGCGGGAATCAGTCGCTGAAATGGTCACCCATCCAACTACTAACCGCGCTCAAGGTTGGTTAACTTTGGTGATCTGTTGAGACGGTTACCGCGACGCCACCGCGCCCCTCTGACGGAGCGCATGGAGCTCTGTCAAACAAGATATAATAAAATAAATGCTAAGTTTATCTCTAGAATACAGGAAGGTGACACAATCCCCGTTTAACTGAATACTCCTGTTAATTGAATACTTTTCATTGGCAAAGTGGCTATTCAATTAACGGGGTTTCATTGTATTAGCAAGGCTTCAAAACACCCTATTTTGGATGGTCATACGAGTAATTACGGTTGAATTCGACGAAACTGGTGAAAAATAAGTAAGTTGGCTGCGCCTACCAATGCATCAGATGCGTGTGTGTGTGTGTGTAGAAAATCAAATCTATCAAATAATTAGTGTATTTGGCGATATGAAGGTGCACTCGCGCACATTGAACGTTACACTACATCAATGTTTCTTCTAGCCTCCACTGAGTATCGCCATGAGAGTTTGGTGGCACAGTGGTCAGAGCTTTGGACTTCAAACCGAAATGTCGACAGTTTGACCCTATCCTGCTGTAACTGCGATGTGTCTGCGGGCAAGACAACGGAGTCTGATAGTTCCTTGTGATCGTTCGGTGGTTCTCTCTGGATATTACGGCTTCCTCCACATGCTGTGATCTTGGCTATTGCAAGTGTCGTTAAACCTTAGTGAATAAACAAACAAGCAAACAAGCCGTGTATCATCACTCCATTTGAGTTTCGTTTCCTCCTTCAGTAAATCACAGCCTGTAAGTCAGAATTTGTTCGGAACATTAGTGTACAAGCGAATACAGTATAACACAAACCTGCGTGTACACGGTGACATAAACAAGTCAAAAATAAAATTCAGCCAAAGAATTAAAACAAATATATATATAATAAAAAGCAAAGAGAAACATACCACTATTTTAGGAACAAATCTTGTTCTTAACATAAAACGTGTTTAATATACTATTCAAAAAAGATATTTGATAAAACTGAGATATATGAAGAAATATATTTATATATTCATCAAAAAGACAGTTAAGGCATTGCACTGTCACATCTGGTGAATGATTTCTGCGATAGTTGGGTGTCTGACAAACACACATTCCACGTACTGAGTTGTAGAAGACATGGACGGTCAGTCAGAGAAGTTACCACATTCAGTTCAAGACCTCAACACCTTGTAAATCCTCCTCGGTTCGCGAGACAAACGCGGATCCGACGTGGCATACTCCTCACCAAACGTCCAATATCAGCGTGACTGGTGTTATTCCATTCTTCCTACAGTGCAGCGGCGAGTTCCTGGACAATGTTAGGGGGCTATTGGCATTGTCGTGAGCGCCTGCCAAGCATATCCAAGACGTGCTCGATTGGTGAAGGGTATTGACTTAGTACTGGCCAAGGCAGTGTAGTGATGTTCTTTTCCTGGCGGAACAATGTAGCCACACGGGCTCTATGTGCTCGTGCATTTGCCATCTTCGAAAATGAATCGAAAGCCTTGACTTCGCGCAAATGGCACCACATGTGCTGCTAACATGTCACGGTAGTACTGTCCTGTGACACGCCCTTGGGTGATATGTAATGCTGCTCTGTTTGTCATGGTTATACCTCCCCGCACCATAACCGATCCACCACCTAAACGATTGTGCTGCCTGGCTGTTACGTCATGGTATCGTTCGTTCCGTCGCCGCCGCCGCCACAACCGCCGCAATCTGTTTCGTCTATCATGGAAGTCTAGAGTGAACCTCGATTTACCGGAAAACATAATGTTGCTCCACGAACGATTGTCTCAGCACTGTTGTGCTCCACACGAATTACGCCTTGCTGCGATGTGACGTTCAGTCAAACGTGGAATTATACGAGGTCGTCGACGAGCGTACAAATTCCAGCTGTGTAGGCGATTTCGGACAGTCTGACCACTGACTCGCACATATGTCGCTCGGTGCAGCTGCTGTCCAATTTCTGAGGCACTTTGATTGCGGTTACCTAATGCTGTGGTTCGGATGAAACGATCCTGGTCAGCAGTTGTCGCACTTGGACGACTTGACTGACATCTGTCATCAACATTGCCTGTCTGACGGTAGCCTGACCACAACCTGCTAATCATCGATTGAGTGACGTTGAGAATTTGAACCACTGCAGTCTGTCTGTTGCCAGCTTCCAACATGACAGCGGCACGTAAACGTTCGTCACGTGTCAGTCTTCGTATACCTCAAAAGTTACGTTGCGAACAGAAACTATTGATGAACGAGTTTATACCAAGAAAATAATGATGAGACCTATAAAAAAGCCCGTCCAGTACAAATGAAAATTTTGAACCGTACCCACAGACGTTAACGCGACGCTCGTGAAAAAAACCTGCACGAAGTTTTAGTGGGCCGGTGACATTCATGATCCACACTAAACTTGGTAACATATTGATGTATCCAATCACGCACATCCAATACCATTTTCCTTAAACACCAACATCAGGTTTGAATATCCCCTAATTGAACCACTGTGTCCGCAAGGATTTGACCATTGTGTCCGCAAGGCTATTTACGTCCAAAGTCTCAATGGTCAAATTATTGCGGACGTAATGGGCCTTGTGGACACAATGGTCAAATTCTTGCGGACGTAATGGGCCTTGCGGACACAATGGTTCAAATTTGTGCGGACGTAATGGGCCTTGCGGACACAATGGTTCAATTTGCTGCGGACGTAATGGGCCTTGCGGACACAATGGTCAAATTCTTGCGGACGTAATGGGCCTTGCGGACACAATGGTTTAATTTGCTGCGGACGTAGTGGGCCTTGCGGGCACAATGGGTCAATTTGCTGCGGACGTAATGGGCCTCGCGGACACAATGGATCAATTTGCGGCGGACGTAATGGGCTTGCGGGCACAATGGTCAAATTCTTGCGGACGTAATGGGCCTTGCGGACACAATGGTTTAATTTGCTGTGGACGTAATGGGCCTTGCGGACACAATGGTTCAATTTGCTGCGGACGTAATGGGCCTTGCGGACGCAATGTTCCATTTTTTTGTCAGTTTCTGCGGACATATTGGCCTGCGGACCTAATGGAAAAATGCGGAACAATGCGGTCGTAATGGGCCTTAACAATATTTCTAACACTGTTCGTGTGTGTGTCACATGGGAACAATTCGCGAAAAACTTTGACCGCTACAGCCTTTCAGCGCGCGGTTGTTATTCACACGATATTCGACGATGGAAGAAGGAACCCGGTGTTTTTTAAGGTTGAAGAAACAAAAACCGTTCCGGCTTCCTGATCAATCCAGATCTTTATCCCCAATCCTAGAGAGCTCGGTGGTTCAGTGGTAGACTGTTGGTCTTCTATGCTAGAGGTTCCAAGTTCGATCCCCTTCAGGGACGACCCGCGTTGTGTCCTTGGGCAAGGCACTTTGTCCAGGTGGTGGCACGATGACGCTGTGTACTAAAGCGTACTACACGTCGACGGTGGACATATCTTCAACCGCTGTAACCCTGCCTGAGCGGAGCTTGAACAGAGTTGAAGAGCTAACAGTTGATCGTCGATGCTAGGTGGTTCTCTCTGGGTACTTCGGCTCCCGCCACCCGTAAAACTGTCACAGTCACGCGTAGATATTGTGCATAAGTACGTTACCTTAAACACCAATAAATAATAAATATCCCCAATCCTAATATTTTATGAACTGTTGGCCAGAAAGCTGTAATCAGTTGAAACGACATCTGAAAATATTTACGGACCTGGTATCAAATACATGTGCACCGCAAAAATAGGCAATACATTATAACCCTTTACCTAATCCTAAGAGCAGATGATACTTGATACAAAATATCTTCAAGAAGTTTAAATTTTCCAGACCCACAAATTTATCCGGACGGTTGCGCGCATGCGCGAGCTGGGGCAGTAAGATCTCTTTTTGTTTAACGCCGAAGCATACGGAGATTTTTTTAAACGGTAATTGTTGGAAATACCTTGTTAAAATCCAAACATCCCACATCTGGTCAGAAAATAATTATTTAACATTTCGTCTTTCATTACGTGTGATTATTTTATTTGTCAGATATTTAATTTTTGCTTTCATTTTAATTTGAAAATTAAGAGTGAACTGTGTTCAGAACATCTGTAAAATGTGGCAAAATCGACGACTCGTATTACCTTTAAGCCTTTAGTAAAATGGAAGACAGACGACACTTGAAAATAAACTTTCTTAACCCTTTACCTAACCTGAAAAGCAGACGACACATGCAAAAATAATTCTTGAATAACTAATTTTTTTCATTTTTTGTCTCAAAAACATAGGTTATGACCCCTCGTTGGAACGAGCTCGACGAGCTCGTTCCAACGAGGGGTCATAACCTATGTTTTTGAGACAAAAAATGAAAAAAATAATGAAAATTAATTGGCGATTTTTGAGAATAGCGCTGGCCGGTTTTGGCCGTTACGTTGGGTAAAGGGTTAAACAACTAATTTTTTGCGTCAAAAACAAAAAATAATAGCCTTTCAGCGCGCGGTTATTATTCACACGATATTCGACAATGGAAGAAGGAACGCGGTATTTTTTAAGGTTGAAGAAACAAAAACCGTTCCGGCTTCCTGATCAATCCAGATCATTATCCCCAATCCTAGGGAGCTCGGTGGCTCAGTGGTAGACTGTTGGAGTTCTATGCTAGAGGTTCCTAGTTCGATCCCCGTCCCGGACGACCCGCGTTGTATCCTTGAGCGAACGTTGAGCTCGTTCCACTGAGAGGTCATAATCTATGTTTTTGAGACAAAAATTGACAAAAATAATGAAAATTGAATGGTGATTGTTGTGAATAGCGCTGGCCGTTTTTTTTTTTTTTTTTTTTTTTTTTTTTTTTTACTGTTACGTTGGGTAAGATGTTAAAACAGTTTAACAGCGTTATAAAATTTATGTTTTGTACCACCCCATCAGGCATGCAACTACAAGCATTGAATATAATATAGGTCTTAGTATTAATGGAGTTCTTTAACGAACATTTGCTCTGAAATGACTTTGAAAAATGCACGCTTTTGCGTTTTTTATTCAACTTACATGACATTTTGACACGTCTGTTGTGACGTGATTCGACAGCAGTGAATCTTACTTTAGAGAAGTCATGTGTGCTTTCTTTTTTTATCATTTGTCACAATTATCAATTCACAACATTGACGAAAGCCTGGAAGAGATTTTTAGTTTTCGCTAAACGATAGATTATCGAAGAAATTGTGGAAAGATAGAAATCGTATCCTCCACTGTGAAGATATAGAAATTTTCACTTACGCGGTATCAATCAACATGGCGGCTTTCAACGCATCACTTCAAGGTGGAATACTTGTCAAATTATCACTGGAAATGATCAACTGGTTCTAAAAACGTGTAATGAAAAGAAAATCTATATGTTTTGAGAGGATACCGATCAATTCCCAGCAAAAATTCAACACGTATTCACCTTGAATTGATGCATGAAACTCGCAAGTCCTAACATGACCTGAAAGTCCATAATATAAGTTTTTGGTTTGGTACGTCCTTTTAAAGGACGTACGAAACCAAAAACTTATATTACGAACTTTCAGGTCATGTTTGCACTAGAAATCCGCCAGCTGAATCCGATTGCAAGACGCTATCTGTTCCGAGTATCGATCAAATCACTTCCGCGTGTCAATGATTCAATGCGCTGTTTACTTTCATGCATCATTTCAAGGCTGAAACGAGTGGAATTATCCGATTCTTATAAAAAACGTATAATAATAAAGAAAATATAATGATTTTGAGTGAATACCGAAAAATTGTCTTATGAGTGATCGAGACAAATATTTATTTTTGCTAGATGTCCTCTATTTATCCTTCATCCATGAATGAGTTTTTAATACTTGATCTTGCCGGAGGTTTTCAGTAATACACCTGTGCGTGTTATTACAATAATTTTGAGGTACGGATTAGGGTTTTGCTCTGCGTGGGAGCGAATGACATTTCTAAGATTGGGACGGTGGCAACGAAACTTCCAGTAGAATATTATAAATGTCTGTTAATGTTTTCATCTTTTGTTGTAAAGATCGCCGAATTGTTTCTATCATCGTTCAAATAAAAACACGAAAAGAACCGGGTTATTTTTTAATTGTTAGTCAGCCGCATCGTAGCGCCATTACTCAACTTCTTTCAACTGAAATTAGTTTGTCTTCTCACACGTGTCGGCTGTGAGTTAAAACGTCCTGAAGGAAACAATTATCGAACTTATCGACTGCAAAAATTTCTGGTCTTGGCCTAAAAAATGTAGACTGTGACACCTAACTGGAGGCCGTTCCAATAAGGGTAACAAATTATGTTTTCGAGACAAAATAAAACGAAATGATAAAATTTGATTGCATGGCTGCAGATTAAAGATATGAATTGATGTGCTCTTGAATGTAAAATCAATAAGCCTTCTGGTGTAATGGAAAGACGTAATATCACTTACCCTTTTTTGCTCCAGAATCGAACATAAAAGAGATCGACATTGCCAAAAGTAGTTTAACCCTTTGCCTTACATGAAAAGCAGACGACACTTGCAAACAAAATTCTTGAATAACTATTTTTTTTTAATTTTTTGTCTCAAAAACATAGGTTTTGACCCTTCGTTGGAACGAGCTCGACGAGCTCGTTCCAAAGAGGGCTCATAACCTATGTTTTTGAGACAAAAAATGAAAATATAATGAAAATTATTTGACGATTTTTGAGAATAGCGCTGGCCTTTTTTTGTCCGTTACGCTGGGTAAAGGGTTAATACGATATTTTCACTGTAACATTTTACGGCTGAAGTACGGGCAACAGATTGCCATTAGAAGGTTAATCTGAACACTAAAATCGAACACAAACATCAACGCTTGACAAGTTTTAACCACTTATATATTCGAAAAAAACTTGCGTTATTTCAATTTATATAAAACTACCGTCATAAAAAAAGTTGAGGCGAGGGTTATCAAGTCCATTATTGAACGGCACATTGTGAAAATAACTAGCAAATCAATACTCTCGCTTGGTATATTAGTATCAAAAGACAATAAATCGAAGTATCATGTCAAATAAATGAATGGTTTCAACTGAAATTTCACTTTAAAAATAGACCAAATTGTTTCAGAAAAACTAAAATGTCTAAGCTTGTGAAAATAAGTGTTCCAGAGTTGATTGTAAAGTAACAAACTTTTCAGATTATTGTTTCGACCGAGGAAGCATCATGTAATTGTGTAAAAGTAAGTAGGAAGGAAAAAATGAATGCGTCTGTCGTTTTTGAATGCAGAGTTAGGGCCACAAAAGGCACAAATCCTTGTTCACTGCCGAACCAGAGTGGGGATCAATCCAATGGGATTACTGTACCGTAATTAACCTGATCGGGTCGTACTGGATCGATATTTAGGTGACCACTTACATTCTCAAATCTATAGAAGTGCACAAACTCGCATCTCTGCAGGTTGAGCGGTGCTATTGATATGTTTTTAAGGTTATGTACATCACTCCATTGGTTGTTGGTTACACTTGGGTGATTTCCTCTCCACAGAAGTTCACATTCAAGTTTAACCCTATAGACCCTGGTGGTATCTTCCATGTCAGTTAAAATGCAGCAATTAGAAGAGTTCATATTCATTATTTGAGGGTAGATCAATCAATATATTCAACGTGCAGCCATGGGTCTACCCTACACATTCACTTAGCAGCCACCATCTTTAATGCAATTATGACGTATCACGCTTCTGATCGGAAAAGGGGGCGCTCATTTCAAAAGGTTAATGGGAACTTACAGGATTGATAAGTGAATACGATGATACAAGTGTGACAAAAATGAACGTTACTGAAAGTTTAACTCATACGAATATGTACTTAAGAAATGGGTAACTGCTCCAGTGTGAAAATGACTGGATGTTTCAGCATATTGATCCTATTCGCTGGCTCATCTTAAGTGTCTTCATGTGTATAGTGTACAGTTTAAACATTATTTATTCATGAGAAAATATGATGCATGCATATAATAAACTACAACATGATTGTCATACAGAGTGCAAAATACAATGGTATGCATTAAAGTAATGAGTCAAGAACGAGATTCAGCAGTAAGCTTTTAGCTTGTATAAGCCGACTCCTTTGGATTACTGACGAAATTTAATAGTAGCTGCAAACACTAAGTAATATATTGTTTAAACATAAGAACCAGAGAGAGTAACGAGAACAATAGAGAGAACGGGAGAATGAAAAAGGGAAAAGGAACTTAACCCCTTACCCAACACGTGTTGCAGACGACACTTGAAGAATAAGTTTTTGAATTACTGGACAAATCAAAAACACAGCTCATGATACCTCACGGGGACGAGCTTATCGAGCTTGTTCCAATGAGGGGTGATAAGCCATGTTCCTGAGACAAAAATTGAAAATATAAAAGGATTTAAATGGCGATGTTCATGGATAACACTGACCGTTACATTGAGTAAAGGGTTACCTAGGAAACAGGGGAACAACCTGAATTCAGCGTTCGCTACCAAAGGATATTCAATAGAGCAGCCTCAATTAATATATCGGTAATGGTGGCCCATATGTGTGGCAAGCAATACCGGAAAAGTCTATGAGTGCACTGCTAATTATTAAAAGCGTCCACTCAGCATGATAAAGTCCTGCACGGCTCTAAAGACAATAAGGTTATCATTATTATTCAATCGTTCGGATCCAAATAGTAGTGTGGAGGGCTCAAGAGTAAATGGCAACGCATTGATTTTGAAATCACGAGCATCGTCAAAGATTGGACAGTGCACAAGAAAGTGCTCAGAACTTTCGAGATCCCCACACTGGCAACGTGGAGATGGTGTAGGTTGGTGACTGGGTTCCGCCCAAATAAGTAACAAGGCGTTCGACCCAAGTGTACACCCCGTACTTCCTGCATGGTTCGGGAAGCATTTCGAGCAACAAGGCTGGTCTCCGGTGGTCCAACTCTCGTATCTCGCCGAATCCGGCATCCTGATCGGGTTAGAGCTCGGAGAAGCCATCATCACTTTCGAAAAGCAGAATGAAGTATGACTTCCCGAAGATCGAGACCAAGGCTGTAGGAGCATCGGTAAGTTCACCCAATGGTAAGCGTCTCACTCGGCGCCTGGTCACAGACCAAGGTAAACTAGATTACCTTATTAGAGACACTCGCCAAAGCGACACTCTTGTTGGATCCCGGAGAAGTGCCCCCGGATCACATGTTAACGCATTACGTCTGAAGCCAAAGTTTCACCTTCCTTAGAGCCCCATTCTAGCATGTGACCATATTAACCTCACCAGCATGTTGTATGTTGATGTCCTCTGTCCAGGGGATAAATAAAAGAAGGCAGAGAATTCACACATGATTAGTAGGTCGCTGTCATCCTCCTCCAGGCTGCCTGACTGGCAGGGACATCTCACGCTCACATCAGAGGGGATTCTTTGCTCTTCCAAACCAAGAGGCCAACCAGCAACAATAAAGGGTTTTTATGTCCCGTAGTAGCCTTAATAACATCACTGGGCCTATTATCAGTTAGACTCGTCAAGTCTGGGCTCAAGACCACCACTTACCGCAGACCAGACTGCTCCAGATTTATGAGGGCGATGTGTGGGACGCTATGAGACAAGCCATCCAAAATGAACGAATTGCAGTCTGGCTCTTGGATGGTGGCAGTTCAGCATTGACCAGTGTATGCGACAAAATGGCTGGACCAACCGAAAACAGGAAGAGCAAGATGCTTTAATGTAGGAGACGAAACCCTATCAGCCAGAGTATTCGGGTTAAATCACGCCACAGCAGTTATGGCGAGGGAACCTAATGACTGAAAGCCGATATCAGCCTCCTTCCTAGATGAGAGCCATAAAGCTGGATAGAATACGGTCATGGCTGTATTCGTAACGTTGAACGGTATCAAGCCAATGCCATTGTCAACATCGACATGATGCCGAGCTACCCCGCTAGCTTCCAGTGCCTCGGCGAGACACACCCCTACTTTGAGCTTTGGTAATAAAAAAGCTATGCTGATTCGCGTGTAGCTGTTAATTGCGATTTGCCCAATGACATAGGTACCCGTTTCGCTCAAACGCACAAATAGGCGTTCGACCTAAGTGCACACCCAGTAATAATCCCTACATGTTCGAGAAGCAATTCGAGGAATAGGGCTGAGCTACAACGTTTCTACTCTTTTCACATCTCGTCAAGTCCGGCATCATCATAGAGCTTGAGGCCTGGGAAGCCACCATTGGATTCGAAGAGCTGAATGTGGCATGCTTTCATGAAGATCGAGACCAGGTCTGCAGAATCGTCGAAAAGTTCACTCGAGATACAAAATCTGATGGTAAGCGTCTCACCCGCCACCTGAGACCAAGGTAAACTAGATTATCTTATAAGAGACACTCAGCAAAGCGACAGTCCAGTCGGAGCCCCGGAATGGTCCCCCTCTGGGTCCTGTGTTAACTTACTATGACGGGAGCCAACCACAGTACACCCAAATAAGAGCTTCTATGCGCGCCGGTGTCCATGTTAACCGCCTCGGCATGTTGCACTGTTTCGACGAAAAAGCGGCGTGGATTCCAACGGGCATTATATGCCATATAGGTCATAAAGGCTGGCTCCACACACTCGCTAGCATCCAAACATATATCGCCAAAAGACTTGTGATTGTGGTGTTGTTATATGCGGAAAAATACTCCCCCTGTAGCCGCCACCTCAATGTCGAGATAAGGCGAAACCACCAACATGCCTCGGGACCAAGCTGCATATCTTCCTAAGTTCCTAAGCCAGAGTAATTGTTCTGGAGAAAAACATCTCCGGCATTACAGCCCTCCCACATTCCAACAGATCTCACACATAAGCGGCTGCGTGACAGTGGAAAGACGACCTGGGCGATCTGGTTATTCCACTCAGATACCCTTTGGTGTTCACTTCGGCACACCGCCTGGCGAAAGCCATGCGGGACATGGATGTCAAGACCCAGACCTACCAAAGCTTATTCCACTGAAGTAGACGAAACGACTGGAGGCCACAGAATGGGCAAGAAGTACGTTCCGCGGGCCATTATCTTGGATGAGGTCTGGACCGTTCCGAAACTATCCCTCTAAACCTTCCTGGACTGTCTAATGGAGAGAACTGAGGTAGTCTGATGTGGTGGCCAGGATCAGCCACTTCCCCCTGCAGGTGAGATGTGACATGCATGCTTGCGAGGCTAGATAGATAGATAAATTTATTTAACAATACACAAAGTTAAACAGTAATACAAAAGTGATTTTTTTTTACATGATACAAATATATTCAGTGCATTGTTAGGCAATGGCATAGCCGGTATGGCTGTCTTCCTGCCATCGCCTGGGATATCAAAAAAATATATTGAAAAGGGTTAAACAGGTAGACGTAGGCCGACGTGTATTTTAGTCATATCTTCAGGTAGAATCAACTTGAGATGTTTAGAATATTGGCCTTGGTGTAAGTTTTATATTATTTTCGGTCTTAAGAAAAAGCGTGTCTAAAAACTTTTTCCAAGGCCAATAATTTGGGATGAGACGCCAGGAGTATTATGCAAAGACATATAAGTAACTTGCATATATATTTATGTATACCGATGCACTCTTTAAACGGTGAAAAAAGTAACGACCCATATCTATACACTCATATACATATACATACATACATTTACATACATACAGATATAAATATATAGGATATATACTCTGGGTTTATTGTTCGTGGCAGTCAGGGCATCTATTGTACCTGCAAGAAACAGCATTCTTATATTCGTTGAATATCGAATCTCTAATGGATTTGATAAAACATTTTCGCGTTGTTGTTATTTGGAAGTTCCCTGTTGTTTCGTTCCAGATTTTGGGGAAATTATGCTTCGGGAGCTCAGCCGAAAATTTTGTCCTGGGCTTGCCGACTTGAAGCCGACCTGCTTCTGCTTGCCTGGTCAACATGTTAGCTGATGGTATATAAGCAAAAAAGTTGTTAAACGAACCGGGAAGATTATGAGCATGCCAACCAAACATAAACTCATTTACATGCAGTTTATAAATATCTGTAAATTTAAGAATTTTGTTTTCTTTAAATAATGGGTCCGTGTGACTGTTATACTTTTTATTATTTATTATACGGATTGCTCGTTTTTGTAATTGATTTATTTTTTCAGCTGATGGGACACGACCCCATATGGGCACAGCATAAAGTAGGTGACTGTGCACAAGAGTATAGTAGAGACTTTTTAAGGCATTAAAAGGAAGCATATGCTTAACTTTGCCAATGCAATATGTGGCATTAGCAATTTTAGAGCATACGCTTTCTACTTGGTATTTAAATTTGAGATTTTCGTCTATGTATACTCCTAGAAATTTAACGAATTTCTCCTGCCTGTCATTACCAATTCTTGTTAGTTCAGTATTATTGATCTTTACTTTTAAATTTGGAAATTTATTTTCATTATTTTGTGGGTGGAGAAGAATAGCTTTGCTTTTGCTGGCATTTATGGCAAGTTTATTGCATCGGCACCAGTCGCACACATTCGATAATTCGTTATTCATTGTTTGTTCCAGAATGTGTTCGTCGTGACCTGACGTATAAACCGTGGTGTCGTCAGCAAAAGAAAGCAAGTCTAAAGATGTTGAGGTGCTCAGGTCATTCACGTATATAAGAAAAAGTAGAGGTCCTAAAACAGAACCTTGTGGAACACCGCAAACAGTGGTCTTTAGTTCTGAACAATAGCTATTGTATTCCACGTATTGACATCTCCCAGTGAGATAACTTTCAAACCAAGAGTGAGCAACCCCTCTAATTCCATAGTATTCCAGTTTTTTTAATAATATATCATGGCGTATAGTGTCAAATGCTTTCGAGAAGTCAATAAATACCGATAAAGTAGAGTCCTTTGTCAGTTTGTCATTATTTTCCGCCACATACTGGAGAAGATGCAAAATTGGATGTAAGGTTGAGTGTTTTTTACGAAAACCATACTGATGTTTGTAAAAAATATCGAAACGATTTAGAAAACTTGTTAGTCTGGTACACATGATCTTTTCCAGTATTTTTGAGAACGCGGGTAGAATACTAATTGGTCTATAGTTGCCAAACTCTTGCTCGTTGCCACATTTGTAGATTGGTATGACCTTTGCTAATTTCATTTTGTCGGGGACCATGCCTTGCATTAGAGAATGGTTAAAAATATGCGTAAGAGGTGTGGCAATTTCATTCACTGTCAGCTTTAAAAGGTGACTAGAAATATTATTGCAATCTTTACTGTATTTGATCAGTTGTTTGTTAATCATGAGAATGATTTCCTGCTCTGTGGTGGGGTTTACAAAGAAATTGTTAGAAAAATTTTGTGTTAAGTAGTCTGAGTAATGTTTTGTGCTACAATTCGGAATTTCATTACTAATTGATTCACCTATATCTACAAAAAAATTATTAAAATTATTGGCTATGTCAGCTGGACAAGTTATTTCCTTGTTATTGTGCTTAAATTTAGTTGGTAGAACCGGAGGATTGAGAGATTTATTTATGGCACTTCTTAAGATATTCCACGTTTTTCTGAGATTTTGTTTATTTTCTAATAATATTTTACTATAGTAAAGTTTTTTACTTTTCCGTATGACTTGGTTAAAGATACGACAATAGTTTTTGTATTTGCTGATATTTTCAACACTGGGAAATTTAAGTTTGTTAACATACAGACTATTTTTATTAATCGATGATTGGAGGAGGCCGGCGGTAGGCCATGGTTCGCGTTTTATAAATTTCTTTGGTGTAGTGTATGATTTTATGGGAAATGCTGTTTCAAACGCAGTCAGATAGATATTCAGGAAATTGTCGTACGCAGTGTTGGGACAGTTGCAATTTACAACACTAGTAAAATCACTTTGTTGCAGTATACCTTTGAATACAGAAATATTTTCCCTCTTGAAACTCCTTTTCTGTTGTTTGGTTCGAGGAGAATGCCGAAGGGCCTCTTCAAGAATGTAAAATGTGGCAAAATGGTCAGATATATCTGTAATTATGATACCGGAGTGATAATTTTTTTCAATTCGATTGGTTATAATATGATCAATGAGGGTAGCCGAATACTCTGTTACACGTGTAGGTTTGGTTATCACAGGCATGAATCCATCACCAAATAAGTTATCAATAAATACATTTGTCTTTAGATGCTTCCCATAGTTTAAAAAATCAATGTTGAAGTCCCCCATCAAGTAACATTTCTTGTGCTCGGAATTCACTGTTTCCAATACTTTGGTTATAGTATAAGTAAATGTGTCAATATCTGCCAATGGTGCTGTGTTGGGTCTATATATACACCCAACAATGAAATGATTTTTTTTGACCTGGGTTTACCTCGATAAATAGGGATTCAATCACATGGGGAATAAAAACGGTTAAGTCTGGCCGAAGTTTGTAGGAAATGTTATCTTTAATAAACATTCCCACTCCACCTCGACCGTCATCACCGTCAGGGCGTGTCTTAAAAATTAATGGATGGTAACCTGTCAAACTGTGCGGATTTCTATCAATTTTGAAAATTTCAGTTAAACCAATTATGTCAAAAACGTTATCTGAGACGCGGATGTCACATAAGAAGCGATACAAAGAGTCCCAATTTGCATTAAGACTACGACAGTTCAGATTTAATACCGAGAAGGATTTTTTCTTATTGCTATAGACCGACTTAAATTGGGCGGGGGTGTGGTATTCACAACTATTTCCGTGGATTGAAAATGGAGTTTCCGATTCATTGTCAATAGCACCATTCAGGGTGTTGTACAAGTTGGCAAAGTTATATGTTTCCCCATCCTGGATCCCATCCAGCGTTATGTCATACGGAGACATGACGTCTGTTTTGTTCAATCAAGAAAAATGTACCCGAAAGCATGACTACTGTGTTTTTGAAAAAAACAAGGACGTTTGTTGTCGGTTGTCTGACCCGTTTTGATGTTACATGAAAAAAGAAAAATGTTACAAACAGGAGATGTGACAGCATTATAGATATAAAATTACTGTGCAATCGTGGAGGGGTAGAAACAGTATAATAATTATGGATGTCAATTTATCATCCAGCCATATCAATAACATATGCTACAACAGGAATCTATTCTTTACTATGTAAACTCTAAACAGCCAGTGATTTTCCTACCATGGAGCTAGGGGTAGACAATAAATGGAAACCTCATGAATGAACAGATACCAGTGGCATCCATTTTTATATATTATATCGAGAATAGAAGAATACATGTTTATGCGTGTAACTAATACTAATTATGAAATATGCAACACCAGGGCTGAGGGTTGTATTGCGAAGTGGTCCATACCAGCTATATATACACATGTGCATATACATAATACACACACACACACACACACACACACACACACACACACACACACACACACACACACATATATATATATATATATATATATATATATATATATATATATATATATATATATATATATATATCTCACTCTTAGATTTTTGGAGAAGGGTTACACTTGAGTACAAGTTGGATTTAAACAGTTAAATGTACTCTACAACTCATACGAATATGGAGAGTACATCAAGTCATCTGCTGAGCAGCTCGTGTTGCTTGTGGTATATATAATTGATTTGTTTGCTGCCCACTGTGTGTGGACGAAATGATGATCATCGCTAGATCGAGTTACAAAATATCATATTACCAGTTATGTTTCTATTCTCGTGCGAGTGGATATCTTAAGGTGTCATACAAGTAATAGAAGATCTATCCCGAAAACAGTTTACAGCTGTGAAGCTTTGATCATAAGTATGGATGGACAGTAAACAAATTGACATTTTTTTTTTATTTTATGTCTATAACATTATTGTTGATGTCGAAAATAACCTAACCCTCACCTCCAAACCAACCCTCCACCACCATATGACACCCTAAATGTGCATTGTAATTTTTTTTTTTTTTCACGGTGAATGTTTGTACATCCATCCCACTAAGTGTGAATGTTGAAGATGAACGAGGCTGAAAATGCCTTGGCATACATCTGTGGATTCCGGTTCTTTACATGTTCAGTAGGAGTCTAGCCTTTTGTAGAAGCACTTGGGCTCTGTCGAACTCACGTGCATGTGTCAGTCTGATTGATAACGTGCGCGTGTGTGAGTTAGCATGTGGGTCTACTGCAGAAAATTATATGTTTAATATTTTATTTTATTTTCTATTTTTTGTTCTTTTTGATGAGTCACTGTATCGCTTTGTCCCAAAAGACTGGAAAGTGTTTGCACTTTCCAGTCTTTTGGGACAAAGCGATACAGTAAATTTATATTGTCTATTTCCAGGTATTGTATAGTGTGTGGTTGATTACACAATACACATGTATAATTCAAAAATACTTTGTCATTGTAAGTGGAGCAACATGTGTTATCATTAGGTCACTTATTCATAAATATAGGTGGGGGGGGGGGGGGGGGGCTCAATATCGTTGTTTGCAGTTGGCATGGTGACGAGGTGCCCAATGAGCTGACTCTCAACATGCCAATTAACAACACATTAAATGGGGTGTTTCCACTTTCTGTTGGAGGTGGGCAATACTGTACATTATGTACATGTATTATCACTGTGGGTGGAGCCACATACATTATCATTATGTATGGCGTGGGGGGGGGGGGGCAATGTATCTTGTAGTACTTTACTGTAGATGTTAAGAAGAAGTACAATCTGTCTCTAAGCAGTTTACATATTAACAAAGTGCTCAATTTATACTGTTTATTTCCACATACTGTTGGAAGTTTGGGGACGGAGGTAACCACTAACTATGTTATCACAGTAAGAGGGGCCACATGTAATGCCTTTTAGTCACTTACACATAGGTATATAGATTGGGGAGGCAATGTAATCATTGACTATTTACATAGTGACAATGTACATAGTGGGCTAACTCTCAACTTGTCACCTGATAACAGAATATATTATCTGTCTCCAAGTACTGTTTTAGTGGGTAATTACTTACACTGTACACATGTATATTTCAAAATTGTGTTGTCAGAGTAAGTGGAGCCACATGTGTTATCATTAGGTCACTTATTCATAGATATGGGTAAGGTGGCTCAATATAGTTATTTTCACTTGGCATGGTGACAATGTGGTCAGTGAGCTGACTCTCAACATGACTATTAATAACAAATTATATTGTGTATTTCCCGATTCTGTTGGAGGTTGTTAATTCTTTACATTATGTACATGTGTTATCATTGTGAGTAGAGCCACATGTAATATCATTAGGTCCCTTATTCATATAAATAAGGTGCTCTGGGAGGGGGGGGGGGCAATATATCTAGTAGTAATTTACATGTGACAGGTTGCCTGATTACTATCGTATGTATCCACATACTGAAAGTAGTAGATAGTTACTTCAAATTGCATATGGTCTACTATCAGTGGGTGGGTAGAGCTGTTGGTTGTAGAGGTTGTTAATTCTTTACATTATGTACATGTGTTATCATTGTGAGTAGAGCCACATGTAATATCTTTAGGTCCCTTATTCATATAAATAAGGTGCTCTGAGAGGGGGCAATATATCTAGTAGTAATTTACATTTGACAGGTTGCCTGATTACTATCGTATGTATCCGCATACTGAAAGTAGTAGATAGTTACTTCAAATAGCATATGGTCTACTATCAGTGGGTGGGTAGAGCTACATATAATATCATCAGATCACTTATTTATAAATATTGAAAATAGGGAGGGCAATATAACTAATTGCATGTATGTGTCCACGTAGTGGAAATAGTAGATAGTTAATAAAAAATTACACATCGTCTTCTCTCACTGGGTGGGTAGATCTACATACCATTAGGTCACTTATTCATATCTATGGAGCTTAAGGGCAATATAAGTATTCTTATAGAGAGAGCTTAAGGATTGCAATATATATTTTGGTTGTGCATCTAATGCCAGGGCTCTCTGTGACTCAGCTATAAACACGTCATTTGATGACGGATTATATTGTATATATTCCACATACTATTGGAAGGAGGGCCGTATGGCCATTAGCATGTTTACATGACGACAAATGGCTCAGTGAACCACCTTTCAACATGCCAATTGATAACGGATTATATTGTATATATCCAAATACTGTTGGTAGTGGGTACTTGATTACAGGTTGGGATCGGTTTAGGTGGGGATATTTAGTTGTCATTCATTTATGCAAGTTATTCCTAAATATAACTTTAATTGGACAAAGAGTACATTTTGTGGATTTTAGGCTGAACATTTTTATTATTTATTCATTATAATTGGTCTGTTAGCAGTTTACATTTTGACAGACTGCTCTGTGAGCTGATTCTCAACATATCAACTGAGACAGATCATGTTGTATCTTGTACATTTCTATCTACCTATCGTGAGTAATCATCTACATATATTAACGTATGTTTCCTCATCTTGATGATAATGCATAATTACTACATTTCAATATCGAGTGATAATAGGTAAAGCTACATGTATTGCCTTATGCTAATTAAGCATTTATGGGTAGCTACGAGAATGCGGATATATCTATTAACAGCATACACCTGCTAACTCTCAGCATATCACTAGGTGACAGAGTATATGTATACTTACACATACTTTGAGTAGGGATAATTATGTACATAATGTACATGTATTTCTCCACACTGCGTTATCACTTTTGGGGTATGTGTCTTATCGTTTTGTCCCTATCAGACATAGAACAGGTGCAGAGGTGGGGTAAGTGGTCATCTTTACAGTAAGGGGAATCTATTAACAGTTTGCACAATGACAGTGCATACTTACTACATTTCTATATTGAGTGATAATAGGTAGGGCTACATGTATTGCCTTATGCTAATTAAGCATTTATGGGTAGCTACGAGAATGCAGATATATCTATTTACAGTATACTCGATGACATAGTGCCCAGAGAGCTAACTCTCAGCATATCATTAGGTGACAGAGAAAATGTATACTTACACATACTTTGAGTAGGGATAATTATGTACATAATGTACATGTATTTCTACACACTGTGATATCACTTTTGGGGTATATGTCTTATCCTTTTGTCCCTATCAGACATAGAACAGGTGCATAGGTAGGGTAAGTGGTCATCTTTATAGTAAGGAGAATCTATTAATAGTTTACACAATGACAGTGTGTCCAGTGAGCGAACTCTCATTAAGTCAGTTGATAGCAGATAGTGTAGTTTTAGGACGAGGTAGTCACATTTATATATGTATACAGAATAAGGTATTGTTTGAAATCATATTTATATATATCAGATATATATATATAATTACACATATATATAATCCAAAACAAAACATACATTCTAGCAGTCATCTATCATCTAGGAGAGAAACAACAGAAACAATAGATGCACTAGTATATAGTTTTGTGTGGAGAAGATAGTGCTTCTACCTCTTACTGCCCCCCCCCCCCCCCCCCCCCCCTTACTTCTCCCTTTCATGATCACAGTCATTGAAGGAAGAGATTTGCTTTATGAATCCGGATTTGAATTTGGCAATTATTTTCCCATCATGTGACCAAGCAGTGTCTATGCTGGGATGTCCCTTCACCTTGGTCAGCAGCTGCTGATTTAAATATGTAAGATCTTCTCTAATTACTATTCCTGAACCTTTCAGTTTTGACCTCTTGCTGATTACAGCCAATTTGGACCTCCTTGATACAAATTTAACAATTACTGGTCTGGGTCTGTCTTTGTTAAATTTGCCTAATCTATGTGGTATACTTATGTCATGTAGTGCTACATCCAACTCAAGCTTATCTTGGCACAGGTTTATAACATTATCTTCACACTCTTTAGTAGATTCATCTTTTTTGTCGTCTTTTATACCAAATATTCTGATCCTCTCCTTTCTTGTGTACTGTTCTAAACTATTATTTTGATCATTTAGTTTTTCTATTTCCTTTTTCATTTTGTTGATAGTCTCATCTTTCATTTCTAATGTTAATTTTATTTCACTTATCTCTTGTACTAGTCTATCATTATTCCGTTCTATGACGTACATTCTGCTTTCCAGCAAGGAACAAACATCGTTTATTTTATCACATATCTCTTCTCTCATGCCAATTAAGGATTTTGTTAGCTCATCACTTTTTATAAGAGGCTTTATAACCTCATCAAGAGTCTCATTTGTGACAAGGCTGTCTAACTTATTACTAATTTCAGCAAGAGCAGATTCAAATGACTGTTTATCGGATGTATAGCTTTTAATAGATGCCTGGCTTGAAGCAGACAAAGTAAATTGTTTTTGTTTTTTGGCAGGCTGTGAAGATTTAGACTGAGGAATTTGAGGAGCCTGATCAGTTTTATCAGCTTTATTTTTGCCTTTAGATGCTTTAGAGTTCATACTTTCGTCAGCGGAGGATGTAGAGCTCATGGTTCTTTTCACCATCACACTTTTAGTGTATTATAATTATTGTTAATTATTGTTTATATGTTACTAATCGGGTTGTTTATATGATGAAGTTAGTATGGCGTTTCCGGTGTTTTCGGTATTTCTGTACAGCGGATCCGAAAGAATTATTTCGGTGTTTCGAACATCAACTCATGCACTGAATTCCGTCAATAAATAAGTTTTTCCAGACATTTAGTCTATTATAGTCATATACTGCAACTCCTATAATCATGTAATCTCAGAACAATGGGCAATGCCATCACGGATGCTAAAATCTCAAGAAATGTTCTCCCTCGCCACGTAACACAGCTCTCTGTCTAACCCGCCATTATCAATGTTCCTATTATTAGAAGGTCGAGGTTGACTACAGGGCAAAAGACGAAGCTCTAAAGAACATTAGGAAAAATATATTCATTTTAGTGCCAGCTTAAAACCGCGTAAAACCTTCCCACTTGTGTTGATGAAACCGTTTTTCTGTGCAGGGGAGGCCGAGAGACTTGATCCTTACCAGGCAACAGAATGTCTACTATAAAGCCCAGGAGCCGATCTTCCAGAGATCTTCCAGAGACACAAGGGACCCTCCGTAGTTCCACTCCTCTGCTACCGAAAGGACAGCCGAAAACAACATATTCCGGCCTCGATTCTCAGTCCCCTAAACGACGACGGGCGACCGGACTACGAAAACCTCGTTTTGAACGATATTGTTGAGCTGGCCCTGCCTTGTGGAATCAACGTGGTTGAGCGAAAGAGATTTAATGAGGACTAGCGCTACGTGCTTATAATCCACTCCAACCAATACCGGTGGGGGGGGGGGGACAACACCCCCCCCCCAAGGTTTTGATCATCAACGACTATCTCAAGTGGCCCAAGCTGGCATACCAGGTCCTCCCAAGGGCGGAGTACTTGCGTCAGCTTCCGTGGCTGTCCGAGATAACCAACTCCATGCAACCAGTTTCAAACAAGCCGGCTGCGGTTAGCGGAGCTACTTAACCAGGTATCTGAAAAGTGCACTGGAAGCGGTCTTCCACCAGGTCACATACGAAAGCAGTCTTTCCTCCACCGGTCTGGCCTGTTATGACCGCTGTCCCGAAAAACCCTAAACTACCCAGGCTTAATAACCAAAAGTGAGTTACAATCTCATTGATAAATTTCACTTTCATTCGGGTAATCGCGAACGCTTCTTGTAATGACGACACGTTAAACAAGCACGCTATACCCAAAATAAGTGAAAAGAAATGGCACCCCATTGACGATGACAGGTGAATCACCGCTCAGTTACAAAGTATAGCATTTTTTATCTCTTTTAAAGGAACTTAAATACATAAAATAGATGGAGTCATTTGTGTGCAAAACACACCATAGTATATCCCCGCATTTGCATTCTGGATTGTTGGTAAATGCTTGATACTGACAGAAATGGCAAGGTATTATATAACATTTGAAACCTTTATGCACATCTACAGACCCTATCTGAATGGATACACTGCCAATGTTTTGAATTTACCCTTCGAGGAGGCTTTCGCTGGAAACTGATTTCCTAAGGACGAATGTGTCGCTATGGGTTCCAAAAGTACCAAATTAAAAAAATCTGAAACCTTTGTGCTCATCTAGACACCCTACCCAAAACATATGAACAAAATTTCAACATTTCGAATTAAAACCCCTAGGAGCTTTCACCGAAAACCGATTCTCTAGCGACAAGAGTCGCGCTGCGGACACCAAATGGGGCCGAATTAAAAATCCAAAACGTTTATGTACATCTAAACATCCTGCTCGAACGTATTAACACACTTTCAGCGTTTCGAATTAAAACCCCTGGGGGCCTTTTGCTAGAAACCGATTCACTATCAACAAAAGTGGCGAACCGGGCAATACACTGGGCCGCATCAAAGTTCCAAACCATTTATGCACATATAGATATCCTAAAGGAATATATGAACACACTTTCAGCGTTTCGAATTAAAGCACCTAGGAGCTTTTGCCGGAAACCAATTCTCTAACGACAAACGTGGTGCTACGAGCACCACTTGGGGCCGAATTAAAGATCCAAAACATTTATGCACATCTACACATCCTACTGGAGAGTATGAACACACTTTCAACGTTTCGAAGTAACCCCCCTGGAGCCATTCGCCACAAATCGATTCTCGAACGACAAAAGTGGCGCTTCGGGTGCCCCACGGGGCTGAAGAAAACATCCGAAACCTTCATGCGCATCTAGCCCCCCCCCCCCCCCCTCCCGCCCCCTGGAACATATTAATACACTTTCAACGTTTCGAATTAAAACCCCTTGGAGCCTTCCACCTGAAACCGATTCTCTAACGACATAAGTGGCGCTACGTGTAGCACACGGGGTCGAATCAAAAATTGGAAACCTTTATACACATAAGCACATCCTACCAGAATATATGAGCACACTCTCAACGTTTCGAATTAAAACCCATAGGAGCCTCACACCGGAAATTGCTTTTCTAACAATAACAATAAAAGTGGTTCCACTGGAAACACTTGCGGCCAAAACAAAATTCGGAAACCATTATGCACATCTACAGATGCTGCCTGAACACCTCAGCATAGTTTAAATGTTTCGAACTACATGCTTTTGGTGATATGAAGCTCGGACGGGACGGACGGGACGTGACGGGCGGGACGGACAGAGATTACAACAATATCCCCGTTTTTTTCAAAAATGCGGGGATAGTAAAGAAGTCTAATATATATACACCTGGAACTTAATTAAGCACCCCTTGAAATGTTTTATGACAGGGCAGTTGCTCTTACTGATTATTGTTTAATGATTACTTTGTCTCGCAGTACATTTCATCTCGTGAAAAACATGATGTTTTCGGTTGGTAGCGTACCCCAAACACATCTCCTCGTCCACGTGAAGCATGCTACCTACGAATGTCACAAAAAACACTATCATCCATATGCAATATCCGGGTAAAAAGTAAAAAAAAAATGTCACTTCTTTTATTAGTAAATGTTGACAAGGCAAGGAGGAGACTGTCAGAGGCAGTAAAATGGAAAATCGTTGGCTTGCATGCAACAGGCGTGTGTCACATTCGAAGCTATTGAACTTGGCTATAGTCATTCTGTCATCAGCAGGCTTGTTCGAAAACACCAACAAACCAACGATGTTAAGGACCGACCAACGCATGGGCAACCCCGAAATACCTTTCCTCGGAATGATCGGAGTCTGGCACGCCTCGTTAGGAGTGAACCCTTTGCTTCAAGTGGGGTCTTGAAACGCTTTTGGCTCCCCAACAGGCGTTTGTGTAACATAATTGCTCGAAACCATCTCAAAGCATTGGGTATGTGCTCCAGAAGGGTCCTCAAGGGTCCAGCTCTGTCCGATCAACATCAAATACGACGTTTGGAGTGGTGTATGACACGACAACATTGGACCCTCGGGACATGGAGGAGAGTCCATTGGCTAGACGAGAGTAGGTTCCTGCTTCACGTCACAAATGGTTGCATGAGAGTGTGGAGGAATAGGAATACTGCTTACATCAGACCTACTGTTCCTGATGGTGGAGGATCAGTAATGATGATCTGTGGACTCAGAGTTGTAAACTTGACATGGTAACTGTACGTGGGAATCTCAGTGGTCATCAGTACACCCAGGACATTCTAAATCCGGTCGTCGTGCCTCACTTTGACAACCACCGGTTGGATACTCGTCCTGTATTCATGGTCGACAATGCAAGGCCACACCGTTCCTATGCTGTGAGAGCATTTCGTGAGAACAATGCTATTAAAACACGGTCATGGCCTACAATGAGCCCCGATTTGAATTCCTCAGAACACGCAAGCAAGGGATCTGCCAGTACATAATTTGACCGATTGGGAAGCTGCATTGCATGAGTGGCAGCAGATGCCTCTGCGCCGTATCCGAAGGCTCACTGGCAGCATTAGAAGGAGGGTTCATGCTGCCATCCGGGCACGCGGTGCATACACTCGCTACTGTCGACATACACTGCTATCGTGTTCAAGAGATCATCAGTTACTTTTTTTGTCAGTAATTACCGGTATTGTTTCTTCATGGCCCTTTCCAGCACCATACTTGTCGAGAGAACATTTTTCTATCAAAAACATTTGTGACAGATACAGTTATCGCCATTAAAATACTACATATTTTCATCATAGTATTGTCTTTCATTTGTGAATTGACCATTCTTTTCGCAAACAATAACTTTTGGCCATCTGAAAGATAGCATGAAAGTAATGACAGCAACTATTAAAAGCACTGCGATAAAAAAACAGGGGTTGCTTAATAAAGTTCCAGGTGCATTTTTATGTGTAATCATTAGTACACAATGAATCTATAGGGAATGCATGTTTGGTGTTCGTTAGCAAAGTTCTCTATTCATGACATGATGTGACACAAAAGTTGGATTTTGGGAAAACAACTTGAGGATACCTGCCTATAAATGAAACAGCATCTCAGTTAGTATTTGCCTTCATTCGATTACTATTCAATTCAGAGATCATCTCCAACCTGTTCAATCTGATAAACCACTTCAATACGGATATTCTATAAGGAACAAAATACTCAAATCAATAACAAACCAAGTAGAGTGTTGCAGTATAAATTTCACTTGTATGAAAAGCAAAAAGTAAATACCAGCATGCTGTGATAGTTGCCCCGGGCATTCGTATTCTGTATTACAAGATATTTTTCTTCTGGCGTGACGTCCAAGTATAATCTTTCCGTGGTTTGGAGCATGTTAGCAGTTGCCTGTGGCCCAAACCAGGTATATTAGTGGCGTATCAGAATCCTGAATATTATACCATCATAACCCGTATACAAGGATATGCACGTGCATTCTTAACCATTTAGCTCCTGATTGTATATTCCATGCCAGTTCCGAACCATCAACTGGCAGACTGTATATGCGTTACTTGGTGGAAGGCCAGTCAATATTTGATCGGTCTACCACACGAATTCACCGAACAGCTGTCTACTTTACGAACTCGTGTCATAGACTGTTGGACCTCTATGCTAGAGGTCCCGAGTTCGATCCCCGTCCGGGATGACCCGCGTTGTTTCCTTGGACAAGGCACTTTATCCCGGTTGCCTACATGGGTGCACGATGCCGCCGTGTACTAAGGCGTACTGCACGTCGGTGGTGCACGTGCCTTCTACCACTGTAACCCAGCTTGAGCGGAGCTTGAACAGAGATAGAACGTTGAGGAGCTGAAAGTTGCTCTTCGATGCTCGGTGGTTCTCTCCGGCTTCCTCCACCCGTAAAACTATCACGGTCACGATTAGCCATTGTGGATAAGTATGCGCCCTGAAACCCCAATAAATAAACAATTAAACTCAGGTCGTACCACGACCCTTACCCGATAAAGTGGTCTTTCGTTGAAGGTTAGGTCGGTGTGATATCTGATAAAGATTCCGAGAAACTGTTCACTATTACCATTTGTCCCAGGGACATGGGACGCCTAACCTTTCCAGACGAATGGACGGACCAACCTGTCAGTGCAATATTATTTGGTATAGGCAAGAAGTGATTGAAAGCTCTTTCTTCTTAAGGTGTGACAGAGGAATCCCTCGTTTGATTTGTCTGTACTCTATTAGGTCTTTTAATACGAGCAAAATGCACACTCTTGGCTCCATATTTACCAACTTTTTATAAACCTATAATAACAGAACCGGGACGGTATTGTCGTATTATATCCTTGTCGCGTTTTTTTGGGGAGCAGTTTTAGGCGAAGACGCGGGACGCGGTGGTATTACGGTAACCGGTTCTCGTCAGATCACCGACATTAAGCAAAGTCGAGTCCGGTTAGTCCTTGGATGGCTGACCGTCTGAGCGATCGATTCGGACTCCCGCGTTATGTTCCTGGGCAAGGCATTTAACCCCAATTGTCCACATGACGGCACGATGACGTCGTGTACAAAGGCGCACTGCTCGTCGATGGTGTGCATGTCTTCAACCAGTTTAACCCTGCCTGTGCTGCAGTGCGGAGTTACGATGTTGGGGAGATGGCAGCTGCTCGTCGTTGCTCAGTGGTTCTCTCCGGGTACTCCGGCTTCTTCCACCCGTAAAAATGTCACCGTCACGATATGACATTGACTGTTAAAGTACAATATACCCAATTTCAATAGATTCTGAGAGGTGGGTCTGATAAAGAAGACTTTAAAGATTATTCCCCATATTGCATTAAGTTAAAATCCTGGCTCCCATGGAGAGCCCAATTATTAACCGATGGGCTTTATTTGAACAAGCTTAACACTGACCTGTGGAAGGATTCTGTGTACATATGTCAAAAAGCTCCGACCAGTGGTTCTGGAGAAGAAGAGTTTTAAAGATTATTCTTCAAATTGGACTAGGCTAACGTTTGAGCTCCAATATGGAGCCCAAATACTAAACCCACTGCCCAGATGTTAAGAACCCTAGATCTTACACCCATACGGATGCTGTATACCAATTATCAAAAGATTCTGACTGGTGGATCTGGATGAGATTTTTAAAGATTATTTCCAGTATGCCACTAAGTTAAAAGTTTGGTTCCCTAAGAGAGCCCAATTATTAACCGATGGACGTGAGTGAACACATTTGAATCCAACTCTTGTTAGGATTCTGTATACCATATTTCAAAAAATTCTTACAAGTGTTTCTGGAGAAGAAGAATTTTATAGATTATTCCTTATACTGGACTGAGTTTAAATTCGGACTCCCACGCGGTGCCCAAATATTAACTCGGGAACATGGTTTGAACAAAATTAGATCTCAGCTCCGTTACCCCCCCCCCCCCCCCTCCACCCAAACACACAAAGAAATTGTACACCAAATATCAAAAGATTCTGACTCGTGGATCTGAAGAAGAAGATTGTTAAATATTGTTCCCCATATTGCACCAAGTTCAAATCTGAGCCTCCTCCCTCCCCAGAATGCCCAAATATTAACCTAGGGACTTCGTTTGAACAGACTTGAATCTTTCGCTAGTACAAATAATGTATACCAAATATTAAAAGATTCTGAATGGTGGTTCTGAAGGAGATTTTTAAAGATCATTCTCCATATTACCCTATATTAAAATTCGGGCTTGTGTATTGAGCCCAAATATGAACCGAGGACTTAATTTTAACATACTTGTGTCTGACCCCTCACAAGAGGCTGTATATCAAATACAAAAACAGTTTGACCAGTCGTTCTGCGTAGAAAACATTTTTTTAAAGTTTGCAAATATGCTGACTCGGAATTTTTTCGATACCCCCTATAGAGCACCCTCACACAACCGATAGAATTGTTTAACATTCCATGCTACTGATTCTAAGAATGCTTCATACCAAAAAACTGTTCTCTGTTCCATCCGGTTTAGGAAATGGGCATTTGAAAATAGTTCTATTTCAACTCATAGGGTTCCCACGGGGCACATTATTTTTTTTATTTTTTTTTTGCATAAATCAGGTACTGAGGAGTCAATAATACCACATACCAAATTTGGTTTAAATTGGGACACTGCAGTCCAAGAAGGGACTCAGCTAAATAGAAACATTAGAAAGCTCCAATAATGCAAAGTCATTCAATCGGGTTTCAACAGAAAAGACATCACACCAAAGCTACATACGAAATCAGAAAAAGATCTGGTGAGGGATGCGACCTGTACATGCAGGGTGTGCTAATGGAATTGTTTACAATTTACATGTACATACCTAATCCAAGATGGACAATCACGGCCATGTTTTTCAACGAAATTCATTTATAGCTTACATGTAGACATCACACCAAAGCTACTTGTACATGTAAAGTTTTAAAGCAATCGAGCAACAGATGATGCCTGTAGAAGTGGAAATGTTGAAATGTGCCAAATCCAAGATGGCCGCTGAGTGCTGCCGGACATGTTTTGTTTTACGAAGTCACACCAAAGCTAAATTTGAAAACGATCGGGTGAGAGATGCGGCCTCTAGGGTGTCCTAATGGAATCGTTGACAATTTACATGACAAAACTGAAATAATCGTTGGAGGCCATGTTTTTCAAAGAAATTCGGACAAATTCAATAGCTTCCATTTAGACATTGCCCCAAGCCATCACAGAAATTTGGAACTGATCGGCTGAGAGATACGACATGTAACGGTGTGACAATAGAATTGACGACAATTCATGTGCCAAAACCAAGATGGCTACCGGCGGCCATGTTTTTAACGACATTCAGAAAAAAATACATAGCTACCATGTAGACATTATACCAAAGCTTCAAATGAAATTTGAAAAACATCAGGTGAGAGACGCGGCCTGTAGAGTGTGCCAATGGAATTGTTGACAATTTATGTGCCAAATCTAAGATTCCACTGGCGGCCACAGTTTTCCACGAAATTCGGAAAGATGTCATCCATCCAGACATTACCCCAAAGGCACATATGAAATTTGCAACCGATCGGGTAAGAGCTGAGGCCTGTAGAGCGGGCTAAAGGAATTGCGGATGTACGGACGGATCGCAATACATTCCAATAGCTCATACTTGACGTTGTTAATCAGAGTTAAAAATCATCCATGTATCGCGAACATTAGTAACGAAAATTTGAAAAAGACTTGTGACGGTTAAATTTCTACATGTATGTTCAAGATCAACAACTCTGTTCTACGTCATACGAGTGAAAATGAATTGAAACTTGACCTGTAAATGCTCATAAAGAAGCAACTGTGTACATACAAAAAATAATTTCAGTATTTCCACCCATAGCTGAAAAAGTGCGGCAGAATTTCTTCTAATTTCAAGGGCAATAACTCTGTTATAAACCAACTAAGTCAAATGGAATTGAAACTTGATCTGTGAACAAAACTGTATGACCTCAAATGAACATAAAGATCATTCCATCAACAGGTGATGTTCTACGGTTTAAAATCCTACAGTCTGTAGTTTAATGACAGATGAAAGTTTACACATCTATTTGTAACAAACCCATCCAAACTTCCCAAACCTGCACACGAAAGTCAATTTAGTAATATTGTTGTAAATTTCTTGAAAGTTTGAATCAAAATCAAAGAAATAGATTATAATTATATTAAAATGTTTGAATGGAATGAATTTATCCCATTTATTTATTTATTGGCGTTTAAGGTCACATACTTATGCACAACGGCTAATCATGACCGTGATAGTTTTACGAGTGGAGGAAGCCGGAGTACCCGGAGAGAACGAGCAACGAAGAGCAGCTGCCAGCTCCCCAACATCGTAACTCCGCACTGCAGCACAGACAGGGTTAGATTGGGTGAAGACATGCGCCCCATCAACGTGCAGTATACCTCAGTACACGGCATCATAGTGCCTCCGCGTGGACAACCGAGGACTAACAGGGCTCGACGTTGCTTAACTAAGGTGATCTGACGAGAACCGGTTACGGCAACGAAACCGCACCTCCGAATTCATATCTATCAGGTTATTAATGTGGCATTGTTGAAATAATTTATTGGATAATGAAAATATTTATTTTTTCTCTAAAAAATGTATCTTATGACCCTTCTCAGGAACAGACCAACAAGCTCGTTCCAGTGAGCCGTAATAAGCTATATTTTTAAAAGAAAAAAAATAAAGATATGAGAAAATTTGAAGGACATTTTTAATTATTTTTTTTAGATGGCCATTTTTGGCATTATGTCGGGTAAAGTCTTGATGTAATATTTTGGTCCAAATAATAAAATGGCGTGAAATAAAACAGTGTGAAAATTTTATTTGGGTGAAGAGTGAATTTAGAATAATAATTTAAATATAAACAATTTGTATATTCACAAGTTATTGTTTTATTTTTAAACAAAATTAAACATTTTCATTCTCATGAATTTAATTTAAACAATATTCATTCATGAAAAAGTGTGGGCGCGGTGGCTCAGTAGGTAGAGGCGCAGGCTGCAAGCCGAGAGGTCCTCGGTTAGAATCCCACCTGCGGCAACCGCGTTGTGTCCTTGGACAAGACACTTCACTCCCATTGTCCACGTGGGGGCAAGGTGACGCTGTGTACTAAATCGTACTGCACGTCGATGGCGCACATGTCTTCAACCAATGCTAATCCTGCTTGTGTGGAGTTAGTATGTTGGGGAGCTGACAGTTGCTCGCCGTTGTTCGGTGGTTCTCTCCGGGTACTCCGGCTTCCTCCATCCGTAAAACTGTCGTGGTCATGATTAGCCATTGTGCAGAAATATGTGACCTTGAACACCAATAAATAAATTCACGAAAAAGTATGATGCATACATATAATAAACTACAACATGATTGTCATACAGAGTGCATAATACAATGGTATGCATTAAAGTAATGAGTCACGAACGAGATTTGTTGAAAGGATTCAGCAGTAAGCTTTTAGCTTTTATAAGCCGTCTCCTCTGGATTACTGACGAAGTTTGATAGTAGCTGCATACACTAAGTAAAATATTGTTTAAACAGAGAAGACAGAGAGAGTAAGGAGAGCAATAGAGAGAATGAAAAGAAAAGGGAAACTTAACCCCTTACCCAACACGTGTAGCAGGCGACACTTGAAAAATATTTTTTTGATTAACTGGAAATTTCCAATGACAGTCTCTAGCACACGGCTCACGGTCCCTCACTGGAACGAGCTCGTCGAGCTCATTCCAATGGGGGTCATAAGCCATGTTCCCGAGACAAAAATTGAAAATATAAAATGATTTAGATGGCGATTTTTATGGGTTACATGACGGCACATTGGACAAGGGGTTAACTAGGAAAAAAGGGAACAACCTGACTTCAATGATCGCTACCAAAGAATATTCAATAGGGCAGCCTCAATAGTGTATCGGTAACGGTGGCCCATTTGTGTCGCAAGCAACACCGGAAAAGTCTAAGAGTGCACTGCTACTTATTAAAAGCGTCCACTCAGTATGATATAGTCCTGCACGGCTCTGAAGACAAGGAGGTTTTCGTTATTATTCAGTCGTTCGGATCCAAATAAAAGTGTGGAAAGCTCAATAGTAAATGGCAATGCATTGATTTAGGAATCACGAGCATCGTTAAAGATTGGGCAGTGCACAAGAAAGTGCTCAGTAGTTTCAAGATCCCCACACTGGCAACGTGGAGATGTTGAGAGATGGTTATCGTATGAGTGGGCGTTGATATTACTGCAATGCAGGCCTAACCTGCAATGATAAATTTGGGCAGCACGGGATTTGGCTCCATAGCAAAAAATTGGTGGTCGTGGGTTCGCAATATTTATAAACGTCTTGAAGTTTGAGGGAACAATTTTCTCTTACTGAGGGGGGTAATCCATTCCACTGGTCGGTAACTTCCGGGATAAACGAGAACTTATATAAATTGGTGTGACAAAAGGAAACACGGTGGTTATTGTCGGATTGGAAATTGTGGCTTTGGGTAATAGATGAAATAATTGGTGTTAAATTTTACACCTCTGCGCGAAAGACGTAAAATACACAAACTCACTATTTTTTTACAAAATGGTAAATGGTATTACACCCAGGTACCTAACCCTTCTCGTACCGCGACCTATTTCACAAATTTCTGACTACCCATTAAGAAACTGTGGGAACCTCCGCAGTGTGCACTCTAGAACAGAATCGTATTCGAATAGTTACCTTCCGTCCAGTGTGGAGCTTTGGAACCAACTTGAAAATGGAACACGTGATGCAGACTCCTTGTCCCACTGTAAAAGATTGATAAAGAACTCCTGGGTGAAAACTGCAAAGTATTATTATGCGGGCTCTCGACGGGGCCAAATCCTGCACTGCAGGTTACGTCATGGGTGCAGTGATTTAAAAGCTCATCTCTTTAACCGCTTTCTAACAGACGACCCCGCGTGCAGGTGTGGCCACAGTTATGAGGACCCCAGCCACTTTTTCATGCAGTGCCCACTATACATCCAACAGAGAAGTGACCTATTTAATTACCAACCGAACTCTCGCCACATGTCTAGTGACATCATATTATTTGGAAACATCGAATCTTCCGATCAGGAAAACACTTCTTTATTTGAAGCGGTCCACAGGTATATACTATCAACCAATCGTTTTAACTAGCATATCTTTATTGGGTAAATAGTATAATGGAAGCCACTTACAAGACAGGTGTACTGCGCAGAGCCAAACGATCTAATTGTGATACCTTTACAGTACTTCCTTCTTTTTTCGCTAGCCTCTTCTCCTAAACCGTATCTAAAAAGTGCTATAACTGCTATGGTATATTTCGCGTAAGGAAGCACGTGCAAGTAGGGGGTGTTCACATATCTCCTGTTCCGACTACGGTATAAATAATTACAACGTAATCCACCTGTCCTCGATTGCTTTCCTGAAAACTAGAGATGTTTGATAGAGCATCGAACTAGGTGCTCGGGTGATATCGCCCAGACACCAAGAACCAGGGAACATAACCAATAGTTTGGCTGTGCGCAGAAACCCACATTGATATGAAGAGGAAACTATAGTTTAAACCTAACATGCAGCAACAACAATCAAAACCCACGGTCGACAATTTTGCAGTCTCGTTTCCGCTTCTACCTGTAAGTATCGCAGCCACGTTAGACACACTGGAGGCGACTCACGTTGCATCGCAGTAAAAGTACATAGTTTTGTGTCTGGGAAGGCTAACGCTGGAGGTCATCTGCACAGATGGTGTCCGCCACTCGATACTGAATATTCGGTCGGACAACGGTCTCGGGACTCACCTCAGACCGTTGTTTGGCCAAACATATCGTTTATTGTGTATTATCCTTAACCAAATTGATGTCCGCCCATGAGTACCCGCGGAAGTGGAGTAGCCAATGTGTTATCCCAGTAGTAACTACTAATGTGACCCGCAAGCTCTCTGAACCGTAAACCCCGAGTTACAAGGACAGACCTAAGAGAAGCCAACTATTCAAATTATCCAAAATAATGCAGAAAACACTCAAACCCATTCATGCACATGCGCTTGCACACGTGTTTACTAAACTTTGTAAGTTGTTTTTGTAAGGGAAAGACGTTAATATAGGCACAAGCTTGTTCGTCAATCCCGATCTACTTTGAAGGTAAATAAAATATGTTTAAATTAGTTATTGACCATAAATCACAAGTGGAAAAGGCGCCACCTTTTCCACGTGTGATTTGTGGTCAATAATTAATTTATATCAAGTCAAATCAGACGCCATTTTGGGTTCATTATTTACATGATATAAATTATTTCGCGACCAAAAATCACAAGTGGAAGAAGACACCATCTTGTGTTTACAACATGATACAAATTACTTAGTGACCATAAATTACAAGTGGAACAAAACGCCATCTTGTGTTTACTGTTTACACATTATATAACTCAACTGGTGACCATAAATCACAAGTGGAACAAAACGCAATCTTGTGTTCACTGTTTACATGATGTAAAGTAAATGGTGACCACACATCACAAATGGAAGAAAACGCTATCTTTCGTTTACCCTTTATGACATGATATAAATTAAATATTAATTAAAGGAAGTACCGGTCACGTGCACATATTTTTTCAGGGAATTCTTACAAAAACACACAAAAAGTAAATTGTATTTGTTAGGTCAAAATGTCATCAAATCACCCTCTTTTTTATCAGGAACATTCAACAAGAATGCAAGATGTCAATAGAATGTTTCAAACGCTTATTGAAACAATATATTTTCCCAAAGCTGTTTATTTTTAGAGATTGCAACATTTCAAGGCGTGTAACTCTAATTCACATATTTAGTTCAGCGATACCTAAAGACGTAAAAGGAGAAGAATCAAACCTTTTGGCATTTCATAATATTTACATAAATCTAAACAGCGTATTGGCAGTGGATTCACGGGTGATTTTCTGAGAAAACTGCTTGATCATATGATTTATCCCATTAGCACGGTGTTCTATGGAAGGATGGTCGGTTCCAATACCTGATGTTAATATTCTATTGCTGCCGGTAGCCAATGGCAAGACGCGCCCGATGATCGCAAGTACTATCATATCCTTGAACAAAAAAGGTTGATCACTATGACGTACATCCTCGCGTGAAGCTCACGAAATAGAGCACTTTGATTTATCGCGGTAAACATCTTCTGTTTTACTGGTAAAATAAAGGCAGGTAACCAGCGACTGGATTGGAGGTCATCTAAAGTGGCTGCATATGTACAGGCGGTTAGCTTTACTTGAGTTTATGATTATGCTTACGTTACATTCAATATACAACCATCGATATCGAAAGTGGCCTCAAACAATACGAAATAAAAAAAAACGATGTGCAAACGGCACCACATTTGGGAGCAAGGTTGTCGCAGTTGTTCTAGTCTAGAGGCAGAGCCCGTATGTTGCAAGTTTCGTTCTACCAAGAAGAGAAAAAATTACCAGTATGGAAAATCTTTTGACAGTTGTTGTGTATTTGTATGTGGTTGCGATCAGTTTTGAAAAGATTGTTTGTGGAGCTGGGGTGGTCATTTAATGCCAATGAATCAACAATTGACTATTTCCTGTTTTAGCTCAACTTGACAAAGTCAAGCTGAGCTATTGCTGACACTTCTCGTCCGTCGGCGTACGTACGTACGCCTTCAATTTCCCTTGGCACACCGCACAGGTCGCATTTATGATCGGGTCGCTTTGAAACTACTTGGTGTTCTTGTTTGGATTGACCTCTGGATGGGAACTATCGATTCCCTTCCTTTCCCTGCCAAAAACTGTTGCCGCTGGTAACGACCTCCGATGAACTTAGTGCAGTTATGTATCAGTATTTCCCTTTGGCACACCCAGCAGGGCATATGTAGATCAGATTGCTTTGAAATTTGGTGTGCTTCTTTGGGGTGTACTCCAGATGGGCGCTGTCGATTTCTTCAATTTTCGAAACAAATATTGCCGCTTTCAACGACCTTTGAACTTAGTTTTGTCAGTCATCAATATTTCCTTTTGGCAAACTCTACAGGGTATATTTATGATAAAATCGCTTTGAAACATGGCATGCTTGTTTAAGGTGACCTTTAGATGGGAGCTATCGATTCTCTTCCTTTTCATCAAACAATGTTGCCGCTGGCAACGACCTTTGAACTTAGTTTAGTCAGGTATCAATATATTTCTTTGGCATGCCATACAGGGCACATTTATGATCAGATCGCTTTGAAACTTGGTATGCTTGTTTGTGGTGAACTCAAGATGAGGGCTTTCGGTCTTCGTCTATTTCCATAAAAAATGTTGCCACTGGCAACGACTTTTGAACTTAGTTTAGTCAGGCCTCGATATTTCCCTTTGGCGCACCCTACTGGGCACATTTACGATCAGATTGCTTTGAAACGTTGTATGCTTGTTTGGTGTGACCTCCAAATGGGAGCTATTGATATGTTTGCATTTCCGCCAAAAAAATGTTTCAACTGGCAACGGCCTTTGAACTTTGTTTAGTGAGACATCAATATATTCCTTTGGTACGCCCCACAGGCCACATGTATGACTGAGTTGCTTCGAAACCTGGTATACTTGTTTGGGGTAACCTCTAGATGGGAGTTATTAATTTGCTCCCATTTCCGTAAAAGGCTATTGCCGCAGGCAACGACCTTTGAACTTGGTTTAGTCTGTCATCAATATTTCCCTTGGCACACACGTCTTCATATTTGGTTTGCTTGCTTGATGTGATCTCCAGATGGGGACTGTCTATTTTCTTCCATTTCCGTCAGAAACATTGGCGTGTGACAACAACCTTCAAACTTAATTCAGTCAGACATCCTTTTGGCAAACTCTACAGTGGCAACATATTCCTCTGACATGTCCTTCAGGGTACATTTATGATCGGATCGCTTTGAAACGTGGTATGCGTGTTCAAAGGGCGGAGCGGGAGACCTCCAGATGAAAGCTATTGGACTTTCATTTCCATAAAAAAGTATTGTCGTTAACGCCAGCCTTTGAACTGAGTGCATTTGTGCAGCAGCTTATCCCTTTGCTCTATCTACAGGGCATATTTAATAATTTCCATAATAAAGAAAACCAAAACAGTGCCACTAGCAATGACCTTAAACTTATGCATTTGTGCATTAACATCTCTGTTGGCACGCCTCAGAGGGCGCATTCATTATCGGGTTGCTTTGAAACTGGTTTGCTTATTCAGGGTGACCAAGATGGAAGCCTATCGAGTTTTTTTTTCATTTCCATCACAAACTGTTGCTGTTAGCAACACTCTTTGCATTTATTGCATTTGTGCGTCAACATTCGTCTTTTACATGGCCTATAGATCACATTTATAATAGGGTTCCTTTTGAACTTTGTGTGCTTATTAGGCGAGGCTTCTAGGCAAGAGCTTTCGATTAGCATTCATTTCTGAGAAAAAAAGTTGCCGTTTACAATGACCTTTAAACTCACTGCATTTGTGTATCAACATACTTCCTTTACCCAGTCTTTCAGTTTAAATTTAAAAATGCATGGATTGCCCTCGCATTGTATACATACAATGCTGTTATGTTGAAGTTTCACCAAATAACATTGGAAGGAAAGATCTTCAATTTTGCCATTTCACTTATAACTTACCAAGTTCAAGTTTGTTAAGTTGGGCTACAGTGGCATTGACACTTTCATTTACAAAACGTATATCTCAAGGTCTTAAGAATCAGACGCTACTTACTACCGGCAAACACAAAAACCAGCACAAAGGAGTAATGGTAGTATTCAGAGACCCGCAACCGTTCCATAGACGACGTGAACGGGTGTTCAAACGGTTATAGTGCTGCCACTTTACATCTTTCGGTTCAAGCTCTAACTCTACCAGTCTACTTCTTTTAGGAATTCGACGCTGCTGGATTTTTTGTTTACCCACATTTCGTGGAGTTTGCGCGCAGACTTCCGTTGAGGTAATACGATGTACTATTACCCACAAAGATATCCGTATATTCTTTCGAGCTCCGGTTATTAATATTTCAACCAATAAATATTTAATTCTCGTTGTAAACTTCAATATATTAACACAATTTGTGGCACTCTTCGACGTTATCATTAAACTACAGCTGTAACGAGGGTCCATTTATAATTGTTTAAAATAAACAAATACATCTGATAGTATTGGAAAAAGTAAAAAAATATTCTGCAAAATCAAATCTCGAATGAAGCATATATCTTGCGTTGATTGAAAGAAAATTTCAATTAGTCACAAAGGCGAAACACATGTTTGCTTCTCCTCCCAATCGAAATATTCCAATGCATTGAATCTAAATATCAATGATGGACTATTTCAAGGCTTGACTGGATCCTTGCCATAAATTTTAGTTTACGAAGGATTAACTGAGTTACAAACGTCAAATAAGTATTTGATACACACAACTGCGTAATTGTTTAAACTTGAGTCGGTCAACTGATTGGTGCAATATCTGTTAGTCTTGAAACTATTAATAAAATATTGTTCTCTGTAGAAAGGATTGGAATGTTTGGTTGTTCCATTTCGTCCGAATGTGTGAGAATCACTCAGACATTTTTGGCGTGAAAGAAATTGTCAGTTTATTTCAGTGCCGGCGACGCGGTAGCAGGGAAAATTAAAAATTTAAAACAGCAGTTCATGTGGCAACTTATTTATTTTTATTCAGTTCATTGTTTTCAAGAGATGATAAGCTTTGTGGATTTATACTAGTTAACCCTTTACCCCACGTAAAGGCAAAAACAGGCCAGCGCTATTCACAAAAATCGCCAATTAATTTGCATTATTTTTTCATTTCTTGTCTCAAAAACATAGGTTATTCAAGAATTTTATTTGC